>CM031244.1:743711826-744144326 GCA_018340775.1 Taxus wallichiana var. yunnanensis | reverse complement strand
CAATAAATAAATCACATACACAACTAAATAAATAAAATAAAGGAAATAAAACAATCATACAACCCCTTGGTCACACATGAGGTTACCCCCACCCCCCCAATGGGGACCTCCTAACAACCCAACAATAACACAATAATACGCACGAACACAAAGTTTCCAAGGTGACCATGTTGCAACATCCAATATTCCTTCATTATTAGTCTCCTAGCCCCTTCTTGTTATCGTGATATAATTTCCTGTAACCAATCAAACAATACCCCTTCAACCTCAAAAACGCATCAAATACATCAAGAAATAAAACACACATACATATCATCTAACAACATCATACACGTAGTTATATCATCATCATCAAAATTAGGAATTTCTATCAATTATTTGTAATCACTAAACATCTCAATTTTGATAAGTCATAACATCAATAAGATCATAAGGGCGACTCAAACATCTAAATCTAATCATCATCGTCAAGAATCCAAAATGTCAATATACAATGAAACAACACTATATCATCACTTATCAATGTCTACTAGTATTCCATAGCATTTATAATATGAGTCATAACATACTGAAAATCACAAGTGTTCGTATTGTCTATCAACATGTTAATCAAAATACAATAATAATGTTCATGTCTCTAATCAACAATAATCAAAATCATAGTAAAAGAAGTGTCAAAGAGGAGTGGGCATTACACTTTTTGGTGAGGACCATAGACCTATTAAGGCAATAAGTATTCTCGTTACGATGGAAGCTATGTAGAGCAATCTGATCGCTTGAATGTATGTCCCACTCATGAAGTTAGCTAAACTATTAATAAATCTATTTTTGGGAAGGAACCAATTTTTTATTTTGACGATGCTTTGAATTGTTTACTTGCCTTGTTCATATGTGATTAAGTTAATTTTTCATGTAGACATTTAATATAATTATATCGTGTCTTGATATGTTATCTTAATAGTTTCAAGGTTCAAACAAAAATTATTGCAATCCATAAATTTTTCTAAATCATATAAAAATAATGCTTGAAAATAGAGTTCAAAAGGCTTAAAATAGAGTTTGGAATGTATGTAAACAGAGTCCCGAAAGGCATGAAAACAAATAATCTACCAAAAAAAATACTATCATTTATGGTCATAAATAAACCAAACCAAAAAAATACACCAAATTCTAATAGTATAGGCAAAACCCATCTAACAATGATTGCATGCACTGCAACTTTATACCTTAAGGGTTATAATGCACGTCGTAATGGGGTATGCTTTCTTCTAACTTTAAAACCCCTATTTTACATAAAAAAGAAATATTGCTTTTTTTGGGTTATGTAGTGCCCACTTCCCTTTGACATCTTTTGATATTGATCATGACACTGTCGATTATATTATGGACTTTATTATAGTATGATGTTAGATGTTAGATCGGGGATTATTGTTGATTGGATTCGGTTGTGATGCATGATGATTATTAGAGACATTTTATATGTTGATGATGCTATACTTGTTTGAAATGGTTATATTATGGATGTTGTTCGGACTTGTGATATTTGGATATTGTGAGTGGACTTATAAATGTAAAATTATTGGATGATGATATAGTTGTTGATAAAACTATAAATGATATTGTTAGATTGCCTGGATGTTGTTGTGATTCATATATCTAGATGATTTTGGAATTTTAATTATATTTATATTATTTTGGATGTTCTGATATGGCCACAAGGCCGAAGGAGGTATTTTTGTTTTGCAAGTTAAACTATCACAACAAACATCGGGGATTGGAGACCAACCACATTGGAATTCTAGATGAATTCAACAAGGTCACCATGGCAACTAGTTTTGTTTGTGTGTGTGTTTGTTAGTGTTAGGGATTCCCATGGGGGGATCACCTTTAAATGTGACCAAGGGATTTTATGTATTTCTTTTATTTTTGGTCCCTTTTGTTTAATTTTTGCATGTGTTTATTTTGTGGTGCACTTACCCCTTTCATTATTTATTTAATGGTGTGTAAATATTGTGAGTAATCATATTGTTTAGTTAATTAATTAAAAGATTTCATAAGAATGTAATTAATAGAGTTGTTGGCCATGTTTTAAAGTGTGTAAGTAATGTGTAAGTGACCTTGTAAGTGATGTGTAAGTTAACTTTTGAGTGTGAAACACTCCACCTTCTTGGAAATTCGAATTTGTCTTTAGAGGCTGATTTTAGAGGCTTGTGGGACAAGTTAAAATCATCTCATACCTCTTAAATTTACATACCAACCATGTCTATGGTTGGAGGGTTAAATTTAGACCTTTTTATGCATTTTTACAAGTCAAGTTGATTGTTGTAATTGCACTTTTCTTACATAATTTAATTTCAGTCCTTATAGGGTATGGATTTTTTTGAGTGTGTAAGAAACCTGTCATATGATTCACCTACCTATTTATTATGCATTGGAGAATGAAGTTGAATTTGTGTTTGGGGTTGAGGATGTGTGATGTGGCATCCTACATGGATCCACTTCATCCTCTTCTCTTCCCTCTTCTATAAAATTTGAATTTCTTGCCTTTTTTTGGGTTGCTTCACTTTTGGGAGACTTCATTTTGGGCAAATTTTCTTATTGTTTTGGGAGCTCTTGCTTGGAGAAGTTTTGGAAGATTGTTGCATGCTTGTGTTGGGTTGATTTTTGGATTGCTTGCATTGGAAGGAGCTTGCTATTTTGAACTAGGAACAACTCCATCATGGAGAGGTAAGAGCTTGGCTCTTGAAATGCTCTTCTTTTATTTATACAAATATTCTTGTGTGAATGTTTTGGTATATATTGTGGGTTGTTGGGTAGATGGCCTAGGAATGGTGTAGGAGAAGACTATGGGGTTATTTTGTGGGAGGCACAAGTGGTTTTAGGGAGGTATAAGGGTGGAGGGAGTTGGGAATTTGGGTTCCACCTTACAAAGAAATAATTTGCATTTATTTACTCATTATGGGGTGTCATAAGAGGTTGGGAAGATATAATAAAATGTCGGATATAGGCGTACTTAGGGGAGGCATAAAGGCAGGATAAGGTTCGAAATGATATTCATATATATATAGTGGGTTGTAATTAGGTGGTGAAACCCGGTTTTCCCCTTGGGAGGCATAAGCAGCATCCCCCATAGTTTCTTACTCCTTTGGCTTGCTTGATGAATCCTTAGTATTTTGTTGTCATGTGTTAATGTAGTTGTAAAACTACATTCTGTTTTGGACTATGTTTTATTGTGAAAATGTCACTTATATGTTTGTGGAAGCCTCGTTGTTGCCATGAGTTGGATCACATCTTTTATTGCATTGTGGTTGGGGCTTGGGGTACAATGAATAAGGATGGATTATCCTTTTCATTGATGTCTTGATTGGGTAGAAAGCGTTGCCTTTCCCTACTCCCGTTGTGATCAAATTGGAAGAATGACAAGAATGCATGTTGATGTTCGAGCTGAGAAAAGATAGTTGACAATCCTTGTGAAATGAAATCTCATTATAACCTTCCCACTTGAAGTGGATGATCTTGTAAATGTTTGTAATGGAAATATGTTGTACATTTTTTTAAGTGAAATTTGAAATGTAAAAGAGTTATACTCGTATTTTTTTGTTTAGAAAGAATGTGAAAGAATGATACGTGTAAGAGCTCATTTGAATTAATGAAAATTGTTGTCTTGTCCATATGATGTTATTCCATTGGAAATATGTGTTTTGTATACTCTATGAAATATCTGTTTGACAAGTGGTAAAGTGGAATACGTGAAAAGAAAATGTATTATCTCGCTTACTATATATAATAAATGATTTTAGAAGGAATAAAAGAAATAAGTTGTAAAGTTGTCCGTTGGAATCAATAAATGAATGCAATTCTTTTCTCAAACTTCATTATTATATTGAATCTAATCATATCAATGTAGTGAAATCTCTTGTTGAAAGAAGGAAATGCATGTGAGAAAAATACATTATTTTGTCTCTTTGAAATGTAAAAATAATTGGAATCGAATTACATTTGGTCTTGAATAGTTTAATTTAAATCAACTAAAATTTGTTAGATTGGAATTGGAATGTATTCTAAATAATTGGAAGAAGAAATGGCAAATAGATCCATAAAAATTGATCCCTCGTTATTTGTAATTTCAAACTGGCAATTATCTAAACCAAAAATGCACAGTTCGAATCTGCAATAATAAAATAACAAATTAAATGATTGAATTGAAGTAGTAGGCCCTAAACGAGTTCAAATAGACAAAAACACTTAAAGGAAATATGTCAAAACTTAGCAAAATCAGGCTCAAACCATTTTGTAGTCATTTTTGTCAAGAAACAGAAATGCTCAAATTGTAAATCAATCAGACAAATTGAACCTTGAATCCTTCCTTAAATCCATTTAGTAACAATCCTCCATGTCTATTTGACATGTTGAGAGAGGAGGAAGATCAAATTGAATAAATCTCACAAGTTAAAATTCATCAGTTCCCACTGTAAAAGCCTATAGGCCATTTTCTTTGGGCTTGTCCGGTTGTCTTTCTCTTTCTCTTTCTCTCGAATATAGAGGAGGGGTGTACGGTTGACCCCTTAAAATTTACCAAAATCTAAAATTAATGATCTTTGAGTAAAGAGGACATCGAGAGATTTCCATAAAGTCCTCGTTTTCCCAAAACCGAGCTCTCTATCAAAAGTTATGGCCCTCTGAAGTTTTTCTTCCTAGGCGAGCCCGCGCCCCGAATTTTCTCCCTTAGAGCTTAGGATTTTTTTGGGAAAATTTTCCAAATTTTCCCCATCATCCTACCAAGCTGCAGCCAATCATAGGCTACCACGTGGCACCATGAGGTGACAATGGAGGGGCGAATCCCTTTTTAACTTAGCGCTTTTAGAAAAATTTTGGGAAAATTTTCCAAATTTTCCCCACCGGCCCGCAACCAATCAGGTGATGCCATGTGGCATCATGAGGCATCGGTGGAGGAACGGGTCTCTTTTTTCTTTTGCATCTCAGAAATTTTTTGTAAATTTTTCCAAGTTCCCTCGCTGTCCCACCGGCCCGCATCAATCAAGGGTGGCACGTGGCATCGCAGGTCTTTGTGCAAAGGCGCGGGTCTATGTACCCTCTTAGCCCTTCGGGGTATTAAGCCAATTTTCTCACCGTCGGCCCACCTTCCCCGTGTGTTGGTTTAGGATATGCCACATGTCCTTTTTGGACTTACAGGAGCACGGGTACAAAGCTGACTTTTCATCCCGCATGGGAGAATTTGCAAATGTCTCCCACCGCCCCGCATTTCCCATCTTTTCCCTACGTTGGCTTAAGGAGTGCTACGTGTCCCTTGTGGACTTGTGGACCCACGGGAGCGTGGATGCAAGTGTGATTTTAGCCCACGCGGAAAAAAAAAAAAAAGGTCTACCCATGGCTCACCAACCCGCCCTTTGGGGAAATTTTCACCCTTGGGCATGCAGGCCCGCTCTTGGGGGAAAATTTTCACCCCAAGGCCTCACCGGCCCATAACTTGAAAAATATGAGGAGTTAGGAGGACTTCTTTATATCAATGGAAATGTGAGGAAATTTCCTATCCAATGAGAGTGATTTAGGGAAATTTTGAATGTGTTAAGTATGAAAAAAATCAAGTTGAAACTTCAAGCTGGTTGAGAGTGGGTATGGTGAGGATTTTCCCTCTGGACCTAATTGAAACTTCTAACCCTAAATTTTGGACCTTATGACCCTAATACTTGTTAATAAAATAAAATTATACTCTAGTAGATTAGAATTGTTCAGAACCTATTAGTGACAATTGTTTTCTTGTAATCTGTTGTAGATTCTTTTAAATAAAAAAATTATTCCATAATTTTCCTAACTAATCCTAGATACATTGGGCACAATAGAAAACTTGAGACATGAAACTTAAACCTATCATACTTTTAAATATAGAAAGAAACTTAGTTTAGAAATTACATATTTTAGTAAACATGGAAATTGAATAAAACTTAGGAAGATGAACTAACTCTCATTTTGTTCTGTGCAGGAGGCACAGAAAAAATGAGGAGTCTTTTCACATAGACCTATACTTACCACCACCAGATCATGTTGTAGCAGCCATCCTACCCCAAATTTTATAGACTCTTCAGGATGTTACTGTCGCTCTACGCGGAGGATCAGTAGGAGGACATGAAGCCAAACAAGACAAAGTCCCTTCCATTGAGGGTCAGGTAGCTCCTCAACCCAACAAGGAGCATGGAGGAGAGAAATCCCATGTAGAGTCATCTAGGTAGAGTCACCATAGAGGGGACAAGGTGACCAAGTTTCAGGACATAGAGAGAGGTCTCGAGCCCTAAGCTTAGGGATGAGCATGCAGAGAGACCTAGAGGTTGTCAAACCACAGCTGTAGATCACATCAGGGAGATCCTAAAGCTTCACCATCACATTATTCTTGTGACATAGGTGGATTTTAGGTAGAGGCCTGGTTGGTGAGCTTGAGCGGATGCTTCAAGATCTGTCCTTGTTCTAGCACTACAAAATCTCATGTTGTGATCCATCTACTGAGGGATAGAGCTGGTGTCTGGTAGAGGAAAGAGGAGCAGAAGCTCCATGTTGATTCCCGAGACGCTTACACTACGAGAGCTCTTAGAGGAGTGTTTCAGGAACATATACTTGTCACAGAGGTTCATACAGTAGCGGATAGATGAGTTCCATGACCTTCGAAAGGCATCTCTCATAGTGGCTGAGTATGAGAGTAGATTTCTAGATCTACTCCAGTATATTGGTTATATGCAGGATGAGCAGGTGCGGATTCATAGGTTCATCCGGGGCCTAAATCTAGACATTGGAGGTGTAGTGTGGATCCATTGTCCATAGACATTAGATGAGGCTATCGAGAAGGCCTATATAACAGAGGAGACTCAGGGAAAGACCCAGCAGGCTAGAGACCGAGTCCGGAGTCGTATACAACAGATGCAGGACAATAGATCGAGGGGATCAGTACCTCTTCCTCATGGTGGAAAGGGTTCAACATAGTCATCTTTTAGACCCCAGTAGCAGTAGTCTCACCCACCTTATAGACCTCCTCAAAGGTTTGATGCACAAAGAGGTCGGAGTATGGGGCCTCCTCCTAGGGGTCCCATCAGGACACAGGTGCCTAGAGAGCTCACTCAACAGGAGCTCACCAACAGAGACCTTAGCAAACTACAGCTGGATCATCAAGATCCACACCACAGACCTCCAGAGTACCGATTAGACCTACTACACAGGGGAGAGGATCAGGAGGTTGTTTTGGTTGTGGTGTTATTGGACATTTTTGGAGAGATTTCCCACATAACCCTAACAACAAGGGTAAGACATAAATCTCAGAGCTACTATTGGTGATATGGGGCGCAGCCATAGGATGTACACAATGGTCGAGAACCACCAGGAAGAGTATTAGAGTATAGTTATTGAGATTGTAGGTAGCATTGGTGGTATTCCTACCTCCATCTTGTTTGATTCTAGTTCTTCTGATTCTTTCATTACACCATCTTTAGTAGAGTGATGCAGGCTGGTGGTAGTTAGGAAGGGTCATAGTTGGGATGTTGAGATGACTTCTGGAGCTAAGATCTCTGTGGAATCCTTAGTTAAGGAGTGTGTGGTGGATTTGGGACCTTTCACCACTACCACGATCTCTCGTATCCTTCCTTTGGGCTCTTATGGAGTCATCTTGGGTATGGATTGGTTGTTTGCACACAAGGCTAGAGTGGATTGTTACCACAAGGTTATATCTTATGCAGATGATTTGGGAGTTGAGTAAGTGATTTCAGGGGTCAAGAGACCCGTTTCTATTTGCATCATCTCTGCTATTCAGATTAAGCGGTGTCTATGATGGGGTTTCCAGATGTGTATACTTTGTTAAAGTCATGATGTATCAAAGGATGGGTCTAGTGGACCATCGCTATAAAATCACCCCATTTTGAGAGAGTTTACAGATGTCTTTTTAGGGGAGCTACTAGGGTTACCACCCCCACGTGAGATTGATTTTCACATAGATTTGGTTCTGAGCAGATCCTATCTCATGAGCACCTTATCGAATGACCACACAAGAGCTCTGTGAGCTCAAGTTACAGCTTGAGGGCCTTTTGGAGAAAGGTCTTATCTGTCCTAGTGTATCCCCTTGGGGTGCACCGGTGATTTTTGTGAAGAAGAAGGATGGATCCTTGCGGTTGTGTATTGATTACCGCCAGTTGAACAAAGTAACGATCAAGAATCGTTATCCCCTTCCACGCATTGATGATTTGTTTAATTAGATTAAGGGAGCCATGGTTTTATCTAAGATTGATCTTAAGTTAGGCTATCACCAGCTAAGGATTTCAGAGGTGGACATTCATAAGACCGCCTTTTGCGAGATATGGCCACTATGAGTTCACAGTGGTGCCTTTTGGTTTGACTAATGCCCCCACAATGTTTATGAGTTTGATGAATGGAGTATTTAGGACCTTCTTAGATCACTTCGTGCTCATCTTCCTTGATGACATTTTTATTTACTCATGTATGCGTGAATAGCACAAGGGCACCTTGGCCATGTTCTTTAGTGTCTTCGGGAGAAGAAGATTTTCGGGAACTTGGAGAAGTGTGTATTCTTTCAAAAAGAGTGCGATATTTGGGTCATATCATTTCGGGAAGGTATCACCATTAATCTTTCCAAGATTAGAGCTATTATGGATTGGCGGCACCCACTACGGTGGACTCAAGTGTGTAGATTCATGGGATTAGTAGGTTACTACCAAATATTTGTTCAGGACTTCTCTCGAATTACACACACCATCACTTCCCTTCGAGGAAAGGGAAGACATTTTTTTGGTCGACAGTGTGAGCAAGCCTTGATACACTAAAGGAATGTCTCACTACTGTACCTATTCTTACAGTGCTAGATCCACAATGTGAGTTCTTCATTTACACGGATGCTTCTTTAGCAGGCTTGGAGGTGTGTTGATGCAGGAGGGGAGTAGTGGCTTTTGAGTCTCACAAACTCAAAGATTACGAGATTAATTATCCAACTCATGATATTGAGCTTGCGAAGTTGTGCATGCTTTGGTTTGATGGAGGCACTTTCTGATTGGTCAAATATTAATAACTAGGATAGATCACTTGAGTCTTCATCACCTATTCATGCAGCCCAATCTCAACACTCGTTAGCGGCGTTGAACGGAGTTGCTATGTGAGTATGATATGGAGATTGATCATGTGAAAGGGAAGGAGAATGTGGTGTTAGATGCTCTCAGTAGACGGAGACATGTGGCTATGGCCACCTCAGTGAGCACAGATTTACGGAGCAAGATTCTTCAGCAGCTTCCTCTTGACAAATTCTACATTACAGTTCGAGCAGAGATCGAGTCTTAGAGACCCCTCGAGGGGAATTTTGATGGTTTTTCCTTAGAGGTAGATGGTCTTCTCAGGCACAGAGGCCATATTTATGTTCCCAGAGATGGAGGCTTGAGGCAGGACATCTTGGTAGAGGCACATCGTGCACCCTATTCAGCCCATCCCAGGGTGAAGAAGATGCATGCCACCTTGAGACAGTTATATCATTGGAGAGGACTTTAGAGAGACATGGCCCAATTCATGTCATAATGTTTAGAGTGCCAGAAAGTTAAGGCCGAGCATCAACATCCAGCTAGCCTTCTCTTTCCTCATGTTATACCGAATGGAAGTGGGACACCATTTCCATGGATTTCATTGTTGGGATACCGATGTCGAGATATCACCACGATGCCATCATGGTCACGGTTGATAAATTGAAAAAAGTGGCTCACTTTTCTTCGGTGAAGACCACTTATACAACTAGTGAAGTGACATGGGTATACTTGGATGAGATTGTCAGGTTGCATGGGATTCTGCGGAAGATCATTAGTGACCATGATCCTTTGTACACTTCCCATTTTTGGACTACCATGCAGCATGCCCTCGGGATGAAGATCAATTTCAACACATCATATCACCCCGAGACAGATGGAAAGACTGAGTAGGTGAATCAAATTTTAGAGGACATGCTCAGGATGTATGTGATGGATCAGCAATCTAGATGGGAGGAGTACCTGTACTTGGTGGAGTTTTCCTACAATAATAGTTTTCAGAGTTCTATAGGCATGGATCCTTTTTAGGCTTTGTATGGTAGAGAGTGCAGGACACCTCTTAGTTGGGACAGGTTAGAGGATAGGGTTTTTCTTGGACCAGCTTTGTTGTAGGACATGGAGCAGCAGGTGGTTATGATCAAACAAATACTTCTGAGGCACAAGACAGATAGAAGAAGTATGCAGATCAACATAGGACCAACCGTATTTTTGATGTGGGCATGATCATGTTCCTTTGTGTCAGGCCACATAAGAGTCCTATTTGTTATGGAAAAGGTTCTAAGTTAGCTCCTAGATTCATGGGTCCTTTTGAGATCTTAGAGCGTATTGGCCCTTTGGCCTACCGTCTAGCATTTCCACCCAGATTGTCTCGCATACATGATGTGTTTCATGTTTCTATTCTAAGGATATATGTTACAGATACTTCTCATGTGTTAGATTGGACATCATTGCAGGTGCAGGAGATGTTGGGGCCCTTTCACATCCTAGATTGCAGGACCATGGGCCTTCGATGCGAGAGAGCTTGATCGGGTTTAGGTGAAGTGGGATAGATATGATGAGATTGCAGCTACATGGGAGGATGCTACTTTTTTACGAGTTCAGTTCCCACATTTTTTCTAATGACTTTCAGGAGGAAGTCGAGTCTAAGGGGAGTAGGATGTAGTGCCCACTTCCCTTTGACACCTTTTGATATTGATCATGACAACTGTCGATTATATTATGGACATGATTATGGACTTTATTATAGTATGATGTTAGATGTTAGATCAGGGATTATTATTGACTGGATTCAGTTGTGATGCATGATGATTATTAGAGACATTTTATATGTTGATGATGATATACTTTTTGACATGGTTATATTATGGATGTTGTTCGGACTTGTGATATTTGGATATTGTGAGTGGACTTATAAATGTAAAATTATTGGATGATGATATAGTTGTTGATAAAACTATAAATGATATTGTTAGATTGCCTGGATATTGTTGTGATTCATATATCTAGATGATTTTGGAATTTTAATTATAATTATATTATTTTAGATTTTTTGATATGGCCATGAGGCCGAAGGAGGTATTTGTGTTTTTAGGTTAAACTATCACAACAAACATCGGGGATTGGAGACCAACCACATTGGAATTCTAGATGAATTCAACAAGGTCACCATGGCAACTAGTTTTGTTTGTGTGTGTGTTTGTTAGTGTTAGGGATTCGCATGGGGGGATCACCTTTAAATGTGACTAAGGGATTTTATGTATTTCTTTTTTTTTTTGTCCCTTTTGTTTAATTTTTGCATGTGTTTATTTTGTGGTGCACTTACCCCTTTCATTATTTATTTAATGGTGTGTAAATATTGTGAGTAATCATATTGTTTAGTTAATTAATTAAAAGATGTCATAAGAATGTAATTAATAGAGTTGTTGGCCATATTTTAAAGTATGTAAGTAATGTGTAAGTGACCTTATAAGTGATGTGTAAGTTAACTTTTGATTGTGAAACACTCCACCTTCTTAGAAATTTGAAGTTGTCCTTGGACGCTGATTTTGGAGGCTTGTGGGACAAGTTAAACTTGTCACATACCCCTTTAAATTTATATACCAACCTTGCCTATAGTTGGAGGGTTAAATTTAGACCTTTTTATGCATTTTTACAAGTCAAGTTGAATGTTGTAATTGCACTTTTCTTACATAATTTAATTTCAGTCCTTATAGGGTATGGACTTGTTTGAGTGTGTAAGTAAACCTGCCATATTTTTCACCCACATATTTATTATGCATTGGAGAATGAAGTTGACTTTGTGTTTTGGGTTGAGGATGTGTGATGTGGCATCCTACATGGATCCACCTCATCCTCTTCTCTTCCCTCTTCTATAAAATTTGAA
The DNA here is from genome assembly GCA_018340775.1 of Taxus wallichiana var. yunnanensis. Classification (NCBI taxonomy): domain Eukaryota; kingdom Viridiplantae; phylum Streptophyta; class Pinopsida; order Cupressales; family Taxaceae; genus Taxus; species Taxus wallichiana. The sequence goes on along the minus strand of CM031244.1, from coordinate 744,132,368 downwards.
TTTCTTGCCTTGTTTTGGGTTGCTTCACTTTTGGGAGACTTCATTTTGGGAAAATTTTCTTGTTGTTTTGGGAGCTCTTGCTTGGAGAAGTTTTGGAAGATTGTTGCATGCTTGTGTTGGGTTGATTTTTGGATTGCTTGCATTGGAAGGAGCTTGCTATTTTGAACTAGGAACAACTCCATCATGGAGAGGTAAGAGCTTGGATCTTGAAATGCTCTTCTTTTATTTATGTAAATATTCTTGTGTGAATGTTTTGGTATATATTGTGGGCTGTTGGGTAGATGGCCTAGGAATGGTGTAGGAGAAGACTATGGGATTATTTTATGGGAGGAACAAGTGGTTTTAGGGAGGTATAAGGGTAGATGGAGTTTAGAATTTGGGTTCCACCTTACAAAGAAATAGCTTGCATTTCTTTACTCATTATGGGGTTCCATAAGAGGTTAGGGAGATATAAGAAAATGTTAGGAATAAGGGGTACTTGGAGGAGGCATAAGGGCATGACAGGGTTCGAAATGATATATATATATATGGTGGGTTGTACTCGGTGGTGATACCCATTTTTTTCCCTTGGGAGGCATAAACAAAGATCCCCATATCTTATTGATCCTTTGGCTTGCTTGATTAAGCCTTAGTATTTTGTTGTCATGTGTTAATGTAGTTGTAAAACTACATTCTGCATTTTGGATTGTGTTTTATTGTGAAAATGTTGCTTGTATGTTTGTGGAAACCTGTTGTTGCCATAAGTTGGATCACATCTTTTATTGCATAGTGGTTAGGGCTCAGGGGCCGATGAAGAAGGATGGATTCTCCTTTTCATTGGATTTCTTGGTTGGGTGGAGAGCGTTGCCTTTCCCCTACTCCTATTGTGATCAAATTGGAAGAATGAGAAGAATGCATGTTGCTGTTTTGGAGCTGAGCAAAGACAGTTGACAGTCCCTTGTGAAATTAAATCTCATTGTAACCTTCCCACTTGAAGTGGATGATCTTGTAAATATTTGTAATGGAAAGATGTTGTATAGTTTTTCAAGTGAAATTTGAAATGTAAAAGAGTTATACTTTGTATTCTGTTTAGAAAGAATGATGTGTTTGGTATACTATATTTTGTAATCAAATGGAAAGGAAGTTGTAAGAGTTCATTCAATTAATGAAATTTGTTTTATCTTGTCCATATGATGTTATTCCATTGGAAATATGTGTTTTGCATACTCTATGAAATTTCTGTTTGAAAAGTGGTAAATTGGAATACGTGAAAAGAAAATGTATTGTTTGCTTTGTATACAATAAATGATTTTGGAAGGAATAAAAGAAAGAAGTTGTAAAGTTTTCTCATTGGAACCAATAAATGAATGTAATGCATTTCTCAAACTGAATTGTTGTATTGAATCTAATCATATCAATGTATTGAAATCTCTGTTGAAAGAAGGAAATGCGTGTGAGAAAAATTTGGAAATTTTTTCAAGTTTCCCCATCTGTCCCACTAGCCCGCAGCCAATCAGAAGCTGCCACGTGGCATCGTGAGGTGTCGGTAGAGGCGCAGGTCTATGTACCCTCTTAGCCCTTCGGGGCGTTAAACCAATTTTCTCCTTGCCGCCCTACCTTCCCCGCATTGGTTTAGGATATGCCATGTGTCCTTTGCGGACTTGCAGGAGTGCGGGTGCAAAGCTGACTTTTCACCCCGCACGGAGAATTGCAAATGTCTCCCGCCTCCCGCCTTTCCCGCTTAACACCACATTGGCTTAGGGAGCACCACGTGTCCCTTGTGGACTTACTGGACACTGTGGGAGCGCCGGTGCAAATGTAATTTTTTCCCACGTGAAAAAATAAATAAATAAATAAATTCCAAAGGTCTCCCGTGGCCCATCAACCTGCCATTTGGGCAAATTTTCACCCCTGGGCCGGCAGGCCCGCTCTTGGGGGAAAATTTTCACCCCAAGGCTTGCCGGCCATAACTTGAAAAATATGAGGAGTTAGGAGGACTTCTTTATATCAATGGAAAAGTGAGGAAATTTCCTATCTAATGGGAGTGATTTAGGAAATTTTGAATGTGTTAAGTATGAGAAAAATCAATTTGAAACTTTAAGCTTGTTGGAGAGTGGGTATGGTGAGGATTTTCCTTTTGAACCTAATTGAAACTTCTAACCCTAAATTTTGGACCTTATGACCCCTAATAATTGTTAATAAAATAAAATTATACTCTAGTAGATTATAATTGTTCCGGAACCTGTTAGTGACAACTGTTGTTTTGTAACCCGGTTGTAGATTCTTTTAAACAAAAAAATTATTCCATAATTTTCCTAACTAATACTAGGTTATTCTTGGGTCTCAAGTCCACGGGTTGTTTTAATGGGTGTTACAGTTAGTTATTTTATGGCTGAAGTTTTATGAGTTATTATGTATTCTCCGCTCAACCTTAAAAATATTATGAGTAAGTTATGGTGTTGGTTGTTAATCTTATTTAAAATTTATAATGTCTAAATGTGTGTTTTGATTCTCTTGCTATGGTATTCAAGTATTAGTGTCTTTAGCATATTAAATAATTCCCCTCTTATTCCATATATGAAATTTGATATGATAACACTATGAAATAGTTCAAATGTTGTTGATGTTTGTATATGTTTTTCGAGTTCTATAAATTTAAACTTTCCAAATCACTATTTGGTATGTTGTAAAGTTCTATCGTGGAAACCTTCCCTCTCATATGGCCATAGTGAAACATGAGATAATTAATTGTAGTAGAGTGATAAACTTAACTAAGGAATCATTTTACTTATTTGTGAGAGTACACTTGAGTGTAGACTTATGTGTAAATTAGAGTTTTTAACAGTGATATTAGGAGTACATGAAAACGTTAAACCAACTAGAGATACATTGCTAAAAACTCATGTGAAACTCCTTAAAATTAAATATATCCATAAAACTATATAACTAATCTCAGCTTTAAGTTGAAGATGCATTTTGTCGTAGTTCTTAAAAGCTAAAATAGAAGAGATATTGTCATCACCCTATTTTTACAATATCGAAAAAGAATTGTCTTAATGTGAGAAAAATGTTGCTACATCTCCCATTACCATTGTTATCTCACCCTTGATCAGTTTTGTATATGGATATTTTAATGTGATGGTAGTGGGTATGAAATCAAGAAAGGTTTATTTTTAGCACCACGGGGACTAATACATGTGCCTACATTACTACTATATATACACCATTTAATCTCTTCATAGGGCTACCACATAGTTCTTTGTTCTTTCTATAAGAACTTGGAAAGTTAGATAAAATTGTAGGTATAGATAAACTTTTAGGTATCATACCACTCAATCTGCTGCCTAAAAAAAATGAATAGTTCTAGCATTGTGGGAAGTGTGAATCACAAATGTCACTTCAAAATTCATCATTATGAAGTGTGAGAGTGATAAATAGGATAGAGTAGAAGCATGAATCTACTTAGTGATCCCATTTCCTAAAACATCCTATCACACTAAATGACACAAGGAATTAATACAAAAGGGAATGCATATCAAAATTGGTTTTGAAAAATAAATAAGACTTTGAGACTTCTCTAATTTGAAAGGTCGAATGGCATAAAATATTTTTTCATCGTGGCTCAATACTCTCAACTCATCTAAAATAGTACATTTATATGTCTTCTTAAAATGAGGTGGTGTGCACATGCATCAAATTTGTTTCAACATAACCATGGAAGCTCAAAAGGATTTTGATTCGGTTTATTTCAACATAGTTGTCCAAGCCTCACAAGCTTGATTCCAAAGTCGTTCATAAAGCTTATTTCAACTTAGTTATGAACACCTGAATATTGGCTTTAAAAAATAATTTAAATAAAGTACTATCAACCACTTTAGGCATTGGTAGTAACAATACAAATCCTTAATAAATGAATTTTATTGCAAAGAATTTGGAGGTGTCGTTGGGATATGATGTAAATTTCAATTAACCATGGGTCTTATGTGATAATTGGTTGTCCAACCTTGTTATGTATAAATCCTTGTACAAATGGTTCATGTGATTTATATATCCCTTGATCTCTATGAGATATATTTTGGATCACATAGTTGGTATCCATGGATCCTATGGAACGCACTTGCAAAGGGATGTAATGCAAAACAAAATGTACCATCAACAAATGTGGGCATTTGTGGAAGAGAGTAATCAATTGAAGCTGTTATTACTCTCTTCCACAAATGCCCACATTGGAATGGGGATTCTAGGTATCGCATGTTTTTCTTCCATGAGTTGTCTTTGTTTTTAATTTGTGAGAAATTTCACCATGGAAAACTAGGCTACATTATAGAAGCAACACAAAAACGTTAGGCATTAGGGTGGGATTTTTAAAATTTGGTATGGAAATGATTATTTTTGGTTTTATATTGATGTCCCTATATTTAAGTGTTTTCAATTTGTTTCTTTTTCTAAATTGAACAATGTTTTCATTTATTTTAAATATGAGTAGTTTCAAGGTGCTTTCTGCTTGAAATAGTATCTATAAAAAAGCCTCTCATGCCTCGATCACGACTTCTAATCCTCCTTTAAATGTCCTGACTATTATGTAAGCAAGTTATTTTTATATTTAAAGTTTATTCGTTCATCATTTTCTTAGACCATCCACAGGGAAAAAAATCCTCCAATTTCCTTTGTAACTACATCATCAACACAAAATTAATTATATTTATATTTTTGGCGAAGATTATCTTGGATAAACATAAGTGGTAAATTCTATACACTATGATCTAAGTCTTCTTCAAGACTTTTATTACGTCTTGAATGTCTTTTGATGCCCATAATTTTTATCATGGTTACTATTTGAAAATTTTGGATAGTTTGAAAGGGGAAATAAGTTTGGATGTATATAATTTTTCAAAAATATTTGATTTGGTTTAGTTTAGAAAATTTACAAAATTAAATATATATCATACATATATGATGATATTTGAAAAGAAAAACCAATTACACATAATAATAAATACAAATAGTATCTATGGAGTTTTTCCTTTACGTGCTTAGGTATTAATGTTTCTTGTTTTGTTTTATCTTGTGTTAAAGTTCATTGAATTTAAAACTTTAATTTTTAATTAAAAATATAAAAAGAATGATTGATTGAACTTTTTGATCAAACCAAAAATATGGTTCAAACTAAATTTTCACTAACTTCGTAAGAACATGATACCTATTATTTTTATTGACCTACGTTGCCAAAAATTACAATTTTGATATTTTACTATCTTAATGATGGAAATTTAATAATCGTGGTAACACAAGAAGTGTGACTCATGAGCCTCCCTTTTCCATAATGATGTAAAAAAATTGCCAAATAGGTATGGCTCGGTTTGGGCTACATCAAAAAAACTAGTAGCAAGTAGGGCCAGTATCCTCAAAGTTTCTTATCTAATTACAATCTTACTAAAAGCTAAGTCTTAAAAATGAAATTTTAGAATAGAATAAACACTCTATAAGAGCATTCAAGAATAGGAATGGATGTAGAAAATAACTGATAAGGAGATCTATCCCTCAAATTTATGGTCTTTTATCATCTATTTCCTTATCAACAAAAGCGTTTGAAACAACAACAAAAAATGTATTAGGAAAATGTGAGAAGGAAACATGAGTAATTACAGATAAAACAAGAGGAGATTCACTTCCAACAACATTTTGAGCTTCATCAAAATAATTTTGCAATATAGTAACATCTCTAGTAGGAGTTCGACTTCAAGACCACTTATTATCATTGTCAAAACTTTGCATTGTAAATTTTGTTTTATAGCACATCAAAGAACATGTGAGAAATTTCAATCGGATTTGAGAGTCATTAAGGCCATCCTACAAATAATAATTTTTGTTACACCAACGTAGGAAAAGAAGAAGGGAATATTGAACCCCGAAAATTTGTAGAGTTGTGAGCAAGATAATTACTTCCTAGGCATGTATTATGGAGGACAAGACGAGGTTACTTGACATTCTCTATGGAAGAGAGGAAGATATTGAAAAATGAGGTGTTTTCTGAAATTGGAACCATTAAAAATATTTACTTGAATACTTATTTGCTACATTGAGACTTACTTAGTGACATTTGAGGCTTAATGTCATTGTCTTGGGGGATTCTAGAGACTCCTCATATAACGATTACATGTACAAATGAATTGATTTCAACATGTCGAACAAGTAAATGCCACCAAATATTTTTTATGAGAGCTAAGGAATGAAGTTGGTTTTAATTAATGCCTTAGGTGTGCCTACAAGTCAATCATCTATATTTGAATGACTATAAATCACACATGAGTCAGTAAGGTACACCGGAATGGGTCTATATGTCAAACTAGTTTGAAAATACATATTGATATGATTATTTCTTTGCAATGTAATAGGTAATACAATTCATGTATGTAGTGATTGATAAGATTTAAAGAAACATAGAACTCGAGAAGAATGCAAAAGACAAATTTGTCAACAACGAAGCATATTGTAGTAGTAACATGTTTTTGAAATGGGGATGAAGTCAAGTTTGTAAATAAATATGGTATGATCTTGTTTTTTACAATATACACATTTAATATCCTTCAATTTTGTGGAATGTTAAAAGGTCAACCATGCAGACATAATGATAAATTTCAAGCGTAAAGCTATAATAGACACTCATGCAACAAAGTATTGATAACCCTAATCCACTAATCTTGTGAGAAATGAAAATTTCAGCGGAAGTTAGTCTTGAAAAACCTCTCGTATAGAGTTCGAAATGGTGGATTGAGGATTCCATGGGGAGTTTCATTTGGCATCGTGATGGGGGACATAGCTTACGATCATCGGCTTTCACCATGCCACCAGGCATTCGATTAGGACATTGCACAATGATTCTCAGACTCTGTCGCATCTCTTCGATGCGGAGACAATAGTGATCAAATAACTAAAATGAAACTGTATACCTTTCTTATGAGTTTTCCCTTACAAACCTCAAGTAAGATTGTGAAGTACTTGGACTTGTTGAATCTTGTATTTCAAAGGATTGTGGATACTCTTGATTGTTCTCCAAATGTAGGATGCAAATGCTACGAGCTCATAAACACAAGGATGGGGGTGGAAAATTTGATAGAAGTTGGCTACAAATTGTATAAATCTTGCAAGGATGGATTTACAAAGGAATGGATTGCATTTTATAGCTGAGGGTGAGGCGATGAGAAATGGATCATAGTTTGAATGAGCTCCAGGATCTTAATTATAATTTCCTAAAATAATAAGAAGATTTGGTTTGTGGAGTTACAACTTTGCAGGGGGCAATGATGTAGGGTTCTAGAAGTGGAGTGGACTCGAGTGTGATTAGATAAATAAGATTAATTGAATAGCTAATTTAATTAGTTATAAATTGTGAGAGGATAATTAACCATTTAATTATATAAATATTTGACTAAATTAGCTAAAACATGTTAGGAATTAATTTAATTAATTCCAAGAGAATGATAGAATTAATTTAATTCATTCCAAAGGGATGTATTCTAGTAGGATAGAATTAATTTAATTAATTCTAACGGGATGGAAATAGGCTAGAAATAAGTATGTATTTTTAGGGTGTTTATATTTTCCCCTCGTTAAAGTCTTATTATGAAGTAATAGCATTTTAAAGATAGTAAACACATGCAAACTTAGCAGCGGAAGGAAATGAAGCATTTGGATAACCCAACAAGTAGAATGGTAAGAATATGTAATTAGAATTAAATTAATTAATTCTAAAGGGTAGGAGTATGTAATTAGAATTAATTTAATTAATTCTAAAGGGTTATGATTTAAATGATAGAATTAATTTAATTAATTCCAAAGGGATGTATTCTAGTAGGATATAATTAATTTAATTAATTCTAATGGGATGGAAATAGGCTAGAAATAAGTATGCATTTTTAGGGTGTCTATATTTTCCCTCACAAAGTATTATTATGAAGTAATAGCATTTTAAAGATAGTAGACACATGCATACTTAGCAAGCGGAAGGAAATGAAGCATTTGGATAACCCAACAAATAGAATGGTAAGAGAATGCCCCCTCAAATGGGTGAGTGATGCGACAAAGTGATGGATAGCCGCTTGATAGAAGAAGACAAATGTATTGAATGAGGATAGGAGGCATCATTTAGAAAGTGAAATTTAGAGTGACCCTATTTTGTTGTTGCACAATAGAGTTTTCACCATGATTATAGAAAAATCATGTTTAACTCGTATATGTGTAAAACAAACACACACAAACAACAAAGGCAAAATAAAAATGAAAACAAACCCAATATACACCGTAAAAGTATGCACCATGGCTATAAGGAAGCCAAGATGATAATGAAATACGTGTAATTGGTCCAAAAGTAAGATCAACAATGCAACACAACTTCGAAAAAAGATAATTAGCTATGCCCCTAATATGTGCCACATTTAATATTAAGCAAATGTGAATTCCCCAAGCACTAAACTTATGAAATACACAAGGATAGGATCAAACTGAAGAGTAGAGTGATCTTAGATACTCCTAATGACACTCTTTTTGGATCCATATTGAAGATTGATATGAGGTTTGAAAAGGATCATTTCCCCAAAGCAATAAACTTATGAATTGCATGAGAGGGAATGAGAGTCAAAATTGCTCCAAACGAAGTTATATCTTGAAGGAAACAATGTAGTGTGATAGCTGAAAGATTGGAAAGATCACTAGCGTAATAGAGAAAAGTGTCATTTTATCAAAATTGTGTTGAGTTGTTGAAGTTTTGAAAATTTTGGAATTTAAAGGATTTTTTTGCGATTTTTGGATTTATTTTATAATTTGTGATTTTTTTGAATTTTTCGAATATATATGCTTTTTTCAAAAAATTGATTTAAAAGAAGGAAATGATGTGTTTGATACACCTAATTTTCCCCAATGAAGCATTGGTGTGACCCAGATGAGATAAAATTAATGGAAGAAAAAATGCCTAAATGCGAGCATGTGTGCATCATGACAAAACACCAGGAAGTTATGTGAGAAAAGAGTGAGGAAGCCATGGATGGAGCATCCATAATAATGGAGAAGAAAAGTTAGTGGTTTCGGTCACAAAGTCCAAGAAAATAGAAGAATTAGGGTTACAAATGGTATAAATAGAAGGGTGGGAGTGTTAATAATCATCGCAACCCATTTGTGTTGATAGATTACTTTTGCTAATTGAGTGATATTTCTCGCTCCGAGAATTTAGAGAGATGGCTGGCCAACTACGGAGGAAACATTTTGTAGACCAAGTTCGAGAGTTTAGGTAGAGGCCGACGAGGGTGCCTTGGTGAGTAGCTAAAAATATATTTTCGTGAGCATTTATGACTAGTTTTTAGTAGAAAAGCTTAGTTTTGAACACTAACGCATACACTTGAGTGCGCTAGTGTAGCTCGAGGAATGCACTAGCATTTAAGTGTATGTGTTAGAGTTCCATTGAGAGCATGAGCATTAAAGGTTGAATGCACTAGCATGTCGAATGCGCTAGTGTGTTAGTAAGAGCATGAGTGTTAATGAGTGCACTAGTGTGAGTGCGCTAGCATTCAACCGGGTGTGCTACCATGAATGTGCTAGCATAGAAGTATATTTGCTAGCATGTATGTGTATGCACTAGTGTATAAAAGGGTGTACTAATGTAGCAGAGGATGCACTAGTGTAATAGAAGGTGTGCTAGCATAGAAAAGGGTGTGTCGGTGTTAAAAAGTGGTTTTTAGAAGAAATTTAGAAGGTTAGGATAAAGGAAAATTAGTGTTAACTGTGTTTTGGAATGATTTGTAGGAGAGACCATGATCTTTGGATGTACATGAATGTCATGGCCAACTCAATCATTTGAGAGGATATTTACATGAATTCGGGAGTGACATTTGGTTGTGTTATTAGAGGTGACGGGTTGACCTACATTTCTCAACTACCACATATCATCTAGGATCATTTTCTATTGATTGTGTTGGCCGAGAGATGGTATAGTGAGATTCAAACATTTAGATTTCTAATTAGGGAGATGACAGTTTGATCCAAAAGCTAGGGTTCCAGTTTAAAGAACATAATAACAATTGTGGTAGATGTTAACCTCAAGAACTATCTTTGAAAAGAGATGTGAATTGCTAAAAAGACTCAAAATATATTAGCTATTTCTACAAGGGAGATGTCTATTCTACCCTTATGGGTTACATATGCTTTTATAATATTTTTAGAAATGCAAAAAGACACCTAGAGGAATGTGGAAGGTCACTGGTCTCGAGGGAGACGAGGTGTTTCATCTTCCAATAATTACATGTGTGATAGTTTCACAAAACATATTATTTTTAGGTAGCACTACAAAATTTACAATTTGGGCCCTTTAGGCACGTATTTTTGGGTTCAAAATTTTCCTTAAAAATTAACACCCTTTCATCACATTCTACGCATTCCAAGCTTTCCGTTGCACTTTGAACGGAGTCAATTGAAGCCATAGCTCGAAGTTATCATTCCTAGAAGTTGTGTCACTATTACTGTTTTGGATCATTCCTTTCTCCTTCAGAGGTAGTGGTCCCCATTGCACCAAGAGGTCCCATAAAGTGTGGGAATCACTTCTTTACCTAGTATGCGTGAGCCACTCACCATGATAATTCATATTCCCTTTCTTAATAGACCTGATAGAGCTGAATAGGTTGTCCTATGGTGGTCTTTTTCAAAGTGTCCACAATCTAATCTTCTTCAACTAGGGAAAATCTCTCGGGTTGAGCTCGGATATGTCCGATTGTTATGTTGATCAAGTATCCGTAAGAGGGGGTGATATGGCTTGAGGAGTTCCATATTTAAGATGGGATGCGAGACCAAGATAATGTGGAATTCAAATCAAAAGCATTTTCTCTTACTTGTTTGGTGAGAGTGTAAGGGCCATACCAAAGAGGTCAAATCTTCTGTGTAGACCTATAATCCTTTTCTTCTAAATTCATAGCCATACCTTATCGCCAACTTGGAAATGATGTGGAACCCTGTGTTGATCATGTCGTTGTTTATACTTTTTATTCATCTTCTATAGACTATCATGGACTTGGTGTTGAGTGTGTTGGATCTGCTCAACAAACCTTGTTGCCTTTTCTACTTCCATTTTTCCATGAGGCATGTATTCCATTTCCTGCAATGGAATGCACACATCAATGGGTGTCATAGGCTAGAGTCCATAAAAAACTTGAAATGGACTATGTTTGGTGGAGTCATGGGGGCCGATTATATCCATGTTTTATGTAGGGTAGAGCCTCATCCCATATACGATGGTGTTTGGAGTGGTACATACAAAGCATGTGAAAAATCAAGTATTTTACTACCTTTTTTTCTCGTCGGTATGTAGATGGAAGTATGTGGACTTCATCAACTTTGTGTCCATCAATCCCCATAATGTGGACTAGAAGATGCTCAGGAACTTGGTATCCCTATCGGAGACAATAGACTTGGGAAGCCTTAAGTTGATCCATACATGACCGAAATAAATTTTAGCAAAGATATCTTTAGTAGAAATATTTTTCTTACAAGAAACCATTATATCCATTTTGGAGAATTGATCTACAACAAAAACACCATCATTCCCTTGTTTTGAGGTTGGAAAACTTGAGAGAAATTCCATCAAGACAAATGCCCAAGGCTTGGTTGGTTCCGAAAACGGTGTGTACAATCGTTGTTTCTTGTTGGTTGGCTTAGAAATTACACAGGGGTGCAAGATTTGATATAATTCACTACATCATCCCTTAGGTTGGGTTGGTACAAATTATTTTGAAGCACCGCCATTATTTTATCCACACCAAAGTGTCATGTGGTCTTGCTAAAGTGTGCTTCCCAAATCATCTTCATTTGTTCACTAGGCTGAACACAAATGTGCCCCATGTGGCGAGGATGTGTTCTTGTAGATAGAAATTGGGGACAGGATTTCCTCCTCGAGAGGACTTGATATGTGTCTAAAAATTCAGGTTCATTTTCATACAAATTGCACCAACTGGAAGTCTCATGTCCACAAAGATCAAGAATACTTGTGAGGGATGCAATTGGAAGGTGGCTCAGGTAATCCGCTACGAATTGGCACTTCCTTCTTATTTTTATTATCAAGTGAAATTTTTTCATGTACACAACCCACTTCGGTGCCTCTCATTCCTTAGCTTGCTCTCAGTCTCAGAAGGAACTCCAAAGGAATGTGGTCTTTGTGGATGATTATTTCCTTCCCGCAGAATGCGGTGTTTCCACTACTTGCAGTATGGATGATGGCATAAAGATCCTTATCATATGTTGGGTGCTTTGTGAATGTTTCATTGAATGTTTCACTATGATATGCAACAGGGTGGCCATGTTGCATGATAACATCTCTTAAGACGTACTTAGATGCATCTGTCATCAATTCAAAAGGTTGATGCAGGTTAGGAAAGGAGAGAATAGGGGCCGAGCATAACCTTTCCTTAAAATTTTTGAATGCCCTCTACTATACTTCCCCCATCGAATGTAGCATGTTTCCTCCTTTAGTCACCTAATTGAGTGCCCAAGAAATATGTGAAAAACCCAAGACAAACCGGCAATAGAAATTGACAAGACCCAAGAAGCTACAAATTTTTGTAAGGGTCTTTGGGGTAGGCCATTTCTTAATAACCTTAATTTTTTCTGGGTCAACATGGACCCCTTCTTTAACCACCACGTACCCAAAATACTAGACCTTTCTCATCCCAAAAGTGCATTTTTCTATATTTGCATACAACCTGTGCTTCCTGAGGGTCTGAAGTACTTCTTGAACATGTTGTAGATGCTTTTCCCATGTCTGGTTATAGATGATTATATCATATAAGTAGAAAACCACAAAGTAATTTTTGTAGGGCCACATAATTTCATCCATCATCCTCATGAATGTTACAGGTGCATTGGTTAGTTCAAAGGGCATAACCAACCATTTAAAGGCCTTCCCGAGACTTAAATACAATATTCCAAACATCATTGGGCTCGATGGAAATCTAGTGACAAATAGACTTGAGATCAATTTTGGTGAAGAACTTTTCATCGTGGATTTTGTCCATCAAGTCATTAGTCCTTGGAAGAGGGTAGCGATTCTTCAGATTAATTTTTTTCAAGGGTCGATAGTCAATAAAAAGTTTCCATGTTCTATCCTTCTTTGGTGCCAAGACAATTGGACTTCCACAGGGTGAAGATCTCAAACTAATATGTCCCTTTAGAATCAATTCTTGGAGTTTCCTCTTGATCTCCTCATTTTCGGGCCGACCTACGATACACAGGGGTTGTTGGGTAAAGGAGATCCTGGAACCAAATCAATAACATGCTTTACCTGAAACTGAAGTGGCACTCCTTTGGGTGACTGAAATAGATCATCATACTCAGATATGATTTGGTCCATCTACTTATGATGTTGTACAAAATGTGTGTTCAATGTGGTCATGTGACAAATTTATTTGTGGGTTTGGCCTTTGATCATCAGGATGACAAACTGCTCGGTTTTCTCCACCAACTTCTTACATTGTTTGGCACTAATGAGGGACATACTTGGGAGGAATGACCTATGGTATCCGATAATACCGACCCCCAATGGTAATGGTGACCTTCGAGGTCGTGACTCATAGATGCCATGTCTATCACACATGAATGGTTAGCCTAGGAGCACATCAAAAACATCTAATGGAGCAAAATCACACAAGAATTCATCATGGAAGGGTTTGATTACGTACAAATGAGACATTTTTGTGTGACTTGGAGATATCTTCTTGGGTTTAACCACCTGATACAGTATGGCTAGGGATGTGACTTTATAGGAAGGTTCAGGATTTTCACAACATCAACAAAAAATAAATTCTTTTGTCTCCCACTATCAAGGATAAAATGCGGAGGCTTACCTTTTACCCAAAGCTTGGAGTGGAAGAGTCTTTGCTTCTCATCCATCTCGCTTAACTTATCAGGTGGAAATAATCACATCCGGCTTAGCATCTACAATTTTATCCTCTTCAACTTTGACCTCGGGTCCATAACAGGTGGAGAAGAGGGTATTGAAGATGATGACTCAAATGAGCAAGGACTTGATGGCTCAACATTCTTCCTTGGAGTGGCAATTTGACTTGTGGTAGTCGAACCACTTCCCTTTCTTCTCCTTCTATGTCTTATTTCCTTGTGACTCCTATTTCCAACCCTATCCTTGTGGTTGGCCTTCCTTATCATTTTTCCCCCTCATAGGTTGGTTCTTGGTAGTTTTCCTTTTATGTTTTTGCTCAATCTTGATCGCAAACTTGTACACCTCACCGAGGTTATGAAATTGAAATAATTCCATGTCCTTCTGAATGTTCCATTGTATGACACTGTGATATTTTAGGATTTTGTGTTGTTATGTGTCTTAAATGCCTAATCTTGTAGACAAAATGAAATTTATCAATATAATCTTGAACCGACTGGTCCTTACCTTGTCGAAGTTGTTGCCATTATATGTACAAATCATCATAAGCTCCAACAAAGTAGTATTCCTCCTCTATGGAATCTATAAAATCATCCCATATGGGATCCTCTATGATGTCCAGATCATCCTTTTCAATCCCATTCTTGTACATGCACCACCAATTTTTAACAGCAAGTGATGATTTCAATAGAGAAAATGTTATCTTTTCCTTTTCAATGAAGTGATTGATAGAAAAATAGGATTTCAATTGGTCCAACCAATTTTCTATTGCATTAGAATTTATTTTACCCTCAAAAATAGGAATATCAAAATTTACTTGCACCTTGAATGGCATCGGGGCATTAAAGGGCTGATTCGCAGATGAGGAGGCATGATTTCCCACTTGTAGTTGTAGAATCCGAGTGAATTATTGTAGCATCTTCTCCATGAGAGCTTCATTCACCATCTTCTTGAGAGGATCATTTGTCCCGGTGTTTTCTACCATTGGAGGTCACCTACAGTGAATAGGAAATTATTATGAAGGATCTTGTGTGGACCACCCAAGCTTCTTGTATCCTAACCTCATTTTGGGGATCATACACTCTCGGTATGACTTTACTCTAATACCACCGATCCAAAACCTAGGGGTTCCAAATGTAAAGAATAGAAGGGTAAGTGCACCAATCTAGGGGGCCAAAAGGGGGTCTTAAGTGGACATTTTTTTCTGAAAAATAAAAATCTTCAACTTGTACGAGTTATTTGAAATAGTTACACTCAAAATTGGAAGATGTTGTAAGAACATGAATTGTAGAATTTTGAGTGTAGTTTCTAAGCTATTGAAGTTTCTTTAAAAACAGCTTAATGTTAAGTGGGTCAAATAACTAAAATACGAAAAGGGGCTCTTGTTTTTGTTAAAAAAACATAATAGAGTGACTTTTGTGTGCCCCACCATTTTTTGAGCACCATTTAGTATTTTTGAAAACCCTTTGGTAGAAAGATAGCTAGAGCATGTAGTCTGGGATCCATTTTTAAATATTTTTTTAGTATGTTTTTTTAATGATTTTTCTAGTACGAAATTTTAAATTTTGAAAAATAATGAAGCTTCGACCGTGCACCCCTAACACCTCAAAAATATCAAAAATTAGATTTTTTTGAATATGTATAGAATTAGGCCTTGCTTAGGCTAGTATAATTTTTTTCAATTTCGATGAGCCAAAAAAAGATACACGATGAAAGATAGACATGTTTAAACTTCAAAAAATATCTTAAAAATACATAGTTAGAAAATAAATAATATGAAAACTTTATATTAGTTATAAATTTTGAAAAATTGTATTTTTAGAAAGAAGAAATTCATCTCTACATCATAGTCATATTTTTATTAAATGAATCAATCATTTTAATTTGATTTGTTAGGGTGGAAGTGGAACTTTAGCATTTTTCTATAAAAACATGTTGTTTTTGTGTTTTTGCAGGTCCATTCCTCAAGCTTGGGGATCCAAACAAGATCAAAGCCTTGAGGCATGCCTTGGAAAAAGTAAAAACACAAAATGCACACGCGTGCACGTTCTTCATAGTATAAACATTATATGTGTTTTTGGCATGCTTCATGGTATAAAAATTCTACATGTGCTTTTTCATTTATTATTATTTATATTTTATTATTTCTTATACTTTAAATTTATTTTAGTAAATATATAGAGAAATTAGTGTCACTCTTCACCTTATGGAACCGGTCTCACGACTCCATGAGTCTTGGTTTAGGAGATAGTTTTAATAGTATAATTTGGTCATACATAGGTAATTGTCAAAATGTGAGCATTCATCCTAAAGATTTTAGCATTTAAATTCTACAATTGAAACCCTAAACCTAAAACGTTGATATCTTAACCCTAAACCCCGAACCATGATCCCTAATCCCTAAAACCTAAACCTTAAAAATTTAGCCCTTATTCGTGAGCCTTAAACCCTAAACCTTTACCCTTTAGCCCTAATCCCTAAACCCTAAACCATGAACCATGAGTCCTAAATGTTAAACCCTAAATCCTAAACCCTAAACATTGAATCCTAAACCCCGAGCCCTAAACCCTGAACTCTTCAACCTAAACCCTTAACCCTCAACCCTTAACCATAAGACCTAAAACCTAAACTATAAACCATAAACCCTAAGACCAAAATAATAAATCTTAAACCCTAAACACTAAATCCTAAACCCTTAACCATAAACCCTAATCCTTAAACCCTAAACCTTGAACCCCGAGCCTTGATCCCTAAACCCTAAACACTAAATCCAAATCTGCGAGCTCTAACCCTAAACACTAAATACAAATCCTTGAGCTCTAACCCTTAAACTTTAAACCCCTAACTTTGAACCCCAAACCTTGAGCCATAAACCTTACACCTTACACCCTAATCCCTAAGCCCTAAACCCTAAAATTTGAACCCTTAGCCCTAAGCCCTAAATATTAAACCCTCAATCTAGAGCCCTAAGCTCTAACCCATAAACCTTAAACCGTAACTCTGAACCCCAAACCCTAAGCCATAAACCCTGAACCATGAACCCTAAACCCTAAGCCTTAAACCTTAAACCCTAAACCCTAATCCTTGAACCCTACACCTTGATCCATGAGCCCTAAACCCTAAACCCTAAGCCCTAAACCATAAACCCTAAACCTTAATCCCTAAATGTTAAATCCTAAACCCTAAACCCTAAACCCTAAACCCTAAACTCTGTGACCTAAACCCTTAACATTGATACCTAAACCCTAAACTATAAACCCTAAACCCTAAAACCAAAATAATAAACCCTAAACCCTAAACACTAAATCTTGAACCCTAAACCCTAAAACTTAAACCCTTAACCCTAAACCCTAAACCTTAAACCTTGAACCTTGAGCCTTGAGCCCTAAACCCTAAACACTAAATCCAGAGCCCTAATCTCTAACCCCTAAACCTCATATATTTCCAGTAGGTCTCATGAGTGAGTTCATCTTTTTGAATATCAATATTAGGACCATATTTCCTAGTCTTGTGCCTAGAACCATCATTGAGTTTGCTTGTACAACTACCTTGTTTATGAGAGGTGGGACAAGTAACTAAATGGATATGACATCTACCTTGTGCCTTGCAATGCATATTACACATCTCTGCCAAACTTGTTTCTCCCCACATATACTTGCACTCTTGAATGTCAATTTCTTCACACTTTGAAACAAATTTCACATTTCTCATATTTCCATGTATGGTATTATGCAAGCTAGGATGACCCATTGGAAGCTAGAAAAAATAACCATCGCAACACAAAAATTAATCTCAAAGGAAATGGAAGAAACATAAATAATATACCAACGCGAGGTGTAGGATCATAACCAAATTGCCTGCAATATCCTCTCCTCTGGAGAAAGAGAAAGCTCTTTTGCTACTGGAATGGATAGAAAATTTGACAGAACTTCCTTAAGTGTTTAAAATAAACATAGCAACAAGGGAATGGCTAAGAACACACAGGGGTTATCAATCACCTAGTAAATATTTCTTGTTTAGTTCTGAATGGGAGTCAGTGGCCTACGACTTAGTGACCTTCCATTCATTGATAATTCCTTCTATGATAAACCCATGGATATTTTCAAAAATTCCTTCAAAAAGATAGGGGTAGTCATCAAGCCTAGTGAAGGGTGTGATGTGATTTCCAAACAACTTGAAATGCATATAGATTTAGAGGTCATAACATGAATTTACAAATATCTCTATTGTTATAAATGGAATCTAAGTAACAATGTCTCCTTATATCCAAGGATTAAGGACTACTTTGGGGTATGTGGCAGGATTGGACATTCAGGAATCATCAAGTTTCTGAATCAGAATGTCATTGCATCTGGAGAAACATTTTCAAACATTGGAGTAATGCATCTTGGAAAATAAAATTGAACCTTAGAAATCCTCTCAAATTTCCATCTTACACAAGCACTAGACATATCAAGCTTTGTTCTTCGAATGAAACCTTTGTTCTGAAAGCTTATAACTGAAATAATTATTCAAAAGAGTGTAAAAAACAATCAAATTTACTTGGTATCCTAATCCATTAGACCAAAAAATACCACTGGACTTGTTATTCTCAATTTATAACACTCTTGGAGCTCCAAATATTTCACAAGCTATATAAAAAAGGAGATAGTTATATTGGGTAACATTTCTTTGTACCGAATTGTTCTTGGATATCTGACATTTCCCTCCTTCAAAATATTAACAGATGAAAGGCATCAAATTGTGATGACTCTCTTTGAATGTTCTTCCTATGAAGCAGATGAACCCTTTTCAGTTGAATACTCTCTATCAATACTAATAATAATGGATAAAATAGAATGTTACAATGAGTGAAACCCTAAACCATGATCCCTAAATCTTGAACCCTCAAACCTGAACCCTAAACCCTGAGCCCTAAACCCTAAACCCTAAGCCCTATACCCTAAATCCTAAACCCCGAGCCTTAAAACCTAAACCCTAAACCCTAAATACTAATCCATAAAACCTAAACCCTAAAACCTAAAACCTAAACCCTAAACAATAAGCCCTAAACCCTAAACCCTAAACCCAAACCCTAAACCTTAAAACTTAAACCATAAGCCATCAACCCTAATCCCCGAGCCCTAAACTTTGATCCTTAAACCATGAGCCATAATCCCTAAACCCTAAGCCTTAAACCGTAAAAACCCTAAACCATGTGCCCTAAACCATAAACCTTGACCCTTAAACCTTAAACCCTAATCCCTAAACCCTAAACCATAAACCCTCAACCCTCAACCCTCAACCTTAAACCCTAAGCCCTAAACCATAAACCCTGAGCCATAATCCCTAAACCATAAGCCCTAAAATTTGAACCCTCAAACATGAACCCTAAACCCTAAACCATCAACCCTAAACCTTAAACCCTAAGCCCTAAACCATGAGCCCTAAACCCTAAACCCTAAACTATAAACCCTAAACCTTAAACCCAAAAACTATAAACCCTAGATTGTACACCCTAAACCATAAACCATAAACCATAAACCCTTAACTCTAAACTATGGGCCCTAAACCCTGAGCCCTAAGCCTTAATCCCTAAACCCTAAACCCTAAACCATGATCCATAGACCTTAAACCCCGAGCCACTAAGCCCTAAACCCTAAACCCTAAAAATAATCCTAAATTGCCTCAAACACTTACAAGATTGTCCGACATCACATCCATATGTTTAATATATTTTTTGAACTCCCGAAAGGTGTTTGATTAGTTCGTAATGGCCTTTTTAGGCCTCCAGGAGGAAGTTATCTTCCATCAAGCCACACTGAACTCATCAACTATCAGTATCCAATCATCCCTACACATTAAAACAAACTTTTAAAAACCTTGTTAATAATTTCTTTTGATCCAGGTTGAGAGTGGTACTAAGGCAGGCTAGCTAGAGGAAGGACACACCATTGACCAGGAAGTGAAAGATGCATTCCCTAAGCTTGTAAAGTAGGTACTCATCCATAGTATGATTTTACCATATTCTAAGACAAAATTAGGGATTCAAATCCATGCTCATGGGAAAATTCATGAGTCCATATATTTGATCAGTTGTTGCTTACCTTTGAGAGTTGTGAGGTTTGTAAATTCTAATTTTGACACATTTAACACTCTTACAAATGTCAATAACCAATCCAAAAGGCCCCAAAACCTAAAAATGACTATATTCTTTCACAAAACAAATATCGATTGTATAAATTGAATTGTGAAGGATTCATCATATTTAAAGGTGAAATGTGGAGCTCAAGGAGTGACTTAATGATCATCATATCCTGACTCTATCATTGTGCCCAAATCTCTCCAAAGAACAAGATAATATGAGCTAGTCCTACCACCAAGGTATACAGGACCATCATGTTTGAAGTATTAATGCATCGTCTATCTCCATGAGATACATATCCATAATGACATGTATGAGAATATTGAATTTGATTCTATGAAAGGATGATTTTAGAGCCAGGAAAGGTGAAGGGATGATCTTTATATGGAGCACCATGTTTCTAAGAATGAGCAATCATTTGAGTTCACTTGATGCAATTCACTTGGTACTATTTGTAAAAACTCATTCAACACCTAGTAGTGTGATCAAACCTTAAGGAGGAGGCACATTACAATCACCTCATTTTTTCCATAGGACAGAATCCCATTTAGGGAGAAATCCTCTATCTACAAAGTGAGGATCTCATTTTAGTAAGAAGTAGACAAGCATCATAGAGCTGATTTGTGGTCACTAAAGTGAATTATGGACCAAATTTCAAAATTGGTACCAATTCAAGTAGTGGTAGGGCCAAAATCCAATCCAAAAGGTCAAAAAACCTACAAAATGACTATATGTTTTCCCAAAACAAAGACCGAATACAATATATATGGCCTAAAAGTTTTAGGTCATTGCTGAAATTTTGAAAATGAGTAAGTACTGACCAGATTATATTTTGAAAAACTATCTTTTAGATTCTAACTGCCAGAGCTACGAGACCACTTCCATTAGGTGCACAAAGTGACCTAACTTCTTGTATTTAATAGAATAAATTTAAAGTATATATTTAATATTTATTTTAGTAAATATGTCTCCTGCAGGCCCTTATAAACTTCATATAGCTAGAAATGTGTACATGTTTCATAGCACTAGAAATGCATACACGTTATAGCATGTACGTGTTTTAGGTTTGTGAATCGTTGAACCAAAGAAAACATAATGTGATCACATTTTTCTCATTTCTATTTTCTTGTCTATTTTTAGCCCCCTAGATTGGTGCAATTTCCCAAAACAACAATTGTGTCAGATGTTAACTGAAGAACTATCTCTGAAAAGAGATGTGAATTTCTCAAAAAGACTCAAAATATATTAGCTATCTTTACAAGGGAGATGTTTATTCTACCCTTGCGAGTTACATATACTTTTATACTATTTTTAGAAATGTAGAAAAACACCTAGAGTAATGTGGACTTTCATCGGTCTCAAGTGATATGAGGTGTTTCATCTTCCGAGAATTACATGTGCGACAATTTTACAAAACATACTATTTTTAGAATTTACTATTTCTAGGTAACGCACTACAAAAATTACAATTTGGTCCCTTTAGGCATATATTTTAGGGGTCAAACTTTTCCAAAAAAGGTTCATCATATTCTACCCATTCTAAGCTTTTTGTTTTAATTTGAATGGATTCAATTGGAGCTACGGTGTAGAAGTTATGGTTCCCGTAAGTTGTGCCACTATTGTTTCTTGGATCACGGCTCTATAGGCAATGTGTATCGGATCCTGCAGTACTTGATACGGGGTATCCTAGTGGATTTTAATGGTTATGCCACATGGATTCGAGGGCACACATGGGACATGTTATTGTTATATGACATAACTTGAGAGGGTATGGAAATGAACCTATATGAGTGCACGAACAACAACATGGTATCTTGATTACTTGATATACATGATGGCTCTTATCAGTGGCTAGTTGTTTCTTGATAAGACCAGGACACACTTTTATTTAGGATTGATAGGTGTTGTTACATGATTGATGGAGGATGATGTCTTCAATTGGGGTCAATGTATCCTCACACACTTGTAAAGATACTTACATCTAATTGTGTACATATGTATTTAGATGCTAAGTCCATCCACTCTACTACAAATATGGGTTTGGGACCATATTGTGATTGGGTGACTAGTTCACATTTTGTGAGATAGGAATCCTAACGAGCCTTCATCCTTCGATGGGAGATAGTAGGCGAAATTCATAGGGGTCATATGGGGGACATTACTTTCTATTGGCGGGCATCCGATGACATACCACTCTGTATGGTGACATGGAGGCCATACGGGTTATATCATTGGAGGATAGATGACATTGAACTGCATGATAGAAGTAGATCGATTTATCATTAGCAGTTGTAGTCACCTTATGGAGATTACTGATTTCATAGATAGTTCGGGGTTATAAAGTATATCCCACGTCTTGATCAATGGTACACATGAGTAGCGTGAGAGATAGTGGACTTTGGGAGGCACAATAGAGTATGATTTGATAGGAAGATCTTCTTTTGTGTGATTCCATAGGTGTGGGATGCTCATACACAGTATTGTAGATCTAGGAACCACTTCGAGTACACTACATGATATGTAACGATCATGCCAAGCTGAATTACTATTCATGCGATCATAGACACACATATAGTGGCAACAGGTGGTAGGTGGGCCATAGGAGAGGAGGGATAGATATAGGTTGGGTTAGGCAGAGGGGTAGATATATGTGTAGGAACAGGCACATGGCCAAGCTATAAAGGCTCCACATGTTCAAGTGGCTCAGGGGCCACTAGTATAGGTACAAGTTCATGTGGTTTAGGGTCCATAGTTACAGTCCATGTTTCTAGATAAATCATGTTCATTTGGATTAGGGGCCACAGATACAAGTAGCACAGTGCAAGATACATAAATTCATATGGCCTATGTTACACAACTACGTATATAGGAAGTACCAGGGACAAGTAGCTCGGATACTAGTACAAATTCTATAGTGGGTTCGACATAGATGCTTAGTGCAATTTTTGGTTATACATATGCAATTAGAAAAATAGATACCTTTACATATGCCACCATCACCACAAATACCACCTATTCCGGTGTTAGGGTTAGAGGGGGAGGATATAGAGGAGTGCGAGTATCACCACAAACGTAGGTACTAGGATTAGCGGGGGCCATTAGTGGAAAAACTATAGGTAGATGATCCATAGGGATCTAAGAAAGCACCACTTCATCGAGCAACTAGAATAAAAAATAAAACTAAGCGAAGAAGGAAAAAAATTAAGTTACAAAATCATCACTTTCGGTGAGCGACGGTTGCATAACCACCCAAGCATGTCCATTTTCTTGTGGGTATTATGGTGATGAAAAGATAAGTTTAATGTTGAATGTGTCATAAAGTTTCTTAACATCCTTAATTTTGAAATACTTTACATTATCAGTGACGAGTTTATGAGGAATACCAAAGCGATATATGATATGTTGATAGATGAAATCAATGATTTTATTTTCTTTAGTAGATGTTAAGGGAATGGCTTCTACCTATTTAGTAAATTATTTAGTGGTTGTGATGATAGAATGATGTTGTTGTGATGAGTGAGGGTTGATATTGCGATGAGGTCTAACCCCCATTGCGAGAAAGGCCATAAGTCTTGAGTGGGTTGTAAGGCTTGACTGGGAATGTGAGTGAGATTCAAATGTTTTTGACATTTGATGCATTTATTAACATACACGCAACAATCTTGATTGATGGTAGGACAATAATATCCCGAGTTAGAGGACATGTTTAACGATCTGCAGTGTCATCAAAATCTCCACCACATATACCGTCATGGAATTCTTGAATGGATTTAGTAGACTTGTGAGATTTAAGGCATCTTAACAAGAGGCCATTGAATCCACGTTTATAGAGGAAACCACCTATGATGACGTATCGGGTAGCACATTGAAGGAATGATCATTTGGCATTTCTAGATAGATTAGGAGGGAGTTTAGATTCTAAAA
Source organism: Taxus wallichiana var. yunnanensis (assembly GCA_018340775.1). NCBI lineage: Eukaryota > Viridiplantae > Streptophyta > Pinopsida > Cupressales > Taxaceae > Taxus > Taxus wallichiana. Next base: position 744,108,414 of record CM031244.1, on the reverse strand, counting down.
GATAATCAAATATTTGAGTGTACTAAAGGTCATTTAGATTATTTTCGATGATGTTGATGGAAGGGAGTATTTTTTGGGGATAGTTGATCAATTATGTTGACAAAAATGAACAACTTAGAATTATCGATTGAATCTTCAGTTGATAAGTGGATAAGATAAGCTAAATAAGCCATGGTATCAGTAAACTTGTTGGAGGATCGTGGAATTTTTTTGATGGTGTAATGGTCGAAGATTTCTAGGAGAAATTCAACAATGGCTTTATATTTTTATAATTTCATTTTTACATTGATAAATTCCTTTGATTTGATTGATGACATGTTGTGAGTCTCCGTAGATGTCTAGGATTTTAACTCCAATCATGACGGTGGTTTAAAGACCCGTGATTAAAGCTTCGTATTTGTCAATGTTGTTAGCACATATAAAGTTTAATTTGAATGATATAGGGATAAAAGTAATCTAGGGAGGTATACTTACAATATCGGCCCCTCCCCTTGCTAGCATTTAGATCCATCAAAGAAGAGAGTCATTTTAAGAGGTGTGAATTCTTAATCAATTATAATATTGATAAGTTTGTTAGCGAATTGTTTGTGAAGTGGTTGATTTTTCAGAGAGGAGCTTCGGCGAGCTGATCGGAGATGGATTGTTCTTTGATAGATTTCTATAAGATAAATTCAAGATCAAATTCGGTCATAAACATAAGCCACCGAGTGATGCGGTCACTATGATATGGTTTGGAATGCATGGTTTTAAGTGGATTGAAACTAGTAACAACATAAGTCTTGTGATTGAGTAGATAGTGATGTAGTTTAAGTACAAGGAACAACACAAATTTTTACTTTAGTATAATGAGTTTCGTATTCATGGAGAGTGTGGCTTATATAGTAAATAAATTTTTCACAACCCTTCTTGTTTTGATGAGTGAGAATAGAAGCCAAGGCATGATTGGTAGCAAATATATAAATGTAGAACATCTCCCTTCTCATGGAGGTGTGAACATGGGTGGCGACAGGTTTATAGTTTAAGGTATCTAAAGGCCTTTTGAAAATTGTGGTCCCATCTAAAGTTTACATCTTTTTGAAGAAGATGGTGAAAGGGATGACAATGATCTGAAAGTTGTGATATAAAGTGATAGATAGATTGAATCTTACCCTAGAGGTTGCGAATATGTTTGAGGTTTGATGGAGGAGGCATTTCGATGATAGCTTTGATTTTGGTGGGGTCTACTTCAATGCCCTAGATATGAACAATGAACCCTAGGAGTTTTCTCGGTGAGGACACCAAACACACACTTAGTGGGGTTGAGATAAAGGAAATATTGAATAAGATGAGTGAAGATAGCATCGAGGATGACGAGATGATCCTTACGTTGTTTTGATTTCCCTAAAAGATCATCAACATAGTCTTCTACGGTTTTGTGGATAAGATCGTGAAAAATGTATGTCATAATAGGATGATACATGGTCCCCATGTTCTTAATTCTAAAGGGCATGACACAATAATGTAAAGTCCCCAAGGAGTGATAAAGGACATTTTGTGTTGATCATCACTAGTTATGAGGATTTGGTTATAACTAGAGAATCCATCCATAAGGGAAAGCATATTGTGGCCAGTGTTAGATCAAAAATTTGATTGATGTTTAGAAGAGGAAATTAATATTTAGGACATGTGAGATTGAGATCTTGGAATTTAGTGCAGATGCGTAATTTTCCCGAGGCTTTGGTTATGGGTACAATATTAGAAACCCATTATGGATAGTCAATGGGTATGATGAAATTAGCGAAGAGAAAATATTGTAACTCTTATTTGATGAGAAGAGTTATACGAGGGTGCATCCTACGTAGATTTTGTATGAAGGGTTTTGTGTTAGGATATGGGATGATATTGTGAATGAAAATATTAGGATTGATACACTGCATATCGGTATATGACCAGGGAAAAGGCTTGATTATATTTAAATAAGAAGGAAGTAAAATTGTGTAACTCTTGTGGATCTAAGGATTGACCGACCTTAACTATATGAGGCTCATGTCAGGTCCCTATGTTAACGTCGGTAGTGGATTTGTTGAGGAGAGTTAAAGTGTCGGTGGTAATGTTTTCAAAGTAAGTGATCCTTTACCCCCATGTGAGAAAGGATAGCTTGATCATCTTGACATTGAAGGATGTTAATGATGGGTGAGTCCTCTTCAATTATTTCGGACCAAATAAGAGGAAGTGTTTTAGCATCATGATTAGTTTGATAATTTAATGGTCTTAATGTAATAGTATTAACTAAAAAAGTTAGGGGAATGGAGAGGATGTGTTGAAGAATCATGCATCCATGGCACAAGGGATGACATGATTTGTAGGAGGAAGTAAAATATATCTATTGTGTTGATCTAATAAAGTTTTTAAAATGAGAATTACTCATTCTTGGAACACATGATTAGAAGATTCCAACCTATGGTGAAGAATCACAAAGGATCCAAAGTATAAAGTGGTTGTTGACAAGAAAAAATAGAATATCATCCATACATCATAGACAATGGTGAGTGAAGGATTCTCAATCAAAATTTTGAACCAAGAATACATGGAGAAGGAGATTTTAAACTATTAAAAATTTAAATGATATCCAAGCTAAGTTGATTAATCTTTGGTATATATAGACACAAAATCATGCACATGTTACTATTTTACTATGCCATCGGTATGTTGTTATATGCATATATCTTGAACTTAAGAACATAGTCATTGGTGACACAATCCTTTTTCCATCTACTTGCTTTGATTGTTTCTATTGTGATTCTCTCTCAAATCTGTCATTTTTGTAACCGCTTCAAGTTAGGTCACGGATCCTTGTTTTTCTAGCACTCCGGTGCTTTTTTCCATTCTTGGCACTCGTGTCTTGTTTATTCTTTTTAGTTATTTTGACATGTTTGGTCAGCCTTTTTAGTTTTTGTATCCTTATCCACGAGCTCATATTCTACCTTTCATGTCACTAGTGTCAAAATTCAAGAAAGAGATCTAAATATACACACAACATACACACTATTATTCTTATAGGCCATTATATGGACAATCACATCTACATACTATCACTACCATAAAAGGGGCTGCATTTTTGGGCTGCATACATTGCAGAGGAAAGGGAAGTGTTGAATTCCATATCACACATTTTCATATATTATAGCTATAACTTTTTATCTCGGTGTCATTAACATGAGGACAACCTTAGGACACAATTTTACACACAAGCACATAGAAATACATGAAGTATGGAATGTACTTTGCAACGATCGATAATAATTTCACTCTTTAGGTGACCACTGGGGTCATTCCGAATTCACATTTTTCATGTTTATTCATATTTGATGTGATTTTGAGCTTGTGTAGGTAGCTAGGGTTTTGTTTTGTAGGTTATAGGTATGATCAAAACCCTAATAACAAAGGTAATATGACAAAGCATATATTAAAGTGACAATCTATGGACCCGAAAAGAATCGGATCCCGGATGTTCACATAGTCACCGGGTGCCCAGAATAGGACACCAAAGACCTAGGTTCCTTTGTCTTCTTATGGGCACCCATGTCCTACCTTAGTGTAGTATCGCATAATCTTTAACGAGCTCATGTGAAATCATTTTCGGTCGATACAATATATGCACACGATGTCAAATATCTATAGATCACACATAAATCAATTAAGTCACTTATCTCTCTCATTTACTTATAGTTTCATATTGCTTGAGTGATTAGAGTTTGTATCTTACTTATTAGTTACTCTAAAATTACATTTAATTCAAATTAAATTAAATCATTTGGTGAACCTACTCTTATTCAAACTTCTTGCCCTAGGATCCCAAAACCCTCATGGCTCCAAAGAGGTTTCCATCTCCCAAGCATGATATGACCTATACACATATGCAACCTATTTTTTCCAATGCCTCTGAAGAGTCTGAATTCCGTGACCTCGTCCATAATCCCCAATATGATCTTGTCATCCTCCAACAAATTCTTCACCTCCAATAAACCTTCCTGTTGGTTGGTTTAGAAACCCTAATTTTTGCATAATCTTCCCCGATCAAAATGTTTCCTTATGTTATCCTTCATCCACCATAGTCCCTAATGTTACTTCATCCTCTTCTCCTCCTCTTATCGTAAATGATAATATTTGCATGATGAGACTCTTTCTTGTGAACACATAATTACTAATACTTCTATTTCAGATATGGACAATAAAAATGTGCATAATGATTTTCCTACTATTAGTCAAGATGAATGTAAATATTTATCTCCTACTTCTAAAATTCTTTGAAATAATTGCACTGATAAATCTGATGCTAATACTCCTATAAGTTCTTTATATGTTGATGATACTCTTGATGAAATCCTTGCTTGTGAAGATATGACTAATGGTGATTGTGATTATGCTTCTAATCATGAAAATGTTAGTGATGATGTTGCTTATAATAAAACTCTTGAATGTGAATTTTCCACTCCTCTTTCTTCTGCTTCTAATGTTATTTCAAATGTTATCCATGATGATTCAACTTTTACACCTAATGCACCTCTTATTGTGTCTAATGAGCCTACATCTAGCATCCCCATCAATCCTCCATGTTCCTCTCCTCCTCTTACACCTCCTTCTCCTCCTTCCACATCCACTCCTCCTTCTCAAGTCCCCATGATCATTCACAATGGAAATATCTAACCCTAAATGTGTCTCTCACTTCCCCAACCATTCCTTCACATGATATCCTCTCCCTCATGCATGTTGTTGGTATAATCCAATATCAATTTCATACCATTATCCTTGGAAGTAAAGCCTATTATGTGTCCATTGATAATAATTCCCTTCATGGTAACCCCATTCCTAAAAATATTCACAATTCCGCTTTCCCTAAGGATTTCATCATGCCAACCTTCTCCTTTTTAATGGTATTGACAATCCTTACTTACATCTCAAGCATCACTATTTAGTCATGGATGCTTATTCCAATGAAGGTTTATTACTCAAAGCATTTTTTCATAGCCTTGTTGATCATGTTATTCAATTGTACACTCATTTGTCTTATGGTTCCATTAATACTTATTATGATATGGAATATGTGTTTCTTAGACATTTCATTGTTAACAATGGTCCTAAAGTTACATATGAACATTTACCTTCTTTACATCAAGGAAATAATGAAAAAATTTCATATTACAATTTACACTTTAAATATTGTATGTATCAATTATTATTCCAGCCTATTGATTTAGAAATGTAATTTATTTTCTATCGTGGCTTAATTCCTCCCTTAAAATTAAAGCTATTATATGATACATGTGAATCATTTACTCTTTTGTGTTATAAAGTTATTGATTTATAAAAATACCTCATTACGGATAATGTCTTAACACCTTCTTATACTTCTTCTCTTCCTCATATGCCTACTAAGTCTTCCCCTCATCCATCTATTGACCATATTATAAGATCCCCATCCTCACCTCTACGTAAGAATATTCCTTCCTTTCAACAATGTTGACATTCACCTAAGTCTTCTTCATCCCCCACTCATGACCCATTTCACTTCTCACACAATTCTAAACCACATGATGTCTTACGAACCTTACTTGATAAGCAGCTCATCCATCTACCTTCTAACCAACATCATCCACCTCATTGCTTATACCACCAGTTTGACCACCCTTTCTATAATTTTCACTTTGCATTAATGGTTGCCATGACAATGACTGCTATGCTCTCCATGATCACCTACAGAAATTAGAAGACAAAAGTGTGATTGTTTTCTACTCTCTCTCATAAGCACCCTTTTTCCCTCATCCCACATACGTAACCTTTTTCATTGTTCACTTGTCTCCTTCACCCACTCCTAAGGTTACCATCCTTCCACATCCTAATATCATTATTCATCTACAACCTCTAGTTAATCCACCTATCATTCCATCCTATCATCCCTTACACATTGCCACTTTGCATCTCACCGGCTTCCTAAGCCTATTTCTTTCGCACTTCCTATCCCCACACATTATATTCTCGGTACCTATCCTCATACCAATTCTACTTCACATTTTCCCTCCATGCCTTGTAGGCCTATTCATATTTGGTAGATAACATCCATTTTCCATCTCAATACCCTATGTTGCACTCTCATGCTACAGTTCACACTTGACTGTTGAGGGAATCTTACATCAATGAACCTCCCATTCCATACTTTGTGCTTCATGAAATATATTTTATATCCACTCCTTATACGTGAGAAACCCATTTCCCGATGATGCACTATTATTTTTCTATGCTCACCCCTCTCTCTATATCTTATCTTATCTCTCTGGGGCTGGCCGCTACAAATACGAAGAACTACGAAATACAGAACGGAGCGTATAGCTCAGAACTAAGCTAACTACATCTACATCTATATATAGGGGTGGGGTCCTATAGATAAACATGACCCCCACCCCCTAGAGATATTATTTATAAGAAGGTCGGGAACCAATAGAGAGGAACCCCCACCGTCACATGTCATCACTTCCATATATAGATTAGATAGGGAAATGCCCCGACTTATAGATATGGGGGTGGTGAAACTCGGACTATACTTCATTCACTTCACCTCGATAATAGCCTCCCCCTCAACCTCCTTATCCCCTATTAGGTGACTCAACCATAATAGTGATTTCAGTCATGATTCTATATAGGGTAGGGCTGGTATGGTTCATTCTTGATTGTTGAGAGGGAGTTTACAAATGAACCTCATTCTCACACTAGGGGGAAATCACTCTTCTTCCCCCTTCATTCCAATCACATGCTATTACGAACATTATTTTACACCTCATCATTATTCAATTATCAACACATCATTATTACTAATTTATTTATCTACCACATTACATCACATCCATACATTTCTACTTATTATATGTTATACCATACATTCCTATTTACACACAATCTTTATCTATATCTAATCCATTACTTGGTTATTCTTTCCACATCATTACAAATTTCAACCATCAACAATATATATCAAATCAACCATCCCAACAATGCCTATAGAATTCATCAAACTCAATAAACACTACCAAGAACATATCATCATCATCACATAGTATACAATGCACATCAACAATAAATGCCACATCAACACAAGTCAATATATATATATATATATATCCTCCAAAATCATCATTACAAAATTAAATAGATGAGGGGAAATCTCCTATGTAGTAATACATCATATCTAATGCATCATCTATCATTTCCACTATCACTATCAACAATCGCAGGAGCTCTAGAACTAGAGGCTTCACCACTCACTTGTTGGTCTCGGCTTCTATACCACTCTAGTTGACTTCATACCACGAAAGCTCCATTTTATGCTCCGTATATAAATCTTGCAATTCCACGTAGAGTGCAAATATATCCTAAGCTAGGCCTCCTCCTACTCCTACGGCCTCTCTTACTCACTTTGCCTTTCCACGAGCCTCATCACACTCACTCAAAAAATTATGCACGTAGTTACTTCTATAGACATTGGCTCATATAAATGGGCATACTCACTTGTAATAACATCAACCCACTCTAGCATACCACCTCCCACAACCACATCTGGGGGCACGTTTCAATTCAACGTTCATATGAAGGTGTCCATAATCAAATACCAATAGGAATCGCATGTAATCACATAACAAATGTTAACTCTTATGCATCCTTACGACAATCAAGCAACAATAAAAAAATCATATAAAACAATAAATAATCCTTATGCTCAACTCTCTCCATCACAGCATCGTCATCTCTTGGGAAAGTGCCTATCCCTCTATTCCACCAACCTGTTGGGCCACCACCCGCATCTAACACTACTTTGGAAAAATAAACACCCATAAGTTTTTTCCCACCACTGGATATATTCTTACGTGTACCTGTGTCATCAACCTAGATCGGCCCTATGGCTGGATGTGACTCATCTAGACCTAAATGCACTAGTTTTTCTCATGTAAAGCCCGACCTTGTCCCTGGTTGTCTCGTCGCTCTAGTAGATTGACACCATATATATGGCTCCAAGGGAACATACTTGGCCATGTCAAACTATCTTGATACTCTCTCACCTTGAAACAACTTAGTCACCCCTGAGAAACGATCCTCTAACCACATGGTGTGTCGTATGCACAGCAACTCCACACCATCCTTCACCCATATGTCATAGTCTCTATACAGCCTCCATATAATGGCCCCTAGGCCCATTTGATCTATCATGTGCCTAAATGTGATCGTACCTATCCTTCTACTACGGGTGCCCACCCATCTCTCCGTGAATAACTCAGGTCAATCCCAATTAACCCATGGCCCACTGAGTGGCCTCAATATAGAAATATGTTCATATGCCCATACATGTAACAAAGTAGTGCCTCATATCCTACCACCATGATCCTCCTATGTAAATCTATATAAGTCTATGTACAAATGGGATAACAAAAACCCTTCCCAAAAATATCTAGTCCCATGTTAATTGATGTTGTGAAAGATATCATGTATCCTATATAGATTCCCAACTCCACCACCCTCCACTACCACTGACAAAACAATCACCACTATGATAAATTTCTACAATCACGGAACCCCAAACCTCATAATAGTATCTAAACTAATATGTGTCTCAGCTTTTACCTGTTTCCTATAAAATATTGTCATTCCACCCTCATCTCACTACGTGCATCCACAACGGCTGAAATATGTACTCTCTCTACCACTCTACCACTATCGGCAATCATAGTATCTTGAATACACCCTCTAAGGTCAATGTCATATCACTAGTAGGAAACCGTAATGTACAAGTATCAAGACACCATCGCTCATACAAACTAGTTAATATGGACATATTATGGGGTATATCCCCCAATCTAACAATGTGTTACAAGTCGACATGGTCCAATATATCCCACCCCGCATCTCGACAACTCAAAAGTAAGCTCAAGTGACGACCCCCACTAAAACCTCGATAGATAAATGGATGGAAAGAAAAGAGAGATTCAATAACGACACTTGCCTACAACTTTCACAAATCCTCCTTTGATGTGTTGGATTTTCTCTTGATTGATTAGTGGATGTTGTAGATGTTGGTGGAGACACACAAGCAACACCTCCCCTTGATTTTTTTTTGAATTTCTTGATGAAGAATGGTGATTGATAGATTGGATGCGGGAAACTTTTAGTGGCGAATATTCATTAATTCATGAATATTCCATTTTTGAAATTTGAAATTGGCAAATTTTTTTAGGTACTAGCTAGGACCAGTTCGCCAAAATTTTTGAGGTACAAGTCAATTTTAGGGGTCGGTTCGCCAAGGATTTTACACCAATAGCCGATTGTTATCATTCAAATTTCCCTTAGCACAAAATTAAAATATTCCAAATTTGCCTCATATATATATACTATTTAAGTATTTATAATTCATTATTCATAGTTCCAAACATCCAACTTCCTTTCCATAAAATTACGATTATCAAATATTCCTCACAAATTCACAATTCCTATCTGTTGATCGTCACTAACCCAATGATCGGTCACTAGATATTTCCTTTCTACTTTTAAGGTACTTTAATTTGTTCTGTAGCATTTTAAGTGCGTAATTTTTCTACGGTTGGATGCAAATTCCATGCATACGATTGGAAGGTTAGAGAATGCTTCATGTCGGTATCATACGATGCTTATCGCCGTGAAGCATACAATATGTTACCCACTAGTATCATATTGTATACTACTAGAAATTTGCATATTGTCCGGTATTTGCATGCAATCGACCGAGCATACAATATGATATCAATTTGGTAGCATGGTATCCTACTAGCCGGCAACATGTAATCGGTCAATAAGCATGTATATGCTACCGATCGTAGTAGTACCTAGTATGCTTCTGCCGAGCAACATACATATCCTACCACCGGAAGCATGTAGTATGCTACCACCTAACATCATGCAATATCCTACTTTGGTTGGAAGCATACAATATGCTATTGGTTGGCAACATGCAATATGCTATCGGTCGGCCGGTAGCATACTACATTTTGTCGGTTGTTAGTATATTACATGCTATCGCTAGTAGGATATTGCATGATGTCATGTGGTAGCATACTTCATGCTTCTTACGGGTAGTAGATAGTATGTTGTCATCTCGATAGCATACTTGGTACTACCATCGGTAGCATACTACATGCTATCAGTCGGTAGCATAGTGGATGCTCTCGGTTGTTAGCATGTTGAATGCTTCCTATCGGTAGCATGCGGTGCACTCCTACTGATAGCATGATTTTCATTCGAACTTGGTTTTGTTTACAAATTTTAAAATATTGGTTAGATTTTGATTAAAATGATCTATTTTAAAATTTCTCATGGATAGGTATAATGGCTTCTCTAAACAATCAACAAAAGGTAGATAAACTAAAAATAAAAAGTAGCATATTAAATTTTTTCATCCACCAAAAAAAAATGAAGACCCAACATGCATCCACTGGAAACATTAACATGGGTACTAGTAAGTTGTAATAGATTATCATAACCTTTTTCCTCTTTTCGTCAATTCAATTTAATTTTTTAAATATCTTTGTAACAATAAAAACATTTTTCATTTTTGAATACAGAAACCCCTATTATTAATTGTATTCAACATGAAATAGTAAACCAAAACATAAACCCTAAAGAAACAATTATTTCATTAGATGAAGATATAATTGACCCAGACATGTCAAAGCTAGAAGATTGTCCCGATTTCCAAATGCATTCAATACATGAATGTTCAAAAGAAAATATTCCAGTAGAAGATGATATTGATAGGACACTTGAAAAAAATAAATTTGTGAGAAAGAAGAAAACATCCTAGACAATAGGAAGGTATTTTCAAGTAGATTGGGCAGAAAAATACCCATTCATTGAACTTATACAGCCAGATAATGGTATTGATACTCCCAAATAATGTATATGTACTATTTGTGGTTGGAAATTAGGTAAAGAACATAGAATGCAACTTAAATTGGACACTATAGAAACATTTTGGCAAAGTATATTACATAGTCACTGAAAATGATGGAAAAATAACAAAGAATTGTAGATGGAAAACCAAAAAGAGTGCATGCAAGTAAAATATAAGGAGGAGTATGACAATAAAATTAAACACACTCAAAAACTTTAGGAGAAAGGAGGAACCATTAATGCAAATTTTGGAAAAGTTGCAAATGAAAATCTGAAGGAAAAAACTACCCAGTTTTCAACCATATTCTTTATTCTTAAAATGGGCAGATCAATTTCATATTTTTTAGAATAAAAGAAATTGTTCAAGTTCAATGGGTTTCCAAACCTTCCACATTCACATTGGTCAAAGAGCAGTGCTTGGGAGATTGTGAGATGTCTTGCAATGATTGAACAAGAAGATCTGAAAGAAAACGTCAAGAATGCAAGTTTCATCTCCCTTTTAATTGATGAGGTTACAACTATTGACAACACTTCTTGGGTTTGCATGCATGTATATACTTTCCAAAACCACACAAGGACACCTCATCTGCTATCTGTTCATAAAATGCAAGAAAATTACAATGTTGAAAATCTTTCCAAATTGGTTATATCTAATTTGAAGGACATAATAGGAATGGATAATTATTCTATAGCTACAAAGCTTATTTGTGTTGGTGTTGATGGTGCATCAGTGATGCAGGGTCATAGAAATGGTCTATGTGTGCATCTCCAAACATTTGTTGCTCCTTATATGATTCATATTCATTGCATGGCTCATAGGATGAATCTTGCATATAGGATAGTAAACACATTTGAATGTGTTGAAAAAGTTGAAGAGCTTATCTCGTGAACTACATGCCTATATGTCAACCATTCCGAAAATATTTCTAGAGTTTAAAAAAATTTCACTTGGGGTCACAGATGGTAAGAAAATTCTTAAATATGTTGATACTAGATGGATTTCTATGTATGATCCTACACGCATATTTTTTTGAGGAATATCCATATTTAATTGGTTTCATGTTTAAGAACCGTAGGTAATTTGACATGGAAAAACATTTGCTTTACCACCTAATAGACTTGGAAACATTGTTTACACTTTGCAGGATTCTTCCAATGTTGCATGAAATGAATTACATAACAAAGCTTGCTCAAGAACGATCCATCTATATAGCGAACTTCATTAGGTTCAAGAAAAGGGTGTGTCAGACTCTTGATATGTTATATAACTTTGATGAATGATTTAAGGGACATGTATTCAGTTGGTGGCAAGCTCTAACATATTTAAAGGATCCTAACAACTACTTCAGATTCAATATATGTGGTCATCTTTATATCTTTGTTAACGAGAAGGAGATTCAAATGCACACATTCGAAAAATGAGTGGATATTGTTGGATTAGAGCTTGAAGAAGTGCTTGTTACACGTAATTTATATGATTCTATTATATATTTTTGCATCAAATCTCACAATGTTTATCCAGTGAGATCAAAGATCATTTTTAAAAAGGTGATATTCTTGAGGCCATGGGAGTGGTCAATCCTAACTTTTGGAATCCTATAGGAGGTGGAGTGTAGCTGATTCATTTAAAAGACACATGGGTACTATCATTAAGCATTTTGGACAATCAGTTAAATGTAATGGTTTTCATATTAATGGTGTTCTTTAAATGGAATCACTTGTATTGCAATCAGCTGATTTCAGCTAGGTAATGAGTGAACAATTTGAATTACTGAGTGAGCCAACAGAGAAAGGAGAAATTACACTTCTATGGAAAAATTTGTATCCTAGTACCATCCTTCATGAAAGTATTAGTGAATATTTCTGATTGTATGAATTATGTCAAACAATGATATTGGGATCAATTGAAGACGAAAGAGTTTTCAATGCACTAACATTTATAAAATCAAAATATTGAAACAGACTGGATAAAAATCTTGAGACTTTCTTGAGATTATATGTTTCATGATATGATGTGGATACATTTCCATATGAATGGGTAATGGCAATATGGAATTCTCTTGCAGAGAGGAGAGGAATCAAGTAATTCTAATACAAGGATTATGGATAACAACAAAATTGTGACTGAAAATTGCAGTGAAATATTAGATAATAGTGTTGGGAACCAAAATATATGTTTTAGTTTGAGCTAGTTGATTTAGAGTAAAGAAGAATGAATGTACATTTTAATTCTGGAAAGAAAATCTCATATCAGAATATAAGTATGTATATTGTTATTTTTGTATACACATGTTCATTATTGAATAATATTTTCAATGTTGTAATTTGTTTAGAGTTTTTAAATGAGAAATGTCATACTTATTTTTTTTGTTGTCTTTTAAATGATAATAATATCATTCCATTTATGGTATATTTTTCAGTCTTACACATGAACATAGTACAAATACAACAACATATAATTTTTTAATGTAATATGTAATAGTAATATCAAACACAATTGAGAATAATAATCACATTAAGAATCCACTTGAATAACTTATGCACTAATATAACAAAATTAAAATTAAAATGCCACATCGATTGAAATTTGAAACTTTCAATATTTTCATTAATAAGTATATATATTTATACACTGAATTTGAAACAATTTTACAAAAAGATTCTAAAAACAACAATTATAATTTCACAATTTGTTTTTACAACATCATCCTTGAGAAGATTCTTCTCTTTGTGTTTCATTTTTTGTCTCATGCACAATAGAACTTTCTTTTACAACACCCGACTGAACAAGATCCTTTGTTGCAGCTTCCATATTCGAAAGAATTTCTCGTTCTGGATTTGTTGCATCACCAGCAGATAGTAATGTTGGATCCTGTTTTGTTTTCTTCTTCAACAATATCTTTGGATCCATTCCATGTGCCTTTATGATCCTTCTCAAGGTATTATTCTACTTGTTTAATATAACAAGTTTTTGCTTCAATTCAATTGTTGCATTTAAATTTTTTTGGCACTTTGTAAATGCACATCAAGCACTGTAGCCTCATTTTTCAAATTTTCATACTTTGACTACATTTCAAAACAAAAAATTAATTAATAAAGTTTCAAAAATTGTTAAAAATATTTGAAAATTTAGTAAGACTTACCAATGCCTTATCTCGTTCTGCATTTGCAATAACTACAAGGCCCTTGTCTCTCGACCACATATTATGGTAGGCTTGTGCTTTTGCATTTAAATTCTCAATTCTATTCAACATAATGTCTAGCACTTCATCATCATAACTATTTTCAAAGATACAGAACCAAACACAACTTGATTCAACAAAATATCAAGCTTAGTTGGCTCATTTTGAACTAAAGAATACAATATATGTCTTTGGTTGTGATTTTTAAATCGTGAATTTATTTCTTTAATAAGAACTTTAGCCCTAAACTCCCACAATTTTAATTGTTCAATATCCTTCAATATAACATCAACATTGGCTTCACAATTGTCATCCAAAAGAGCATTAAGTGCAAAAGTATTTTTTTGGTCATCGGTTAAGGTAGTATGTATTGGAGAAGGTGTGCTTGATCTATCCACTCTTATTGGAGAAGGATGCCTTGCCCCATGAATCATATCTTGGGGATTAAAATTTCCATGGGCTTGAACCCCACTTTTAATCCCTAGATATTCCTCATCCAAATCAATTTCGTTCAAAATAGAAACACCTCGTCCACTAGGAACATTTCCCAATAAAAATGTTGGAAACTCAATTGCAAAATTAAGGGTGCCCCTGCTTGAAGCTAGAGGAACAAATGAAATATGCTTTCCATTGCACTGGTCCTAATATTTTTAGTGGAGGTGGAGGAGGTGGCATCTTCCTCTTCATAGTAGATGGATTTTTAATTGGATGTGGAGGAGGCCCTATAATAATCAAATGTAATTTTGTAAATAACATAAGAAAATTCAAATGAAAAACATAATAGGATTGAAATAATAATAAATGTAACATTATATCATATATGATTATAAATATTACTTTGTTGAAAGGATTCCATCTGAGGTGCAAATTGGGCATGTTGCAGTTGATGTGGTTGTTGTAGAGAAGTAGATTGAAATGTCTAGGAGTTGTACTGGTAGGTGTGGCCTAAAACATTATTAAGCATCAACGATTGATGAGCTTGTCAAATTTTTGTTTAAAAAATAAAAGCAAAAACACAAAAATGAAATTCATACCTGGAGCCAAAGAGTGAGGTACTGAAGATATTTCTACATCTTGTTGTGTTTGATCAAATTCAAATACATTTTTTCTCGGGCTACCATGAGCCCAACGATATAATCCTGTGCTACTAGAGGTTTTTGCAGTAAAGGAATATAAGTTACAAGAAATATTGAAACATATACAAGTTATTAATAATTATTTACATTTATTTTCAAACATATGTCATATATACATCATAAATAAAAATACCTACTATTAATGCATGTGGTATGGTGGATGTGTCAGTTTGAGGGTTTAAGGAACTCCTCATCTGTTTGATAGATTTTGGAGTGGTGTCCTCCTCGTGTTGATCATCCAATATAGTAACTAAATCACCTGAACCTGGTGGGAAATCACCTCTAATAGCAGTGTCCCTTCGTGATGCATCTGATGCAGCTATTTTCTATTATAATTCAATAGTAAATTGTTTATTAATCCCAAATAAAAATATACTAGATATATATTACAAAATAATAATAATAATTAAAAACAAAATAATAAAAAATTGGGACTCACCTCCTGCTCTTGAAGTGTTAATGACAAAGCCGATAGCTTTGCATGCATTGTTGTCGAAGGAGTGGTGCCATGTAAATTATAGAGGGATTCATAATATAAACCAAGAATAAAATTTGTGCAGTTGATGGTAACATTGTCATTCAAATGAACGTTGGCCAAATCACCTCTTATCCTGGAGGATAAGTAACTACACCAGTCAAATTTCTACCCACTTAGGGTGTGAATGATATAAGCCAAAGACCACCATGGAATATATGTATATCAACCTTGCAATATAATTCTAGCCTGGAAGAACTGCACCATGGCCTAAAGAAATGGTTGACTAAAATCCTTGAGTTGAATTCCTCTTTTTGAAGGGTTTTGGGAAGTTGTAAGTGTAGACACCCTAATTTTACATCTATCCTAAATCAATTAATTCCCTTCCTCATTTCCCACAAAAATACACTTCGAATTAATCAAATATAATTTGATTAATTATCCATTTCAAAATCCAAAAAATAACCCAATCCTCACCATATGTCATTATTCTCCATGTTTTTCTACTATTGAATTAAAAATTCAAAATCAAATCCTCACCCACTCTTTGTGGTCCCCACTCACCTAAAATCCTCCACTTATGAATTAAAAATTTAAAATCAAATCCTTACCCATTCTTCATGGTCCCCACTCACCTAATCTTTCCCACATTTTCAAACCATGATTACTTAAATTACTCTAAGTTAATCACTCCCCCAGGCTATAAATACAGCCTTACCCCTCCCCTCTAAAGACACAGAGAATAAGCTTGAATGCCTGTCTAAGTTCTTGCATCCTTTGAGCAAAGAACATCCTTCTACCTCGTCCTAATGCCCAAATAGCCTCATCTTGAAGCACCCCAAATCCATAATCCTTTTTCCCATCTGGTGTAAAGTAAGTGGATCATTGTTGCAGGAAGGCCTTGCTCCGTCTTGAAGAAAAGCACCTACATATCATGCAATCGGGGCTCAATCCATGTTTCCTAGCCCATCTGAGGTTTGTTACAAAATGCGAAGGAGGAGGTATGATTGTTGGTATTTTACTTCCTTATTAGTAGTGTATTTTTCCTAGCTTACATTTTGGCACGCCCGATTACTTTTGATCTGTTACCATTAATTTCCCAATTAGTGGTTTTATCTATTCTTTGTTTATTATTGTTCATTATTATCTCCTTTTCCATGCCTTATGGCCTTCTTTGGTTAACCTTCACATTGTGGGTAGTGTTTTTGTTGTGCGGTGTCTTGTGGTGCATCTCGTAGGTTGTAGTACCAATGACATCATGCCACTCGTCATATCTTTGATCTCCTCAGTGCTCGGTGATTAGTAGAAAGGACATCCATCACCTAATCTAGATACTTATGGATCACGACAGAAATATTCCATCCTAATGTCATCATAGAGGTTACCTTTCCAATAGTTTCCCAGATCTGGATACTTGTGGATCATAAAGGAAGTATTCATCATCTTACGGTGTCTGCCCAGGTTACTTTCAACTCAGTCTCTAATTTTTGGTTTTACAAAGCAAATTTGTCATCATTTTTATCATACGCTGAGCTCTATGGTCATGGGAAACCAATCCGGAAAATGCATTTATTTATTTCCTTTTGCTCACATAATTGCTTTGTAGGAAATCAATCTTCTTTCCTAATCAATTTTTAAATACTTCGTTTTCAATCACTATATATATTTTGCTTTCCTCAAAATCATACTTTTCGCTCTTCGTTTACAATATAAAAAACACAAAAACAATATCTTTATTTCTTTCGATCTTCCTTTTCAACTATTCTAGATCTTACTTTTGACACTCTCTTAGTTTATATTTAATTTTAAAATCTCATTTTTAAGGTAATTATACACTGTGCTTTCACCAAATTAAAAAAAAATTAACACGTTTTATTAATATCTTCTTTAAACTAACTCTTGTATATCTTGATCTTAGTTTATATCTACGTACAATTCTTTAGATTAATATAAACTACACTCAACAATATATAGCTATCCTGAAATACATCCCCACACTCTCTTCCCAAGCATCCCTCTCTCACCCATCCACCACCCCTCTTCTTTCCACGTGACCACCCAATTCTCCCCACGTCCATCGCCTTCCCTACACTCTACCTCTTACTCGACCCCTTCCCAACGTCCCTCTCTCCCAACCCAACCCAACCCACATCCCTACATCTCCCCCAACCACTCGGTTGCTTTCCCTCACCACCCTCACCTCTCACATACCCCATATCCCATCTCCCGAGCCCTCAGTTTCCTTCAACAAGACCTCATAGCACCCCATCCGAGCCCTCATCTCGAACATCCCAACATCCCCCACACCCTTCCCATTAACACCGACCCCAATCCATGTGTAACTCACTCATCCTGCGCCCATATTCTCTGGCCACTCGGTTGAACCCCCACCCCCGAGCCCTCTCTCTTAACCCCCATGTCGGATCCTTTCCGCCGACTCATCCCATCTCGACTCCCAATACCCCTCGATCCCCAATCGCGTAGCTCGCCTCTTGTCCTTCCTCCAACACTAACTCCCTCCCCAACCTCCACATCACTCCCATCTCCCTGCTTCCTAAACTTTTGACTCCCATCTCATTTCACCTCTCCCATCCCGTCGATCCGCATCCTCCCCACCTCTCCCTGACTTATCCCATCAAACACCCACCCACTATAAACTCCTCTCCTTCCCATTAACATCCACACCGAATCAACACGACCCATCTCCATTAACTCCCTTTTTTTCGATTGGACTATAGGCTATTTTTGTGATTTTAACCGTATATTTGATAAAAAAAAAAATCAAAACCATCGACAGCCTGCCCATTTTGAAAAAAACTGTACATTTTTTTAGTGGTTTAAACAAACACGTAATACCTATATATATATATATATATATATATATATATATATATATATATATATATATATATATATATATATATATATATATATATATATATATATATGTATATAGATTAGAGATATATCTATAGCAATTACTAGCATTTACAACCCACGTCCCACTCACATCCACCTTCCCCTCTTGCACATAGCACTCATTAAAATCCCAACTATTTTATTACGTCTAATTTGTATAGTTTCTTAAGTCTTCTTCTCCATGTAGCAACTTTGTCTTTTTCCTCCCTCAAAATCCACATTTTCATCCTAATCTGATGAGTTCAACCCTTTAGTCATCTTCCCATCACAATTTTCAAAATGTCTCTACTTTCCTCAATAGTCTCCATTTTCAGTGTATTAGTCCATCTTTTCGGCGTATAAGTCTACATTATTGTCGTCTAAATATGCATTTTCATCCACATTATTATCCTCTAAGTCTATCCTTCCCCTACACCTTTCGATTGATCCTCTCCTTTTGGCCAACACCCAAACAAGGTCGCACTCCCATCGATTTATACATTGAGTTATTTTTCTCACTCATTTTCTCTTTACTAATATTTTACTTATATTCCTCTTTAATTAAATTTCTTGTTATCAATTTTCATTACTTTTAGAGAATTGGCGTGTAAAGGTTCACAATTTTTTCCTTGTTCTTTTTACGATCAATTTTGCACCTCTTTGTGCGGTTGTCCACAATCGTAAATGACCAAAGTTAATTAATTTTATGACCCATTTTGCAACTTGCAGTGTGATATTTATTAAAATTCACACTTCTTTTTCTAAGTTCATTCTTATCGTGTTTTGTGCCTTTTATATACTAATCTCCACATTTTATCAGCCTAATTATGTGATTTTTAACACTTTGTGAGTATAATTAATTATTTTGTAGTGCTTATTTTACTAACATTGTGTGCAGTGTAAACTACTATGTTTTTCGGACCTTTTCGACAATACAAGCCCTTATCGCACCTATCTAGCCAGAATTATTAAAATCACATTTCCAGTCATCCTTTGTAAACAAGAGACCCACCCGGACTCCACTAAAAAAATTGTCTTACATTCTAATTTTCCACGACGACACTTCTGGTAACATTTTTAATGCTCTCCTTTCATTGTTTTTATTTTCTTTGTGAAGATAATTGTTATTAGTATTTCACAATCATGATTAATTATGATACTTATTAAAAACATAACAAAATATTTTTTTACAAAAATCTCTATTCCAATTGTATCCATGTATGCTCTTTTCCTGCGCCTTTGAGCGATCTGGAAAATCAGAAATGGTCGCAATTGTTTAGTTTCTTGTTCTAACATTGCAGGATCCTCTAGCCTTGTTTTCTAATTGTCATTTCAATCATTATTTTACTTCATCATATTATTAATATTTTTTTGGTTGTTGGTTATGTATGCTCTTTTCCTGCACCTTCGAGTGATCTGGAAAATAAAAAACAACCATGATCAATTTTCTAACACGTCATCTATAGGATAACTACTAATCTATTCTTTGACAGGACCACATCACTAGAATATTATAAAAAAAAACACAAAAACAACCAAAAATTCTGCAAAAGTACGACCATTCAAAGAAAATTACTGAAACCAAAAAAATAGCATGCCTAGGTACGCAATTATTTTCTGCTAGTGATTTATTTCAAATTGGAAAGAACCTTGCGTTTAATCACTTTATCATTTTTTTGCATGTAGTCGAGGTGGATTTCATCACCACCAAAGCTACACCGATGACTACCACGCACCAACAACATTTGCATTTGCATTACACTTTGAGACCTAGTCTCAACACAATTTTCGCATTTACCTCGCCCCTATTCTTCACTTATAGGTAATGTTATTGTGCGGTGCATGCGATTCACACCTAAATAGCTATAACAATGAAGCATGGGCATCGTCCCTATAAATCTTCGGGAGTTATAAGGACACCATACACATTCATTCCCCCATCACCTTCCACCTTTTCACAAAACCTATTTTGGACATGGTGATTCACTCCAAAATAGGCAAGTAATAATTGGTGAGTCTCCTCCATTGCTCTAAGGGTTCCCTATACCAATTTTGTTCCCGTACAGAATTAGGTATATTAGGATTGGGGTATATCGGAGGACGTATCTTTTGGAGTAATAAGAGCCTGCATCCATCATTCCATAGCATACTTGTATGATTGCATGAAACAATGATCATTCCTAAAGAATTTACCTCCTAAGCTAAAACAATTGGATCCACATGATTGCTTGTTTTTGAAAAAAATAGTTTAGCATTGTTTTATCATAAAACTTGGTTGATATCAATGCATTCATTGTACAAGTTCAAACCCTAGTTGTGTTCCACAAAAAAATCATTTCTCGACCAATTCAATACCAATCGAGACATCCAAATAATCTAACAACGCAGACCAAAACATCACACTGATTTCATTAGCTTGCTTC
The DNA here is from genome assembly GCA_018340775.1 of Taxus wallichiana var. yunnanensis. NCBI lineage: Eukaryota > Viridiplantae > Streptophyta > Pinopsida > Cupressales > Taxaceae > Taxus > Taxus wallichiana. The sequence goes on along the minus strand of CM031244.1, from coordinate 744,087,356 downwards.
AGCCAACAATACATCTATCATAGCTTGTCTTCAGCTATATCCAATTGATATTGAGTGAATAGCATTCACTCCCCATATCGTCAATTGTCAAAACATCCTTCAGATCTTTTTCTAGCTATATCAAACTAATATTGGGTGACTTGTTTACGTTCACTCATTATTTTTCCACCATTGCATTTATCCAAATCATAGCCAACACAAATCCTTTCATAACTCATTTTGAGTTATATCACAACCATATTGAGATTAACTTGTTCGGGTTACTTTCCTCGTCAACAATCCAGAGCTTGTTCAAGTCAAATCTACACAACGTCTAACAAATTCCCTAATAACTCGTCTTGAGTTGCATCACCATCATATTGAGATAAAAATTTTGAGTTACTCTCCGTATCAGCCATCATGATCTTATTCAAGCTAAATCCAAAGTAATCAAGTTCTCATTTAATCACACCTGCTCAAAATTCCTACCCACTTTTTAGCTTAATCAGACACATTTCATCATGGTATTCACACATAGTCACAATCATGAAAATGATGATGAAGAATTCACACAACCAAAACTCACCAATTAAGAATAAGAACAATTCAATATGGTGATAGAACAAAACAAAAATGAATATCTGTTACACATCCTAACCATAGGGGAAAAACTACCCCCTGACTTCAGGACAAAAATTTAAAAAAACTTATCGACAACGGTGAATCAAGTTATCACAACGAAATACCAAACAATCCAAATGGATCTTCAGTCGATGAGTTATTCACTAAAATCCAAGACTTAACAAAGAAACTTGAGGAAGCAACAACTAGAGCTGAAAGATTAAAATACCCTAATCGAGACTCCAATACTCACGACATTTTTGATAAACTGTCCCTCATCTCTCCATTCGCACAAGAATGGAAACATATGAAAGAAACCATTTAGGGACTAAAAAAACAATCAAAACAATTCAACTTTGAAGAATTGTGTCCTTATCCATTTGATACAGAGATATCATGCTTACCATTTTTTTCATCCTTCGAAATCCCAAAGTTTGGTAAATATAAAAGCAAAGGTGCCCCCTATGAACATGTCAAGGAATTTTACATGCAATGTCATGAAGTTTCCTATCAAGACACGTACCTTTTATGATTATTCCCCCAAAGTTTAGGAGGATAGGATTTAGACTGGTTTTTCCATCTTCCCAAAGGGTCAGTCACGACATTCACAGACTTATCGAGAAATTCGTCAAACATTTTTCCTATAACTTAGACTCAAAAATAACCATGCTTGATCTCTGTAACACTAGGAAAAGGCCAAATGAAAACTTTTCCTCCTTTTTACAACGATGGTGAGGAATTGCAAGCTGATTTCCCTCAATACCCGAGAGACAACTAGTTAGCATTTTTGTTCCTAATCTCAATGCTGAATTATCATTCCACATGAAAATGCATGTCTAAATAGTTTTGAAGAAGTCATTGAAAATGGCACATAAATTGAAAATTTCCTCATTTCTAAGGGCTTACTTCATTCACCCTTTAGGGACCAACCTTATCAAGACACCCCTCATAACCAGGAAAAATCTAAATTCTTTAACCGGAATTGAAATATAGTCAACAATGGCGTTATTGATTCCCGCCATGTCCAAATGTTCAAAACCATCCCATCAACACATTAAAATCCAAATAACCAATCATTATCCCTAGAAAGGAAGTTCCTTCTCGAGGACCGATGAAGACAGTTCACTCCTCTCGGAGAAAGTCTATCTAGTGTCTTTCGTCATTTGGAAAATGCCAATATGATTACATATCCCATCATCAAACCCTTTGAAGAAGGACAGCCCAAACCAAATTGGTATAAGGACAATGAATATTGTGATTACCATCACATAAAAGGGCACTCTATAGATCAATGCATGTAACTCCACCATTATGTCCAAGACCTGATTGAACGTGGAGACATAGAAGTTGAAAATACTTCTGAGAAAAAACACCTAATGAAAAACTTCACATGTTCAAAAATCTCTTTCCTAACCATGATAACAATTCAAAAGATAATGTTCAATCATCAAGAAATGTCGAGTATGACTCAGTCATCTTGACCATAGACTATGACCAAGACTTAGTGGCAACTATAAAGATCAGAACTAACTGTGTGATCACCACTAGACAAAAAAATGTGGGTCCCTACAACAAAAAAATCTGCCACTTCGCCCCCACACCACCTCCTAATCCACCATCTAATTCCACCACCAATTCCTCTCCACAACCTACGCCATCATTCAATATTGTCAAACAATTGGAGAAGACTGCAGCACAAATTTCAACTACTTAATTCTTCTCCCGCACTACAACGCATCCTTATGCAAACATTGAATAACACTCGTGTCCCTAAGGACATCAATTCACAACAATTCTAGGCTTTAATTACACATCTTACAGTCCCCAATCCTATTTTATCTTTTGGTCCCGCTGACCTTCTTAATCCCAACATCGCTAATAATCATTCTTTATACGTCGAGGGTTATATAACTCATCGTAAGATCAAGCGTGTCTTAATCGACAATGGATCTACATTGAATATTTGTTCCATGAAACTTTTACGTTGTCTAGGTTACACTGAAAATGATTTACAAAACAATATCATAACCATTCGTGGGTATGATAATAGTGAGAGAAAGTCTGAAGGCACAATCACGTTGCCTCTCCAAGTTGGACCCATCACCTTAGACACAGTATGTCATGTGGTGGATGTAGAAGTTGCATATAACATTCTCATCGGCCAACCATGGATTCATGCCATGAAATCCATCCCATCAATGTTCCACCAATGTATTAAATTTCCTCATTTGGACAAGGAATTTACATTACATGCGGATCCCCAACCCTTTGAGTATTGTAGATTCCTCGAAGGACGGTATCGACATGATCACTATTGTCCATCAACAGATAAGTATGCTCCACCTCACATAATCCCTAATAAAACACACATTAATCCTGATACACTCCCTAAAATGATCCAAAACCATCATCTTCTAACCAAAACATATTTTCCAATCCATTATCTTCCACTAGTCCTCCTCCCACTAATCAATCATCTTCTTCCACTAATCAAGCTTCTTCTTCTAGCAACAATTATTCCTCCACCACACCATATTCTTCCTCACCTAGCCAACCTTCTTCATCCAACCACACCTCTTCTATTAAGATCCCTTCTCTTGTGAATAACCAAACTTCATCCTTCAATCCACCCCTTCTTCTTATAACCCATTCTCTTCATCTTTTAAAACTACCAAACTGACTTCCCCACCACATGAGGTACCTATTGGTCCCCCATCCCACACATTTAAAATCATTGACACAGATGTGGTGAATATCAATTTCAAAAGATGGCAGACTCCTTTTATATCAACAAATCCCCACATAGCTATGGAAAACCTAACGCTCCACATTTGAGAATCCATCCCACTTACCAAATGGGATAGTCAGTTTGGAAAAAAATTAGTTATCTTGACAATGAACATATTCCAAGTTCTTCAGGATCTTGGTTATATAATGATGACTTTGCTCCATGTTATGAGTCCCCTCAATTTACCAAAGCTCATTGAATAATGAAAAACATGCGATGGAAGGGTAAAGGACTTGGTCCAAATGAACAAGGTCATTTAGACCCGATCAATTACACATAACATCACGGTAAACATGGTCTAGGTTTCAAGGTGTTTGATGTTTCTCCCATAATAATTTCAAGTGATAACAATGACACCAGCTCTGATAATGACATCAGGTCTCCACGTAGCCTTTTTGAGGACCTCGCTAAAACACATCTTTACTTTGAACATTTATCTGTTAATGTCATCAATTTTGAGCCTACACATCCAAATCTCATAGACCATGGCCAACCACATCATGCGGCCATGGACATGTTCCAAAATGATGAAGCCATTAAAGAATTCCTTGGAACTTGCAACCAAATCCCTACTTCCGACCATAGAAAAGGATTTGAAATCAATCTAAATGAATCAGCCTATTTTGGCAAAGAGATAAAATATTCAGATCCTTCACCCTCAAAAAATTTGGATCAAAAGTGTAAACAGAGGATTTCCCATAGTCAAAATCTCACCACCACCCTATCCAACAAACATGTCAATAAAAATTCCCAACATTACACACAAAAATCTTGTACCAACTCCCCTAAAACACTCGACACCAATGACCTACATCAACCATTAGCATCATTCTCTCGAAAAGGATACATCTAAAATTCTTGTAGAAGAAACTAAAGACATAAACATTGGCACCATTGAACAACCCAAAATTTTACAACTTGGCATTAGTCCTGTCGACGACCAAGAATGCATGGAATTCACAACTTATCTTATTGAATTCCAAGATATATTTGCATGGACATATAAGGACATGCCAGGCCTGAGCCCATCTCTTGTAGTACATCATCTTGTGGTACATCCAAAGGTAAAACCTCAGAAACAAAAAACTACGCAAAATGCATCCCCAAGTTGCATTGCTTGTCAAATCAACTCGAGAAACTCTTGGAAGCCGACTTTATCAAACCTATTGATTATTCGGCATGGATATCTAACATAGTTTGTCACCAAGAAAACTCCCGACATCAGAATATGCACAGACTTCTGAGACATCAACAAGGCTTGTCCCAAAGATGACTTTCCCTTGCCAAATATAGACATGATTGTTGATTCTACGGTAGGCCATGAAATGCTCTCCTTAATGGATGGATTTTCTGGTTACAATCAAATATGTATTGCTAAAGGGGATCAACATAAAATGGCATTTACTACACCATGGGGCACCTTCTATTATAAGGTCATGCCTTTCGGCTTGAAAAATGCTGGTGCCACCTATCAACGAGCAATGACTGTCATCTTCCATGATATGTTACATGATATCATGGAAGATTATGTTGATGATATATTAGCAAAATCAAAAACATGAATAGGACATCCAGGTGTGTTGAGATGCATTTTTGATAGATTACACGAGTATAAGGTTCATCTTAACCCAAAGAAATGTGTGTTTGGAGTGACCTCTAGTAAATTGTTAGGGTTTATTATCTCACGAGAGGCATAGAAGTGGATCCTGTAAAAGTCAAATCCATTATGGAAATGCCTCCTCCTCAAAACCTAAAACAATTATGTAGTCTTTAGGGAAAGATACAATCTATTCAAAGCATTTCATATCACAGTTGGCTGATAAGTGCCATCACTTCAACTAGTTACTCAAGAAAGATGCACAATTTCATTGGAACCACAATTGCCAAGACTCTTTTGCTAAGTTAAAAGAATACCTCTCTAGCCCACCTGTTCTTATGTCACCAGTTGTCAATAAACCCATGTTGCTTTATACATCTGCCACTGAACATGCCATAGGAGCTCTATTAGCACAACATAACGATCAAGAAAAATAACAAGTTGTATATTACCTTAGTCAAACACTTATTGAGCATGAAGTATGTTATTCCCAAATTGAAAAAGTATGCTTAGCAGTCACCTTTGCATTCCATAAGTTACGTCATTACTTGCTCAATCACATAACTAAGTTGATTGCCAAGATTGATCCTCTCAAGTATCTCTTGTCCAGACCCATTCTCATGGGAAGAATGTCTAGTTGGGTCGTATTACTTAGTGAATTCGATGTCGAATTTGTTTTGCATAAGGTAATTAAAGGACAAGCCCTTGCAGACCAACTTGCCGAGGCACCCCTTCCTGGCACATAACCACTTCATTTTTCTTTTCTTGATGAATATATTCTACACATAGACATCGTGCCATCTTGGACTCTATTTTTTGATGGATCTTGTAATCTCCATGGCTCAAGGGCTGGTATTTTTCTTATCACACCTAGTGGACACGTTATCCCCAAATCATTTCACTTAGCATTCCCATGTACCAACAATATCACAAAATATGAAGCTCTAATCACAGGATTAAAACTAGCTATATCTTGGAATCTTACAAAATTAGTTAGTATTTGGTGATTCTTTACTTATCATCAAGTAAGTTACTAATGAATACCATGTCAAGGATGAAAAACTTATTCCATATAAATACATGGTGGATAGTCTTTGAAGCTATTTTCAATTAATTAGCTTTGATCAAATCCCCAGAATTTGTAATAAATCTGTCAACGCTATGACAACCATCAGATCCTATTAGAAATCGCATCTATTCAACCCTAGGCACATTTTCTCGTCAAACATCTCTTAATTTCTTCCTATGATCTTCCTAAAAACACTATGGTATGTGAGATCGTTTGTCTGAATAATCCTTGGTACCATGATCTTTATACCTTCATTCATGATAAAACATTTCCTACTGACATGAAACCAATGCATAAATGTGCTTTAGCACAACGTGCCTCTTGTTACACCATTTTAGCGAAACTCTTTATAAACGAGGATATGATGGCACCCTACTCCAATGTCTTAATCAGGAAGAAGCCTTGAGTGTCCTAGTTGAAGTCCATTCCGGTATTTGTGGAGCACACACGAATGGTATAGCCTTAGCAAAGAAAATCCTGCGAGTTGGATATTATTGGCCCACCATGGAAAGTGACGCATGTCATTTTTTCAAATGATGTCAAGCATGTCAAAAGCATGGAAATCTTATCCATGCACCTTCCCAAGCATTACAATCAATAACCACACCATAGCCCTTCTCTCAATGGGGACTTGACCTCATTGGTAAAATAAGACCAACATCGTTTGATGGAAATAAGTTCATCATTACCGCTACTGATTACTTCACTAAATGGGTGGAAGCTATGCCTCTCACTTATGTTACCAATAACCAAATATTGAAATTCATTTTTAATAATCTCATATGTCGATTTGGCATTCCATCCACTCTGGACGTAGATAATGGTAAATCGTTTAAAAACCAGGATGTAAAGGACCTAGCCAAACTTTTTCACATCAAACTTAAGTGGTCTAACCCCTACTACCCTCAAGGTAACAGTCAAGTGGAAGTAACCAATAAGACCATAAAATCCATCATGGAAAATATTTTCAACACCCATGGACATAACTGGCATACTCAAATTTACCCTGCTCTTTGGGATTACCGTACATCTTACCGCATGCCTACCAGAGCCACCCCATTTTCCCTTGTTTATGATTGTGAAGCCATTTTACCTATTGAGATAGAACTCCCATCCTTGAGGATCTCCCTTAAAGATGTAATTAATGAGGATGAATACCGACAGTCACGGCTTCAAGAGCTTGAGCTTCTCGATGAAAAATGACTTAATTCTCTCAATCATCTTCAAGTCTATCAAAACCGACTGCAACATAGCTATCATAAAAAGGTAAGACCCAGAGAATTCAAAATTGGCAACCTCGTTTTAAAAGAAAATAAAAAGAATACCACTAAAGAACGAGAAAAATAAGGAAAATTTGAGCCTAATTGGTTAGGACCCTATGTAATTACAGCTAAATTTAGCTCTAGAGCCTATAAGTTGGCCACTGAAGATGGTCACGATCTTGATGAACCAATGAATGCAGTTCATTTAAAGAAATTTTATCCTTGAGATGTTCACTATTCCGGGAAACAACAACATGTACATTGTTCCTTCTGTCTTGCTTATCTCTAAATAATTTAAATTTATTCATTTCCATTGGCAGATATTTTCTTTATCAAAATCACATCTTCATATTTATCATCATGAGACAAGTGCTAATATAGATCCTATTAAGTTTGTGAGTATCATACTTCTTATAATATCTCCCATTTTCAGTCGCTTTCACCTATGGTCATACCTAGAAGCTTATTGATGGTAATATATTCCCTTCAAATACATTCTCTCTTTCATAACAAAGCTCTAAACTTATTTACCCAATTCATTTGGTCATCCATCTCAATCTTTGGTGTTGAACCCTCATGTCCTACTAGTTGTGTGGGGATGAGATTGGGGGCAGATGTTCCTTCCCAAATACAAAGCACTATTATAAAATTCCACCAATTCAATAACTTGTGAATAATTCATTATCACGTCTTTCGTCCTTCATAGTATTTGGTGTTGAGCCCACACTTCTTACTGGTAGTGTGATACTGGGAATGGAGGAAGGTGCCCTTACTCATCTACGTCTTATCTTTGGTGATAAACCCTTACCTCTTACAAGTGGCATGGGGAAAAGTGTAGAGGGTCATTCTCATAAAAGCATAAAAATATTGCAAAACATTCAAAAAATCAAAAATAAAATAAATTAAAAAATAAGACAAAAAGGAAATTCACTTGCCTATGTTTCGCCTTCGGTGATGAGCCCTTGCTTCTCACTAGTAGCATGGGGCAAGGCATAGGGAGTCATTTCAAAAATACAAAATCTTACATTTTTACAATTATAGAATCCCTAAAGAAGTAATTTAGATGCCTAAGTGAAGAGAGAACTATCCCTTCACCTTATATCTTACTAATCGGTAAGCCACGTAACTATCTAAGTCTAGCATGTGACTCATAAAGTGAAAGCCATTTTTGAAACCAATTCAATAATGTTATGAAGACTTGAGTCACAATTTCCCAAAGGGATTGTTGTTAGCATTTGTCTCTATACTCATTATCTACCTCATGCGTCCTTCTTGATTCTCGGTGATGAGCCCACGCATCTTACTAGTTGTGTGGAGTCAAGAATGGAGCTAGACTTCTTTTCATCATATCATCACCACCATATCCTGCCAATGGAATGAGAATTTTTGTTATTCCAAGCATGAGTTACCACGAGGAACACGGTACATGCAGATAATATCCTAGTTTATCACCTCTCAAAATAAGTCTACACTTTGGTCCATAAATTGCCAATAACAATGTAAAAATCTAAAAATCCAACAACATTCCAAAATTGTCAAAATCCAAAAATCCAAAAAGTTAGAAACAAAAAAACCAAAAATCCAACAATTGTAAAAACACCAAAAAAATAGAAATAATCGTCAAAAATCTAAAAAACTCCAAAAACACAATGGAATATATATATATATATAATACACACAAATAAAAATATTGTAAACTCCACAAAATAGCAAAAACTCTAAAATAACCAACATAATTCAACCTTTGAACTATTATCCCCAACGAATGATCCAATGACCTTATGACTATCAAATTCAAACCACTTCTCGCATGAATCCTCGCTTAGGGACAATTCGACTCTCATTGTTTCCTTGTTTAAGGACAATGACCCAATACTTTTCTATTTCCATGTACCCCTGCTTGGGGGCACATCCGATCAATCCTCACTATGGAACACGTTAGGGACATGTTTATTGGTTCTTGTGTTGCATTATTAGTTACAAATTATTAATTGTTTTCTTGTATCTTGATATATTACAAGGGGCATCTTGATTTTATGTATCCTGGTGTTCTCTCTAATATACTTATGTTATCTGATTGCATATCATACTGGGGCATCATACTTTCTTGATGGCCTCTGTCTATGCTCTCTTCCATTTGCATATTGTACTGGGGCATCAAACCTTTTTTATGGCCCCTGTCTATGTTCTCATGCATATTACAGTCTAGTCATCCTAATATTTTATATCATGATGCATCATGTTGTGTTCTATATTAAAATTAAGATTCTTTTCATCATGTGAATATCTTCTTGCTTGATCAGCATCTTACTTTGCACCCCATCCACTCACCCATACTAATACATTCCCAGTTTGGGAATCCTACTTGATCATCATCGTTATAGTTTGTGAATCCTACTTGACAATTTTTCTCAAGTAGCATTCACTATCCAACAGCTTCTCCTCCCCCACCATGATCACCATGTATTTGATCCATTCATCCTTACTCCTCATTTTTACTCTTCCACCACTCACTAATATTACCCTTCTCACCATTCATGTCCCCTCTCATCCATTTGTATTCTTTCCTTTCACTCTTCTACTTCCCGCTTGACAATATTACTTAATAACCCCTTCTATATGGGATCCTTGGTGGAGGTTTACCCTCTCCCTAAGATCTTCCCATTGTATAAGCTTCTTCACCACCTCCCTCTCATCAAACAACAATCACCACCACACACATCTTCCCATTCCACCTCTTCTGCTTCTCATTCTCACATCATTATTCTCCCCACGGCATCCCAATTAAGGATTCCCCTCACACTCTCCACCCTTCACTACATATATTCCTTCATCCATTCATGTTACACTCCTTTGTTTCCTTTCTTCCTTGTTATCACCTCATCTCGTATCCTCTTCCACTCAAGCATACATCACTCACTCTTTTCTCATCCTTCCCCAAATCCATCTTATACCTGGTCATCCTACTTACATGCTCTCATAGTATGGAAAATTCACTTGAGGGTTCCCCTTCAATCCATTTTGTCATACCCTATTCCCACCAACTTTATCATCATTCTTCTTCTTCTTCAGCTTGGCGATCTTACTTAACCATTTTGGCCGCATGGAAATCTTACTTAAGAATTCCTCTTAAGGTTGATCTACCCTATGGCCTTCCCCCATCCCATCATATTTCCCCCATCTTATTTCTCCCACCTCTCGTCGCGATCATCTTCTTCAACCAACCATTCCACCCCTGTACCCAATACAATTTTGTCTTTCTCCTTACATATCATCCCTACCAATTTGGAGATCTTATGCAACCACTCTAGCGGCATGACAATCTTACTTAAGAGATTCTCTTAAGCATGACATGTCATCTTACACTCACCCATCACTCTACATTCTCACCATCCATATTTTCTCTTCATTCCCCATCATCACATATTTTTACCACCACTATCACCATCCTCTACTTGGCAATCTTACTTAACCACTCCTCAAAGATGGTGATCTCACTTAAGAGTCCCTCTTAAGGATGATTTGTCTTCTTGCCTTTCCCCATCACTACACACCCTTCACCCTTCACTTTTTCTTGGCATTCCCCATTATCACATTCTTTCACCTCCTTTTCCATTCTCGCAAACACCGCTTCTCGCTTGCCCACTTGTCATCTCCAGTGTCACTCGCTTGGCAATCTTACTTAACCACTTCCCTCACATGACAATATTATGTCAGGGTCCTCCCTACACTAAACTTTTCATTGTGAACTTTTCCCTCACCTCATTCTTTGTTCACTTTGTTGATCGCTTCTTCCACTGGTCTCTCCTACCAACCACATTTTTCTCCTACCATTATCCTTTCTCCACCTATCATCTTACAACATACATCTAATATCTTCCACCTACAATCATGTTCTTTTCCCCCATTTTCCCTTCTTGATCCATCATCCTTCATACCGTTTCTTCCCATTCTTTTCATGTCTTGTTTCTTCATCCTCACCTCGTTCATCCTCATCTCCCGCATCCTTTCCTCACTTTCACCTAGTCCCAACTCATCCCTCCCATTTTCTTTACTCTTTCCACTTCATCTTCTCAAATTCTCCCACATTTCTACCCACACACGTGTTTTCCATCATTGTTAACATTCCTCTATCATTCTTTCATCATCATCTTCTATTCCCATGCTAATAATTGTTAGTGGACTTTCCCTAAAAATCATCAATCCTCATTTCGCATGACCTCATTCACTCCCTTGGACCTTCTACAGTTTCCCTTCATTCCTTCCCTCCTCTAAGCCCACCACTCATTGTTAGTGGGCTTTCCCTAACGTCCCTTTGTTGGCGTTACCCTTTCCAATCCTTATTACCTTTCTCCTTTTCTTCATTTTTTCTCTCACCCTTCCTCACCACTCATTGTTAGTGGACTTTCCCTAACATCCCCTCATTGGCATTGCCTCTTCTATCCCCCATTCTCTTTTCTCTCCTATTCTTTTCCCCCAATCCCACCCTTTCTTGTCGCTTCTTACCCATCTCTCCATCTTCCCTTCGCCCTCTTCAATATCTTTATTGTCTTCATCATACATCCTTTGTCTATTTTCTTGTAATCCTAATATCCTCATTTCATGCATCTCCACATCTTTTCCAATCGATGTCATTCCTCCCCTCTTTCTTCTCTTTACATTCCTTATATTGTTCCCTTTCCACTTATTATCCCCTTTCTGTATTCCCTTCCTTCTACATCATTTTATTTGTTATCCTCTTCTCTCTCCCACCCCTCGTCTTATTTCCCTTCCCCTGTATCATCTTCTTCCCCTTTTTCCATCACGTTCCTCCTTACTTCTCCATTGATAACCTCGGCTCTTCAGCTTTTTCCTGTCTTTTTTATCATACCACCCTCCACATGCATCTCCATATGGTCTGCTCCATATTCTTTTCCTTGGTCTTCCTTACAATGACATGATTCCTTCAATCTTCTCCCTATATTCGCTCTATCTTCCTTTCCTCTCCCTAAATTTCACGCTTCTTCTTACCACTTATCCTTTTCTCTACCACCCCTACCTTTTTGTTCATTATGTATATGTTTCTCTTCTTTTCTCTACTCTTTTCACACTTTCCTCGCCCCTCATAGTTTCTTTTTTCTCCGCTCTACTTCTCCTTTCGTCCTCTTTCAATTTTCGCGATTTCACCCCCTACTCCCACCTCGCCTTCTCCTTCTTATTTATCCTTCCATGTTTCCTTCTTTTCTCAGCTCTATCATTTCTTTCCCTTTCATGCATCCCTCTTTATTATCTTTATTGCTTCCTTCATTTGGCACATCTCTCTATTTCATACCTTCACCCTCTCCTCTATCATTTTCCTATTTTCTCCTTGTTTTTCCTTCATCATTCCCTTCTTCCCCTATCATCCCTCTCTCTTATTTTTTTCTACCTCTTTCATTCTTTTTTTTTCCCTCCCCTATCTCCATTACTCTTCACCTTTCTTACTCCTCTCCTAATCAACCCCCAATCATATCCATTCCCTTTTCTCTTTCCACACACCCTCACACCTAGCATTCAAGGTCAATTGAATCCTTTCTCCATTTGCATTGTGCATTCATTCCAGTCTCTTCCACTCCATTATCGTCCTCTTCTCCGTAGAATTAATCTCTCCTCTTTTCAAGATCTCTGTCGTATATCCCATTCTCGTCGCCCTCTCCGAGGGGGCATCATCATATCTGTCCATAATCACATCTTCTCATGAAATTTTTGTCTTAGAGGATACTATGACATCTGTCACTCACCACTTTCTATTCTCCCCAACAAACATTTTCTCTACTTTTTTCTTAAGAAAAGTAGATTGAATTCTTCCCCCATCTCGTCTACTTTCTTTGAAAGGACACTACTTTCATAGTACCCTTCCAAAGAGGGGAAAATGTAGACACCCTAATTTCACATCTATCCTAAATCAATTAATTCCCCTTCCTCATTTCCCACAAAAATACACTTCAATTAATCAAATATAATTTGATTAATTATCCATTTCAAAATCCAAAAAATAACCCAATCCTCACCACATGTCATTATTCTCCATGTTTTTCTACTATTGAATTAAAAATTCAAAATCAAATCCTCACCCACTCTTTGTGGTCCCCACTCACCTAAAATCCTCCACTTGTGAATTCAAAATTCAAAATCAAATCCTCACCCATTCTTCGTAGTCCCCACTCACCTAATCTTGCCCACATTTTCAAACCATGATTACTTAAATTACTCTAAGTTAATCACTCCCCCAGGCTATAAATACAACCTTACCCCTCTCCCCTAAAGACATGGATAATAAGTTGAATGTCCTATCTAAGTTCTTGCATCCTTTGAGCAAGTAGCATCCTTCTTCCTTTTCCTAATGCCCAAATAGCCTCATCTCTAAGCACCCCAAATCCATAATCCTTTTTCCCATCTAGTGCAAAGTAAGTGGATCGTTGTTGCAGGAAGGCCTTGCTCCATCTTGAAGAAAAGCACCTACATATCACACAATCAAGGCTCAATCCATGTTTCCTAGCCCAATCTGAGGTTTGCTATGGAACACAAAGGAGGAGGTATGATTATTGGTATTTTACTTCCTTGTTAGTAGTGTATTTTTCCTAGCTTACAAGTAAGTGTAAATACAAGGAGACACATTTTGTTAATACTGAAATGAAATGTAAAATAGAAAATAATAAAAATGAAATGTAAAATTGAAACTAAACTTACGAAAGTAATAGCTGCAATTGCATCAATAGATAATTGAAAATGAGACTCCAAATACTTGCAATCTTCATCTGATAAGACAACCTTGGTCATGACGTCATGACATGATCCACATCCTTGTGTGGTAGTCCTTTCAGATGCTCAATGTCCTCAGGTGAAGTTCCAAATGACTGTGCATGAGATGGGAGTTGATAATGAAAGGTGAAAGTGGAAGTGTCATAGTTGAGTAGAAGATTGTAAAGTTTTTTCTTATCTCTGTCAAAATTGGGGCATATACACTAGCCCTGTGAAATCGGACGCTTTGATCCATTGGGAAAACGTATTAGGATCCTCTAGAAATGTGTACAGTTGAGGAAAGACCATGCTCTTGAACGAAAAATTATTCATATTTGTTGTTGACGCAGCTTAGGCTCTTGGGTTGTGTGGAAATTGTCTTTCTTCTTGGCATTTTTGATATGTTATAAAATTCTTGGCACTTGCTTCCTATTTTTAACTATCGTTTGGTGTTCTAGTTTCTCCTTCTGGATTCTACAGATCACCTTGTTTGTTGAGGGTTTTTTCTCGTATGCTTTGGCTTCTCTTGTTTATGTAGAGTGAAAATGACATTATGACTTCCATTTGTGTATATACAGAATTTTTAATATAGCTACTGATAGACAGGTTGCATAGAAAACAACACCCTTTTTTCCACCTACCAAAGAGGCATTCCACATGCTACTAACCGACAAAATTCTCTATGCTACCAACTAGAAGCATGCAAAATGCTACCGACCGGTAGCATGAAGAATGCCACCGGCCAGGTAGCATGAAGAATGTTATGGGCCGGAAGCATTCTCGCATGATACCACTGGGAGCATGAATATTGTTACCATCTGGTAGCATTCTTCATGCTATTAGCTGGTAGCATAGAAAATTGTGACTTTTGTTCCTTTTGCCGCACCTACCTTTCCCAGAATGATGTTAAAAAATCACCTTCTGTATGAAACAAATTTTCCTAAGATTCGCCATACATGCGAATGTGGTTTTACCAATATTATCTAAATATTTTCTATGGATTTTTTTTGGAGGGACCCTTAAATTTTTCCCCGATTGGATGATAGAGTGATGATAGAATTGATTGATTAGATGAATAAAAGAGCAGAGTTTTATTATGGATTGGATCACTTATGGTCTCATGGAGAATGAGATTTCAATTTATAGTTGAGGGGTGGAGGATTCAATGGGTAAGATGAAGCCAAGTTGTATTTGGATCAAGGGTAGATAACTCATGTGAGGATTAGAGTATTCTAGAGTGGAAGACTCTAGAATTTGAATTAAAAATTCATGGATGGAAGGAGAGATTTAGAGAGGCTTCTAGAAATAGAAGCCTCTAGATTTAGAGGTGGGAGGATGTGATTAAGATTATAATTAGATTAGGTTAATAAATGATGATTAGGGGTGAGGTTACATGGAAATGCTAGGTGTAGGGATGTGTAGGGTAGGTGGGTAGGTAGATATAGGAATATTAAATTCCTAGAAAATGTTAATAGGGATTATAATAGGATAATATGATATAATAATGAAAAAAAAGTGATTAATGACAAGATGGGATATAATGATGGATTAAAAGGATTTGGGATAAATGATAAATAATGATAAAGGGTAAATATGATAAAATAGATTAAATAATAATAATTAATCTTGCGATTAATTATTATATGGATGATGTTGGGATATTTGCGGGATAAATTAATCATGTAAACATTTTATATGTCTACACCATGAACTAGGTGCTAGTGTCTCTAAGGAAAGCAATGTCCAATCTACTCCCATCTTGGTCGAAATGCAAAAAGTTATAATATTTCAAATTTTACTAAAAATGCAAAATACGAGGCATTTTGAACCAAATTTTCCAACAAAAATCAAACATATTGGCTCATCGGTTGTGTGTGAAGCCGCGACTATCACCACTCTCTCAAATCTAGTCTAACACGTGACATTATCATAACTTAGAACTCAAATCTCAATCACACTCATCTCAAATGAAATTACAATTCACCTTTCTACTATATATATATATATATATATATATATATATATATATATATATATATATATATATATATATATATATATTCATGATACCATATACTATAGCTATTATTTATCACCATTACTACAACTAATACACGTCACACGCTTTCTCTTATATCTTGAGCCTCGTACCTCCATTCGTCTCGTCATTTACACCATACGGATCATGATTTCCTCTAGCACTATATTATACACTTTTTAGCATTCCATATTAACATCTAACACATGCACTAATTAATATATACACACTCTTTGTCTATACTAATCTCTCTCTCATGTCAATTTTCAACGTTTTACACCTTTTTTTCGGGCTTAGTGTTCATCTCTCTAGCCTTCACCCTTTCGTCAAAAGGGGGGATACAATCAGATCATCCTATAATCCATCTCAATATACAACATGATTAATCAACATTCCAAATACATTACTATCACAAGTTTCTTAGATCTTATTCAAACAAAGGTACAATCATTTTATACAATAATCGATATTTTCTATTATTTCATATTTATTCCTCCAAATGACCTAATATGGGGGAAAAGAAAAAACATCTTTGCAAGTAATCTCTCAAGTACATATTATTTCAAATAATCTTCTATTACTCAAAATCAAATCAATCAATTGGTATAATAAACACATTTACTATATCTCCTAGATGACCTAACTTGGGAGCTGCATTACATTACTATCACTTCCAGATGACCTAACTTGGAATCCACATAACAATATTCAAATCGAACACCTGTCACTATAGGATTAGGGTAAATTATATGTCATTTCCTTTCCTATACTTGCTCCTATATGGGTTTATCAATCGTAAACAAACAGCTTTTCAATCAAAACTAAATTTGGTCTCTATCTCGTGTGCGTAGTTAAACCTCTCTCCCTAACACTCTTCCTCTGGCGGCATGATGCCCAAATCCTCCCATTTTTAAACAAAATCATGTTAGGAATTGATCACTCCCGACCTCTTTTATTTCCTCCAATAACAATTCAAAATCTCCAAAATCTCCAAATCATTTCAAGTATTTCTCTATGTGCTCCTTACGATAGTTTGTTATCTTCACTTATGTCACATGGGTCAAAACATTGATCCATGATTTTCCATGCTACAAATATCTACATTTTACACGCACTATTCAATATGGCTTCTCCGTAATCTATACATGTATGTTCCTTACTTCCTTTACACTATTTAAATTTCATTCAAATAGCATAAGGGGGAAATATAGACACAAAATCATGCACATATTACTATTTTACTATGTTGTCACTATGTTGTTATATGCATGGATCTTAATTAAAAAAGTATTCACTGGTGACATAATTGTTTGTCCATCTACTTGTTTTGATTGTTTCTATTGTGAATCTCTCTCACATTTGTTATTTTTGTACCCAATTCAGTGGGTTATTAGGGATCCATGTTTGTCTATCCTTTCACATCCACCATCATTTATTCCATGATACTAACCCCAGTGCGTATATTTCCATTTTGGGCATTATTTTCATGTTTATTATTTTTACTTATTTTGACATTTTTGGTCAGCCTTTTTAGTTTTCTTACCCTTATCCCGAGCTCATATTCAACCTTTCGTGTCACTAGTGTTGAAATTCAAATAAGAGATCCATATATATACAAAACATACACACTATTATTCTAGCTGAAAATTCTAAGGGACAATCACATCTACATAATATCACTAATGTAAAAGGGATTACAATTTTGGGTTACATACACTACACAGGAAAGGAGAAGTGTTGAATTCCATATCACACATTTTCATATATTCTAAGTATAGCTTTCTATCTTGGCATCATTGGCATGAGGGAAACCTAAGGACATGATTTCACACATAAGAACACATAACTACATGGAGTGTGGAATGTAGTGCAATGCTAGGTAATAATTTCACTCTTCGGGTGACTATCGGGGTCATTTTGACTTCACATTTTACATGTTTCATTCAGATTTGATGTTTTTGTGAGCTTGTGCATGTAGCTAGAGATTTTTTATAGGTTACAGGTGTGATCGAAACCCTAATAGTGAAGGTAACATGAAAAAGTAGAGATTAAAGTGACATTATATGGACCTAGAAAAGAAGTAAATCCTAGGTGTTTATACAACCACCAAAGTGCCCATAATCACACACCAACACCTAGGAACCTTTGTCCTCTTATGAGCACCCATGTCCTACCTCAATGAAAAAACCCATAATCTTCAAAGTTCTTGTGACATCATTTCCAGTCATATCTGGTATATACATAGATATCTACAAATCACACTGAAATCAGCTAAGTCACTTATCTCTCTCATTTACTTTAGTTTTACATCACTTGAGTGATTAGCATTTGTATTTTACTGTATTTATCATATTAGTTACTCTGAAATTAGATTTAATTCAAATTAAATTAAATCAACATATGTGTGAAACATGGACATATAGTCCCCATTTGTATCACATTCAAATCTTGAAGATCGCACAAGTAAAAATAAATAAATAATACAATCAAAGCATGTGTAAGAAGGTAGAAAATTTGGAAATGCGTTGAATAAAGAGAAAGAAAATGCAAGAATAGATTAAAAAAGTGACCATGCATGGACAATAAATTTGAAGCTTGAATGCATGGAATGCAATCCTGTGCACATAGGATGAGGAGACGCTGAAGTGTAAATAAGAAGGAAAAATGTAATAAATCTAAGCCCATGTGGAAAATGAGACAAACCAGAGGCCTATGCATATGTGGGAAGAGACAAAAATTGTGCAACACATAGACACAGTTATCTATGTTTTCTTCTTTTTTTCTTACTTGTGTAAGTCCAAAATGCACTAGTGTGGAGGAGAGGAGAGACATGTGTTCGATTAGAGAATAAAATTTTGTGCAAGATCCAAGACAAAGCCATGTGGAGGAAAGAATAGAATACCAAAAGAATGCTAAAATAAAAAAAGAATTGTGTGGGAGCTTGAGCTTGCATGGAAAGATATACCTACACACTAGCCAATAGAGGCCAAAATGCATGGAAGAATAAAATTTTTAGATAGACATACACATGGAGGAGGAGAAATTGTGTGGAAGTGTTGAAGAATTTGCACTAAAAGTATTGTACACTTTACATAGTTCTCTTGTCAAGGTTTAGGGACGGGTTGGGCCCGAGTTGGGGTTTAGGGCGCGCAACCCTCAGTATCGGGGGTTCAGGGTGCAGCCCTCGAGAAAAAAATGGCCTCGAAAAATGTGCCCAATATTTTGGGAAACATGCTCTTCTTATATGGGAAAGATTTTTTGACCCATAGGTTTATGGGTTGGTTTTGGCCCATGGTTTTGGTACCCACGATATTGTAAAACTGCTTAAGCTAGTTGCCTATTTATGTGGTTTTGTGCATATGGTAGGGTTTATGTAACATTGTAGATGTGTGTGAATTCAGGTGTGAATTTTGTAGAGTTTGTTGAGCATAACTCCAAATAGATATAGGTATTGTATTGAGAGAAGAGGTGGCTTGTAATAAAATATGAGCAAGTGATTCTTGGTGGACGTAGCCCAAATTGGGTGAACCACATTAAATATTGTCTCTTTGTGTTGTGTTCTTTTTATTCTGCACTTTTATTTCAGATCTATAATAATTTTTGCATATTAGTTTTCTACTATTGCAATTCTGTGAGGGATTTTTCTACGTATTTTATCCCTTATTTCTTAACATTAAGAAATATAGACCTACACAAGAAGACAAAGAGAGACTAAAACACATACATGGATTAGAGAATAAAAACCTATGTAAAATCCAAGCTCACGTGGAAATAAAGAATAATCCTATGCAAGGGATACTATGTGTGAAAAATATGCAAAGAAATAAGAAAGCATAGAAAACTAAAAGATACAATCAAACCCGATAAAGCATGGAAGATGGACAAAGAGGAATACATTGAAAATCAAGAAAATTCAGCTTTGTGTAGAAATGGGAATTTTAGAACATGGTAAAGATGTTTATCAAATCCTAAATGAGATTTTCTTTATGTAAAATATTGTTTTTATTTCTCCGATAGGTATGTATAGTAAAGTAATAAGATGATGGAGAGCGTGCAAGCTAGACAGGAGAAGGCCCCTTTATGAAACAACAAACACATGAAGCAAACAAATACTAACAAGCTTTAGAGAACCCTTGTATGAGATTTGAGGAGTCAATCACCAGTCATGCGAAGTAATCACACTTGAGAAAATGAAAAAAAATCGAAACTCATTTTGGAGGTGACATAAAGATGGTAAGCACAAGAAGAGCATGACTATTGTGGATGTTTAATTTTTAAAATCATACAAACTTTGTATGATTAAAAATGGGATAAGATTCATCTCGTAAAATTGAAAATTTAATAAAATCTCAAATTTTCCTCTTTTTTTGGTGAACTAGGAGGCAATGACTGACACCACGAGTGTTGCTTTTATTATTTATTTTTCTCTAATTTTACTTTAAAACGTCAACAAATAACAAATCAATGTTAAAATACAAGTTCCAAGGTGTAACTCACAAATGCATACTCATTTCAGACTATAACCATATAACTAACACCAATCTTGGTCACATTAATATGAGTCAATTCTATGGCAAAACTTGGTCCGAGGGTCATATAATGCTTTCTTAAAGCACTGTACCATGTTGATCTACCACAAGCACCAACCTTCATAGTGTCGGTTTAATGTCTAAATATCATCATTACATGCACTATCTTATTAAAATAGGTTTCTTTAATAGTAATAATGATCCCATTCTCCTAGTCACTATCTTATTGTTCTATGAGGATCAATGCGAACCCCGTGCGCATCGATCAAGATTACACTTCAAATGGTGTTGTGAACGCTCCACATAGTAAGCAAGATATCAAATCACAAAATGAGAATCAAGTACAAAAATACATTAGTGTGTTTGGCATGCTCATAGATTAAAAAAGAGGTACATATAGGATTTTTGTGTAAATTCTATGCATGACATGTGTACACAACCCTAACTAATCCTATTGACCTATTCTCACTAAGTGAGATGACTAACCATCTATGGTGGACAAGATATCAAATGACAATGAAACAAGTCATATACACCAACACCCCCCTTCATCGAAGCTGAGGTAGAGGTCATGGAAAGTCAAAACTAAAAGAGGACTCCCTAGATAACTACGAAATATGTGTAAATGGGGCCCAGAAACTAAACATGATAAGGTACCCATGTACAAACAACAACTCTCTGGAAAAAGAAGAGGAGAAAATGGGTCTCATCAACTAGGTTTGATGAGGTACCCATGTACAATAAGGATCTCAAGTAATGGAGGAAAAACCAAGGGAAAAATCCACTTATAAGAGATAAAAGACACCCCTAAACAACCTAAGAAAGATGCGTCAAATGAGTCTTGGCAACTAAAGGCCTAATAAGGTACTCATGTACAAACTGTAATCTTTCTAGAAGAAGAGAAGAGATGAAGAAACGTTATCCAACCTCCCAAGACAAATAACATATCGAAGACCACCTTATATCAAGTGAAGAAGAATATCCTCAAGTGACAAGGTGTGGTTCCTATCCAAGGAACAATGCTCCATATGTGAGGTGGAAGTGCCAACTACTCCATGAAGGGATGGTGAATCCGAAGCAATGGTGAAGAAGGAAGGTGGAATGTCTTGTAACTATATATAAGAGTTTCCAAAGTCTAATGAGTCCTGAATCAAGGCATCTCCTCCCTGAAAAATCTGTAGAGTACCAAAAGTAGGTGGATCAAGAAATAACTCCTCAATATGTGGTAGATGATAAGTGGATGGTGGAGGTGGGTCCCCATCACTATGGAAATCAACCAAGCTAGAAGAGAATTCATCATCATCAGAAGTGAGCTCAGAAATATCATCAAGTCCAGGTGAATCCGATGAAGAATATGGAGGAACAAAGTGAGAAAAAAAGTAAATTCGAGTGTGATGATCAACTATACCAACTACAATAATATTGTCACTATGAATCTCTCTAACATAAACATAATCTAGAGTGAACTCAACCTACATGCCCTAACTAAGGTGAGTAATCTGATACACTAAAAGGATATTAGTTAAAAGTGAAGGAACATTAAGCACATTTTTGAAAGATCCACCCTTCACTTCAACAAGACTCTCTCTAAAACTGATGTAAATGTTATCACCAAGTTGAATAGAAGACATGTCACGTGGCTCTAATGAATAAAAATCAATGTCAGATGAGGCCATATGATGAGATGCACCCGAATCAATCACCCATGTAGGAGTAGGTGACACAATTGCAACTAAATCTCTTTCTTTTGTTTTCTCCTTAGTTGATTCTTTTTCTTTTTCTTTCGCTTTCCCCTTTCCATTGTCTTTTTCCTTAGAAATTTTGTGAGTTGATGATGAATATGGATTGAGAGAATTGGGAACTCCTATGTTGTTCTTCTCCAGAATACTCGTGAGGAGGTCAATCTTCTTCTTCAAACATTTTTCTTCTTCATGTCTACCACTACAATACCCACATTTGATTCATTCTTTAGGATTTTTAGAACTAGAAGAGGAAGTGGAAAAGTTTGATTTTGTGGTGGATTGGTCCTTTTTATTCTCATGATCCTTATTGTTCTTCTTCTTCTCTTTTAAAAACCTTGGTTTTTTCATGACCAACAATAAGAGCATGTTATTTTTGGATCTAAGAGTACCCATTTGAATTAGCTTATCATGTTCTCTAGTCAAATCAACAACAAACTCATCAAAGGAGGGCATAGTCCAACTTACACCAAGTTCTCTTTTTGTAGCATGGAAGGTTGAGACAAAGACAAAATAGTCAAGACCAAGTTTTTCAAGGATGGAAAATATGAGTCAGTGAGTCCTTGTCAATTCCACAATTTTTCAGTTGCAATCTTAGAGATTTGAGTTTGGTGAAAAATTCTTGGAGAGTGTCAAAACTGCTAGGGTTGAGACTAATCAACTCATTTTCTAGTTCATGCCCTTTCATTTCATCCCATTTTCCAAAAAGTTTATCTAAGGCATCCCAAACTTCCTTGGGTGATTTGGATGTGTTAATATGAAAGCGCAGTTCCAATGATACAGAAAGACACAAAATCCCAAAAGCTTCATCACATTTGTCAAACCACTTTTCTTTCTCTACATCATCTTTAGGTTCAATTTGCAATCCCATAGTTATTTGGTAAATTTTTTGTTTTCTCAAAGCGAGAGACATGACATCTTTCCATTCATGATAGTTAAATGGGGTAAGCAAAGGAACACCATTAGGATTCTTGGCGAGATAAAAGTGAGTATAGAAAAAGCAAATAGAAATGAACCACACAAAATGAACACCCCCCGATTGCGGCACTTTATAAGTAGTGTGTTGATTACACCCAAGTGTTCATGTGATGTGAGATGGTTGGTCACTCACCTTGTAATTAATGAAATATCGCACAAGCGTGGAGACCACAATATGCTCAGTCATGCGCAACGAAACAAGTGAACAAGCACAAAAGCAAGCAAGAAGGGAAGGAAGCTCTCTTGCCACAAGGTTGTGGCGGACGTGCTCACTAACCTAAAAGTAAATAATAGCAATTACAAAGCGAAGAAAGGGCTCAAAAATGAGTCCAAGAGGCTTCCAGACACAAAAAGGGCTCCCATAAGGCGTAAAAATCTAAGAGGAATGTTATACACTCAACAAACTATTAGTAGAAAAAATCATCTAAATAACTCTTAAAATCGTACTTTTGAAAATGCCAATGGGCTTAATTTTAGAAGATTAAAAGGCAAAAAAATGATTTAAAAAGTTAATTTGACAACAATATATAATCTACTAAATTGAATTAAAGAGCTTAAATTAAATAATTAGATATATAATTAATCAATAAAGCTTCTAAGATAGATTAAATTAAATTAAATACCTTTTTAAAATAATTAGATCCTAATGATTTAATACTTGAGATCTAACAAATTATTTAAAAACACTTAAAATTAAATCTTACCTTATAAAATATAAACCCGACCTTTAAATGTATACCCAATTTTTAATATGAATACTCACTCTTAATTTAAACATCGACCACCCTAATTTTAATAAACCCCACTATCAATATTAAATTAAAAAAACACTCCCATCAACCACTTTACATTAACTAAACCTGACCAAGCCTTATAACATACCAAACACAAAAACTTAGGTTTAATTGATATAAGGAAATAGTCAATAGTTGAAAGGGTAGGAGATTGACCAAGCTTGGTGCCCAACTCGGCATGGGGGTCGAGGCGTAGGAAGACTCGGGAGTGGTGTGAGCCATGAGGATCCAAAATGGAAAGTAAGTGGGGAACATGTCGAAGAGAAATGACTTATAGAGAAATGAGGATGTAGGGATGGGTCTGCAAATGCGTGAAATATGGGCTAGGCACGGGCGCATGCTGGCAGCTGGCCAAACTAGCATGGGAAGGAAAGTGAGGGCGTGGCACGACATGTACAAGCACACACACCATGGTCGGGGCTATTTGAGCACCAGGAGACAACTCAACCAAACGTAAAAGCCAATAAGGGACCACACGGAGGTGGGTTGAGCATAGGAAGGGTAAAGCAAACAAACATACTAGCCAAAGGCCCAAACCTGTTAGAACTATAATATTAAGTGCATCATAATATTTAGTTTATAGTTAAATAATATAAAATAGTTTATATTCTTATTATTTAAATATAAACTTTATATTAGGTTTGTTAGTTATTAATTAACTAACTATATATTAAATCGGGTGTGCCCCATCACTTAATATGGACACAACCCTTCGAGTTATTTAAATATGACTATAGGTCATATTTGAGATATCACATGAATCATTTGGATTCCGGATAAATACATGGAGTAGAAGTGAGGGAGGAGTTACTAGACCGGGTTGTAAAATGTTTGTCTATAGTGGATTATTCTTCCATGGTTTTTTACCCATTTATGGCTTATGTCATGGGTAATTTGTTTTATGTTTTTATGGTGTGCACATTTATTTTTCCACTTATTAATATATGTTAACCTAACATTTAATTTTGTTGGTAAATATAATCCTAATGTAACCTAAGATATAACCGTTGGGAAGGTAGTTGAAATATTATTTAATCCCCCTTCCCGCTCCGCATAGTTGGTTGGATGATTATTGCACATTTGTGAAAAGAATTTAACTTCATGAATTACCCCTCCAAAATCAAAGTAAGGGTTATTAAATATATTCAAAATATTTTATGCATTTTCTTTGGTATGTAGGAATTCAAGAAAAGACAAATTTTGAGAAAATAGGCCATTTTAATTTTTTTCACTGGTAATATTGTTTTTACAATTTAAAATGAGAAACCCTAGTTTACTTTTTAAAAATAAATTATATGTATAATCTATAAAAATATTTATATAGTTTTCATACTTTATAAAAAATATATAATATAATTGTTTTTTTAATATTGGTAAATAGTTTTTGAAAGGGACTATACCCTTGTGTACAAAAGGAGGCCTAAAAGCCTCATAAGAGAGAGGAGCAGAGAAGGCAGTATCAAAGCACAAAAGTTACAAAGACAAAGAACACCGAAGCCTAGAGACAAAGAATAACAAACGAGACTTAACAAAGAAAACAACGGCAAAAAACAAGCCTTTACGGCCAAGCGATAGTAAAAACTGGACTACTTCTTGGCCGCTTGATCAATACTCATCTTTACTTTTTCCAAGCATGGTACATACCTGGCGTGGTCATATGAGCAGATCCGTCTTATCGAGCTCCTCTCTGGGTTCTTTTACTCTCTTTCTCATTGCCCCAAAGAGTCATCTGGGACACCGCTGAGTTGCATGAAACACTTCTTGCATGTCCTTCGATGAATTCCTCTATGGCCCCGAATGCTGCAATATTATACTCATGCCTAGTCTTCGTTTTCCCAAGGCGGGAGTCAAGGGAGGTCGCTTTTTTGTATATTTCATCAAGTGGCTATCGCCAATGCTCCCTTCTCCTCAATGCTTTTTTGCCTTTTTGCTTAGCAAGATTTTTACCTCATCCTTGACAATTTAAGCTCACCTCTAAGGCCTCCAATCTTCTGTAAGGGTTATCCATTGGTGCCCTGGGACCGGCACTACTAATGTTCAAAGCAGATCACGAGCAATGTCATCCAAAGGTTCATCCCCCTCGGCAGGTAGACTCAAGGTTGAGTCTCCTGAAGCCCCGTGACACGTTTAGAAGTAGAGACAAGCAGGTGGGTGGCGGGCAGGCGGGGAGGAAAGAAGGAGAAGCATGAGCATACATACAACTATATATATATATATATATATATATAATATTATAATGAATATATATATATATATATATATATATATATATATATATATATATAATACATAACTTAAATTATAATGAAACCTAAACATAACTTAATATGTAAGTAAGTGGGGTGGCCCCATTCATTTATAACCCTTTGCTTAAAACTTTATAAATTAACATAAAATACTAAATCTCGCATGGGAATAAAATAACATATAAGTATGACCAGGTGTAATAAACATAATAGATATTATATTTATTAATATATGTACATGGATTTGATTGTGAAATACTTATTTTATGAAAACAATTGAAATTCAAACCTTCCTAAAACTTTACATATGATATAGTGGAGGATTTCTAAAACTTTTCTAAGAATTAAAACTTTAATTTAATACTATAGTATAAGAATATGATGTATATGTGGTCACCTTATAAATCAATAAAACATCATGTATGTTGTATGTTATAAGCCTAAGCTACCCCATCTAATCCTCTACCCCCTTATGTGTTGTACATGTAACATGGTAGCATCTTTTACTTATATTTAAATCTTTATTTTAAAGTTTTTTTCCGCCATTTTTAACTAATTGTCGATGAGCTTCTTAGAGACAACTTTCTTTGTAACTAAATTTTTTTGGTAGTCATCCTTTATTTTAAAATAAAAATAAAAAACCATGTTGTCATAATCAAAAATTTAAAATCCACCATGGCTAGCATTTTGCTATAATAAAAGAAAAGTAACTGCCCCTGCATGTTGCATGCTAATCAATTTTTAGTAATTAATCATTAGTGATAGGCCTTACTAGAGACAAATTTTTGTGTAACTGACATTTCATTTTCATAGTCGTTCTCATATAAGAAATTCTAATAAATTTTAATTGTTTTGGTACCATAAACAAAAACAAAAGTGGACACAACATCTAAAAACCATTCATGGAAATATGGGAATTAATCAAATATGTAAATGTTGCATTCTAATTAGAGAGTGCAATGGAATAAATTAGATATGTAATTGGTGCATGAGAATCAGATATGTAATTTCAGCATGTAAATATAATGACACTATCTTTATTTATTTTCATATAAAACATCTTCATCGTTTTATTATCTTTTTATTTATAACATATATTTGTTTCAAAGTGCCTTTTCTTTTGCAATTGTGATCAATTCATCGCAAGATGTTTTATCGGTGATTCATAATGATTTTAGAGGACAGAGATCAATGGTGGCATATGTGAGTAGCTTCGCTTCAACATAAATACTTATCGAAAAATATTCGTCAAAGGTAATATTGCAAATCTACTGGAGTTTGTTACACCATAAGGGAAATAATTTGATTTTTAGATTCTAGTATTCAATAACTGATTTAAACTTTTCTCCAACATCAAATTGGGCAACACTTGATGCTAAAATTCCCCATTTCAATGAAAAGGTTGTTTTCTAGGCACCTCTGTGTACACCGAAAGATTAAACATTTAGTAATGTTGATGTCCAATTTATAAATATCTAGCATCTTTATTTGATACATTTTTCTTTCTTCTTTGGAATTGTTTACTTGTACTAGTTTTCTTAGGCTCTTTTGGAAAATTTATAAACAGATCTTTATAGTTAACAATATGTGGGGGTGGGTGTGGTTTTACACTAGTGCTGAAATTTACCCTCAAGGGATTTCATTTACAGGTTTTTAGTCTCCTCTCGAGGAAAAACATTATGTTGGTCACCTTTTCGGTCGAGGGGAAATTTTTCCTACGATATTCCTTGTATAGATAAAATCTCAATTGTTTTTATTTTTCTTTTTAAGTGATTATTTTGTCGAATCGGATAATAGAACAAAATCAATTAGAAGTTTATAAATTTGTTTAATTGAAACTCGGTTGATTGATCATTTAAAAGTATGCTCATTTGCTTTTCAATTTTATCATTTGTTTGGCTAAATAAGTTCGAGAGTTCAAAGTTCCAAGTGTGGAAATAGAAACATCCTTTCTCCGACACTAAATGATAATAACGAACAATGTTTTATTGAACTAGATAGTAAGATAGTAGAATAAAAATGAGTCAAATTTGATAAATTTGTTTAGTTAGAAGTTTTTTGCTTTATCATTTACAAACATGTTCATTTAATTTTACATCATCGTCATTTGTTTTGCGAATCAGGGAAAGTATAATTCTTGACAACTTGGACTTTGTGCATTTGTAATTATGTTGATGTAAAGCTTTTGCATGGCAATTTTGAAATGGATTGTAAGTTCTATTAAAATTGGTAATGCATATGTTTACAAACATGTATGTTACATTTTAATCTTCATCATTTTCTCAATCAAACCAGTGCACGAGTTCACCGGGTCTTAGCAACTTAGAATATGCGTGTTTGTGATACAATTTTGATGTAAAGCTTTAGTACAGAATATTTCAAATGGATTTAAATTTTGTTAACAAAGAGGATTGCATATGTAGTTCCATATATGGTTGAAAATTAGTTGTCCGAGAAGATAGAACTACATTATGAGGCATATTCTTGACCATTAATCATGCTTCCAAGACAAGGGGTGTCTAAAGATGGCAATAAGATTATTGTGGACAATATGTTAAGTGTGTATTAAAAATCTACACTTTGCCGAAATACATGAATGGCGGATCATGTTGTTTGCAGAAAATGGACATTTAAAAGAGTATTGTGGCCATTTGGAAGTATATGGAAGAGAAACTTCAAACAGAAATTTGAGCCCCAAGACGCTTTAATTGGACAATAGGCCTTTCTAAAGTGAATTTTCATTGAAACCTCGGCATGGTCATCTTTCTAATTTCAATTTTAATTTATAAAATTTAGTTTTACAAAAACATGTCTTTTGGGATCCTGTCCTTTGGGCGTTGTTTCATTGTATATTTAGTTTTAATATATAATCTTGTTAGTCTTTGGATGATAGGAAATTAAGAGTAGCGGAACAACTTCCTACGCTAATCTTTGAGGAGAGATATTATGCAAAAATTTCAACATAGTAAAATAGTTACAGAAATATCAGCAACATATTCATAACAAAACACAAACACCATATATACGTGGGGAAAATCCTTTCGGATAAAAAACCCCACACTCCAAAAGCCCACTCAATGTATTTCAAATCTAATAACAAGATTACATACACTTGCAGAGCAAGTTTCTTACAGGAGTATCACTAGAAACAATTCTAGGAGGATTAAAACTCACTACTTCAATTGCTTCTCCAAGCCTTCAATTTATAGACCTCCGGTTATACAAGAAACCATCTATGGTTTACAAAACCATGTGCCAAACCTCTCATGAGGTGGATAGCATTAAAGAGCAAGATTTTGGTCTAAAATTAGGCTCCCACGTCCACAATATTCTCCCCTATTTTTGACCCTTATAGATGTCATAAAATTTGTCATAATATCTCTAAAAATAGTCCTTCCATGATATACTATCATATGGGAATCTTTTGACAACTCCTATTTCTATTTTTAGAGCCTAGACAATGTGAAACGGTTGTAGGAAAATCTTAAATGAATAAACCAAACAAGGTTGAGACACCTCATTTCCAACAATCTCCCACTTGTCGAATACCTTGCAAGGGCCAAGGGAAAGATACCATCATGGATCAACTTCTAGGGGCCGAGAGGCCCATAGACTCGGAACACCACCTAAATTTTGTTGTGCTCACAGGCTTAGTTAATGCATCTGCAACATTTGCAACTATCTCTACCTTTTCCACCTTCACCCTTCCATCCTTGACCATATCTCTCACGAAGTGATACTAAACATCAATGTGTTTGGTCCTGGCATGAAAAGTCGGGTTCTTCGCAAGGCAGATTGCGCTCTGACTGTCACAGTATATTTTAACTACACCTTGTTTTAATCCAATATCTGAACACAAACGCTTCAGCCAAATGGCTTCTTTACAGGCATGAGTAGCTGCCATGTACTCTACCTCAGTAGTGGACAAAGCAACCACATCTTGTCACTTGCTCATCCAACTAATTGCACCACCATTAAGAGTAAACACATATGCACTGGTGGATCTTCTACTATCGACATCACCAATGATCAATCCACAAAACCATGAATACGTAGGGAATGTTGATCTCCTCTTCCATGAAAACATATAAAGTACTCTGATGTACCCCGCAAATATCTGAAGACCCTCTTAACTGCATCCCAATGCACTCTTCTAGGATTAGACATAAAACGAGAAATAACTCCCACTGCTTGGGTAATGTTTGGTCTTGTACAGACCATATCATACATTAAGCTTCCAACTGCACTCTGGTAAGGTACTCTGCTCATTTCTTCCATCTCTCGATGGGGATGATGGGCATTGTGAAATGGAGAGCTTCGTTCCCAAAGTAACAGGAACACAAAGTGGTTTACAATCCTGCATGTTGAACCTTTGCAAAACAGAACAAACATACTTACTTTGGCCAAGCCATAGCTTTCTATTCTCACAATCTCTTCTAATCTCCATCCCAAGTATGTGTTTTGCTGCACCAAGATCTTTCATTTCAAATTTCACAAAGAGCTGAGATTTCAATTTTGCAATCAAACCTTTTCCTTTCCTAATAAACAACATGTCATCAACATATAAAGTAATTACCAAGAAACAATCACCATCATATTTAAAATATACACAGTGATCAGATTTAGACCACACAAACCCCAAACTCAACACATATGAATCAAACTTCTAGTACCACATCCTAGGACTTTGTTTAAGGCCATACAGGGATTTCTTTAACTTACAAACCATATTGCTTTTACCTTTCACCATGTAGTGCTCTGGTTGTGTCATATAGATTTCTTCCTCCAAATCACCATGAAGGAAAACAGTTTTCACATGCATTTGTTCAACCTCTAGGTCATAAGTCTGCTGCAATAGATAATAAAAACCGAATGGATGTCATTTTAGCAACAGGAGATAATATCTCACCATAATCAATACCCTCAACTTGAGAGTAACCCTTCACAACTAGTTGTTCTTTATACTTTTCAACATTTCCATCTGAACCAATCTTTTTCTTAAACACTCATTTACATCCAACAGGTTTCCGACCTTCAGGCAATGGTACAAGGTCCCATGTATCATTCTTGTTAAGGGCTGCCATCTCTTCATTCATGGCTATTTTCTAGGAATTTGCATCATTCATACCCAAAGCCTCTTGTACAGATCTCAGTTCATCAATGTTAGTAGTCAAAGCAAATATACACTTCCAATCATTAGGAGAATACCCATACCTTTCAGGTGGTTGCCTTTGCCTTGTAGACTTTCGAACAAGTTGAGGTGGAGATTCTTCCACTTCTTCCTCTTCTTCTTCCTCTTCTGAATATTCAGAGCTTGGTGAGCTCTCCTCAACTTCTTGTCTATTTTGGGGTCTTGATTCAACTTTCTTAGGTGTAGAAGGAAGTTGAACCACATCCTTTTTTTGTTCATTTTCTTTATGTTGTTCTAGCTGAAAATTAACAAGGAAAGATTTAATCTCTCTAAAAATAACACTTCTAGAGTATATTACCTTTTGTGCAATAGGATCCCAAAGCTTGTATCCTTTCACACCATAGCCATATCCGATGAAGATACATTTGACAACCTTAGAATCCAACTTTGTTCTCTTCTCCTTAGGCACATGTGCATATGCCTCACAGCCAAAAAACTCTCAGATGTCTAATTGAAGGATTTTTCCCCACCACGCCTCCATTGGCATTTTATCAACAAGCATTGATGTAGGAGATCTATTTATCAAATAGCAAGCAGTGGTAATAGCTTCAGCCCAAAACCTCTTTTCTAGACCAGCTCCAATAAGCATACTCCTAGACTTCTCCATCAACGTTCTATTCATTCTTTCTGTAACTCCATTCTACTCTGGAGAATACAAAGTTTTCTTTTGTCTTTTAATCCCACAATTTCTAAAAAATCTGTCAAATTCTACAGAATAGTACTCACCACCATTATCAGATCTCAAACACTTAATTTTCTTCCTAGTTTGAGTTTCAACCATAGCCTTAAATTCCTTGAAATGACTAAAAACTTCAGATTTACTTTTTAAAAAATATACCCATGTTCTCCTACTAAAATCATCAATGAAAGTAACATAGTAAACTGATTTAGCAATAGAAGTAACCTTAACATGACCAAATACATCCGAATGGATTAGATCTAAGATACATGAAGACTTATGAGTAGACAAGTAAAACTGAATGCGGTTCTATTTGCCATAAATACAATGTTCACAGAAATCAAACTCCAGATTGCAATCATTCAACCCCTCAACGAGGTTCTTATTTTTTAGGGCTTTTAAACCCTTCTCTCCAATGTGGCCAAGCCTTTGGTGCCATAACATGGTCTTCTCTGCAGGTAATTTTGATTTGGTAGATAGAGCACCCTTGGGTACCCAGAAGCCACGACCATCCATAGAGGAGGAAACCCTCTCCTTTTTCAGCGAAGTAGTTACTGGCTTAGTTTTATCCAAAGTGTTATTGCACTCAACCGTGCATGCATCAAGTTGGTACAATGTACCCAGCCTACTTCATCTTGCTATCACCATAGCACCTCTCACCATTTTCACACCTGCTTCAGAAAACTGTACATTCACACCCGCATCTATTAGCTTGCTAACAAATAATAAATTTCTTGTTAGTCCTGGGATATGCAAGACACCATCAAATCTTCTAATTCTACCATCAGAAAATTTCACCTAAATACTACCACGACCAACAATTTCAAGGAAAGAATTATCACCCAAATACACCTTACCACCATCATAGTTTTCATACTTACTAAACCAATTTTTGTTAGGAGTCATGTGGAAAGATGCACCTAAGTCTATCAACCATGCATTATCACTTGCACGAGTGGCCAAAGCTGCAATAAAGGCATCTCCATCTTCTTTTTCGGACTCAAAATCAGAATCATGCTTCTTCTTTTTCTTTTTCTTTTCTTCTTTGCATTCCCTTCGGAAGTGTCCAGATTTGCCACAGTTCCAGCATATCGCCTTGGACTTACCAGGGGATTTTGATCTCCCCTTATTCTTGGAATGGCCACGCTTCTTCTCATCTTTTCCTTGTTCTTTTTTCTTCCTTGAACACTCAAATCCTCTTTGGCATTCAGAGAGACCTTCCTTCTCATCTCTTCGGAGAGTAGAGAACCAACAACATCCTCCATCTTCAGAGTGACTGAAGTGCTCCCAATGGCCATGACTAGGTTATCCCATGAGTCTGGCAGTGAAACCAACAACATTTGGCACCTTTCTTCTTCGTCCATTTTAACCCCAACCGAGCTCAACTGAGTCACCAACATATTAAATGTTTCCAGATGCTCAGATATTTTTCCACCTTCTTCCATTCTCAAGGAAAACAACTTCTTCCTCAAGAAAATATTATTTACTAGAGACTTAGCTTGGTATATCTCACCCAAATTTTTCCAAAGCTTCTCCGAAGTGGATTCTTCATGGACATTTATCGGATAGAATCTATAAGACAGATCTAATAAGACCTTTAGCTTTTCTATCCATTACATCATATTTTGCAGCCAAAACTGGATCCGTAGGCCTATAGACCTTCTCATCCACCACATCCCATAGATCTCGATCAACCAACAAATCTTCCATCTTCAGCTTCCACATTTCAAAGTTTGTGCTAGAAAACTTCTCTACGTCAATCCTCCCAGATGTGCTCACCATTTGAAAAAATATCTACAACCAGATAACAAAGTATTCTCTACACAAGCTCCCACTCAAACCCAGATTAGCACAAAAAACCCAACAACCCACAACTGAAACCAAAGGTGATTAGGCTCTGATACCACTTGATAGGAAATTAAGAGTAGCGGAACAACTTCCTACGCTAATCTTTGAGGAGAGATATTATGCAAAACTTTCAACATAGTAAAATAGTTACAAAAATATCAGCAACATATTCATAACAAAACACAAACACCATATATACGTGGGGAAAATCCTTTTGGATAAAAACCCCACACTCCAAAAGCCCACTCAATGTATTTCAAATCTAATAACAAGATTACATACACTTGCAGAGCAAGTTTCTTACAGGAGTATCACCAGAAACAATTCTAGGAGGATTAAAACTCACTACTTCAATTGCTTCTCCAAGCCTTCAATTTATAGACCTCTGGTTATACAAGAAACCATCTATGGTTTACAAAACCATGTGCCAAACCTCTCATGAGGTGGATAGCATTAAAGAGCAAGATTTTGGTCTAAAATTAGGCTCCCACGTCCACAATATTCTCCCTATTTTTGACCCTTACAGATGTCATAAAATATGTCATAATATCTCTAAAAATAGTCCTTCCATGATATACTATCATATGGGAATCTTTTGACAACTCCTATTTCTATTTTTAGAGCCTAGACAATGTGAAATGGTTGTAGGAAAATCTTAAATGAATAAACCAAAAAGGTTGAGACACCTCATTTCCAACACAGAATTCTACATATTTAAAAGGATTTTTTTGTAATACAAATAGGTGCATGGAGGGTGCGAGAATCGTAACATAACAGATCATTTGTATCTTAAAAAAATATCATATATGTTTACTTTCGGTTTGAATATAAATCTTAACTAGAATTCCATGCAGAAGATGGGAAAACTTAGTAGCCCTAGCAATTTTCAACCCGACACCTTCTTTCATGTTTGTGTCATATTTTCCATTTACAATCCAATCAAAAACTAAATCATTGTATTCATGGCATGCTCTTCTTCTTCTCTCAAAAGGTAAGAAGTGGAAATGCATGACCCCTCACATCAATATTATTACTTGCATCATTAACAACAAATTTGTCTTGTCAAAATTTAGGATGATTCTCCCAAATAAGCAGTGTTTTGGCCTTTGTAGGATTGCCAAGATAGTAACAAGAACTCCTGTTTTTGCAGGAATAAAGCATCCCTCTATCTTGTAATTTTTGGTGGATCATAGACTATCAAGGGCTCTTGAGGGTGGAGGTGCAGGCTCTCTTTCACTATTTCTTGAAAATAAATCAAATCTGAAACGTCTTATTCTTCAACAAGTCTTTCACTTCCCACAAAACTAATGATCTATTTCTTCATATAGCTTTTTCATAATTTGTTGATTTCTGAGAAGCACTAGTGAGAATGCCCACTTAGCTATAATGGTTGAAGTATCAGTCCCAACACTAAATAGATCTTTCTTATTCATCAATACAAACAAATAAAACAACAAAAATTGCATTGGTTAATTGTTTTTAAATTCAAAATGGCACTTCTATTAATTTAAAAGAATAATATACATTGAATAATATTTGTTGAATTTACTTTTGTATTGATATTGCACATATTCTTCATGAAACAATTCATGTGAAATAAATAATGGTAGATGTATGTTGATGGAGATCCATCCACTTGATGTCTCTTCCTACAGTTAGCACAAACAAATGTTCTCTCCTTAATAAGTGGCCAAATAATTGGCATCTACAAAATAATTATTTTTGTTATTTAGTACTACATGTGCTTCTTTTTCATTTTTATTATTTTAATGCTAAATACCTTATTTGAGATTTTTATTTATATGTATTTGTTTACGGGAAGTGTTATTGCTGAGAAGTTAGAGACATTTATGTTTGGATACTCTTTAGTTGGAAATTTCAATGCTTATCATTCAATCGGCCATAGAGGACACTATATGGTTTTATAAAGTGATTTGTTTTGATAAGGATTATATTTATCTAATGTATTATTGAGGTGATCTCTATTAAAGTGAATGTTGAAGAGTTGAATATTAATTTATTTAATGTAAAATTATTATTTTGGGATATCTTACTTCGTTATATTTATTGGTTGATGCTTTTATGTTCTTCTTTTGTTATGTATTATTTTGTTTCTTACAAATTTATTATTTTAAAAATATAAAGTAATTTGACCAATATATGGATGTCCATCAAAATATTATTCAAAGTGAATTTTTGTGTGATGTTTTTGTTACAATATGGAAGTATACACACTCCATAAAAATGTTTCAAGAAAATCTCTCAAACAAGTGAAATCTAGAATTTGTTGTGCATCAACACTATAAAAATATGTCTCAACAAGATGTAAGATCTTGGAATCATATGAGCACAATATATGCACAAAATAGTGGTCTTGACAAGGATTTAAAGTTATTCTAAACAATATATTCTTATGGACGTGCAAAATTGTAGGAATTAAAAAATTAGGCTTATTGAAAGGGTCGATTACTTTTGCCAATATGCTCGTGAATTTTCCAATTTGGAAATTCTATGAAATGGAATAGCCATCTAATCAAAATGTAATTGAAATAATAGTTTTTCAGATGTTTTCGTTGTAAGTACTTTGTCGAGTCCGTATGAGAAATGTGGAAGCATATAGATAACACTGAAAATTTTAAGAAAATACCTCAAGATCATGTAAACACTATTTAACATTCATTAATATTTTACGCATCTTTATTAATATGAAGGAAAACAAGATGTTTTTTATTATTAACGACCTTGAAATTCAATATTCTGATGTGCACTCATTTTATTGAAAAAAATATTTTATACAATCACTTTCATATTTCAAAATCTTCCCTAAAAATATCAATTCTATAACACAAATGCCAATATAATTAATCGGTAACATGATTGAAATTCATATGTAATCATTATAAAAAATTATATGATGTTTTGCATGTCTTATTCATTTTGTAATGTTACAATTGCCTATCGACTTTCAATGAGCACCTTTAGATGCTTTTGCTAGTTTATTTGTAAACAAAATCAGACCCATGGCCGTATTTTTTGATTGGAGAAATACTTTAGTCCCACATTGGGAAACTACGGTATTTTAAAGACTTTATAATCCTCAAAATCTTCCCTAAAAATTTCAATGCTATAACACAAATTCCAATATAATTAATCGGTAACATGATTGAAATTCATATATAATCATTATAAACAATTATATGATGTTTTGCATGTCTTATTCATTTTGCAATGTTATAATTGCCTATCACTTTCAATGAGCACCTTTAGATGCTTTTGCTAGTTTATTTGTAAACAAAATCGGACCCATGGCCATATTTTTTTGGATTGGAAAAATATTTTAGTCCCACATTGGGGAAACTACGATATTTTAAAGACTTTATAATCCCGAGTATTAAGCATGCCTACTATGGTTGCGATCACGTTTATTCAAAATTTTAGAGGACCGTTGTGTAATTTGGAAAGTAATTATAACAAGTTAAATTGGCGTAGCTCCAACTTTTTCCCCTATATATTATTGTTTTTAATTAATTTTTCTCGGCTTTTAAACTGAAAATAGAATTTAGTTCTTTTTAGTTATAACTATGGAAATGTAATTAGTTTAATTATATAAATTATTTCTGAAATGATGTTCTTGCGACATGATGACTAAATCATCGTTGTCGTTTGGATAGAAAACTAAAAAAATCACTCACATTTCAATTTAATTTTAATATCATTCTAACGTATTCGTGTATAGATTGTTCAATTAACAGGACCTCCATTTTTGGCATAAATTGATCATGTTCGATTACGAGGATTAAAATACGATAGGGGAATTTCTATAAAATCTCTTATTTTAATCCTTGTTTATTAATTATTTTTATCTATATTTTACGAACAAATGGGGTCTAATCAATTTTCAATTGATAAATCTCAGATGTTGAATGGAAACAACTACAACATTTGGAAGATTTGATTGAAACAGGATTCATGGCTCGCAAACGTGGGCAATTGTAAATGGAATAGAGAGAGATCCTACCGTAAGGCATGAATCAAGTGTTGATAACATCCCCACATATCAACAGAAAGTACAAGAGGCGATGTCTATTATCTTGTGAAGCGTACAACATAAGTTTCTGCTTCATATCGGAAATCTAGAGAGTTCTAGTGAAGCTTGGACACAATTGGATTCAATGCATGCAGGTACGTGTTTATAAAAAAATATTAAATTGGTTTTAGAGCTTATGACAACTCCCATAAAGGGAGGTGAAAAATTGATTAATTATTTAGAAAAAATAAAAAAATATTAAGTCACAATTAAATGGATGTGGCAGTAATTTGATTCATGATAAATTGATCTATTTTATTATCTAATTAAATATTTATGAAAAATTTAGAAATTTCATTTCAATTTTGAATTCAAAATATCAATCCGAACAAGACATTCCAAATTTTAAAACCCTTAGTAATCTCCTGGTTTAGGAAGAGTAGGTTATGACTAATTTTGATTCAAAAGAAAATGCCACACGCATACTTCTTGCTCGTAAAAGAAAGGTAAACCTTCTAGGATTAACAAGAATCAAAAATCAACTTTTAAAACTCCTAATAAAAACAAGAAACTAGGAAACTTAAAAGTTAGTTTTGATGGTAAATGTCATAACTGTGGGAAATTTGGACATAAGAAAGAGGTTTGTAAATTTAACAAGTCAAATTTCAAAAATTAGAAATGGAATAAATCATATCAAAATCAAGATAATGATGATGATGATGATGAGAATAATCATAGTGTTAATATAATAGCTTTATAAATTATTTCTAAATAAAAGTATATTTTCAAAACTATTGGAAAAATGAGTTGCTTTTCTTCTTTTTCCATAATTAACTCAGATGAGTTAGTAAAAATAAACTAGAAATAGCTACAAATGAAAACATACACAAAATGGATTATATGTACTTTAAAAAATTCTTCATTTTCTGATAGTTTATTCAAAAATAGAATTGTGTTCATATTTTTGCATGAAAAACTGATCATTTATGACATATATAAGCTTATGGAATGTATTAAAAGGTCCTTACATGTCATATTTTGAAGCAAACTCTATGAGAAGTATCCACAGTTAGTGGATTATGTTTTCAGTGAATATTGTGATTATTCTTGAATGATTTGATTATCTATTTAGATATGTTATCTAACAAGTCTTATCTTATTTGTAAAGGCTTAAAATAAGATAATACAAGATATATATGTTTAAAAAAACATTTCTTAGTATGTGAAACTAAAATATTATTATTTACATATCAAAAGACACTTGGGGATGCCTTTGTGTTTGTATTGGAGATGTCCAATACTGATTGCATTTAATATATATTCTACATGAATAGTATGTTGAATTTTTTCAACATTTTTTTGACATGGTTAGTTGTTAAGCATATTGTTATGTTAGTTGTTATACAACTAGTGTTTAACTTTTACAAATGGTTAAAAGTGAAATCAATAATGATTTATATTTATATGCTTATTATGATGTTTATATGGATATTGTGACTCTAACCATGTTGATGTTGTGTTAGATATAAAATATACTAGATATGTGTTCAAGTTTTTTGGTGCAGAACCATTACTTGAAACAAAAAAAGTAACCAACAATCTCCATTTCTTCTACTAAGGTAGAGAAGTACAATGGAAGTAACAAAGAATTCATGTGGTGAAGGAGTCATGGAAGAGATACACATGGAAGCTAAAATAAGTATTCCTCTTCTATGTGGTGGTCAGAGTTGTATTACTCTTGCTGAAGAATCTAGTACAACATCAAAGAATGAAGCATGTTATCCGAGAGAAGGTTCTCTACGGTGATAGAGATCTCCAGTTCTACAAGATTGAATATTATATTACGTAGATATGTTTACGAGCCATTATGTGTTGTAAAATACTGCAATTTTTTGCAATGCTTGGCCTTTCGAGTATTAAATCATTAGGATAAAGAGATGACCATTGTGAAACTACACCCATTTTTTATAAGGTGGGAGTTTGAAATTTTGGGATTCATGGAGAGTATTCTCGCCCAAAGTACAAACATCATCTAAAGGTGGAAGATTATTGGGCTGATTGTGTAGATGAATTCAAGGTTTGACGCCGTGACTATTCTTGAATGACATGGAATCAAATAATCACTTTCATACTAAAAGATGCACCATGAGGAACTACTAACAATTGGCTCAACATGATTGATATTTCATATGATTTGATTCCATTATCACCCCTTCCCAAATTCAATCTGGTCTAGGAAGTATGATACATCATTTGATGACAAAATTCAATAAGTGATCAAGAGGAGTCTTGCTTGGT
This sequence comes from Taxus wallichiana var. yunnanensis, assembly GCA_018340775.1. Lineage (NCBI taxonomy): Eukaryota > Viridiplantae > Streptophyta > Pinopsida > Cupressales > Taxaceae > Taxus > Taxus wallichiana. Next base: position 744,046,914 of record CM031244.1, on the reverse strand, counting down.
ATGAGAGAGAATTGGCCCAATGTACTGCAAATGAAAGAAACACACATGAAGATCATAGGCCAACCAACCAAAATGAGAAGAGAATTGCAAAATTCACTCAATCATCCTCTCACCCTATTACACAAGCTTCATCCCATACTCAAGCAAGTAAAAGGCAATGGAAACCAAAGTCAACTAACTAATGTTGTCAATGACTAGTGAACCTAAATAGACGAAAGATTCCAATTAGGGAAAGGAACATGTTTCTAGAATCTCACAATCAATCCAACATTCATCAACTCATAACAATTCAAATTCTCAAGGGTTGATTAAGAACACCACTATGTAGTTTGTGGTATCGATTAGGTGTAAGTTCTAGTTATTCAAATATCCAATTCACCTAAGCCTTCACATCCCAGAGATATTTCACAACCTTCTCCCATACATCATGAAGACATTGTGGAAATTTCTCATCCTCAACATGAATACTCCATTCAGGCCCCACCTAAATTTGAGTATCTACCACCAACACAAGAGAAACTCCCACCCAATGCAAGAATTCTATGTGGTGAGCTGATTGAAGAAGTACCCTCTTGGCTACATGGAGAAATAAAGAAGAGGAAAAGAATCATCAAACCCATCACAATTGATCTTGAAACCATTGCATCAATGACATATTCTTTCACTCCCAAGAATCCTAAGGTCATCTCCAAGGTTGTGGTCAACGAGTATGGAGTTTGGTATGCTAAGATAGTGGCACCAATGGTTGATAAGGACAATAGGGAAATTCTTTTTGTATATTACGAATTCTCCAGAGTAATTCTCAACAATTCAACCATGGAAAACTATGTTTCTCAAGCTCAATAATATGTTGATATAATTTTATGACGGATGGAGAAATACAAATCTCATACAAGCTCAAGGAAGAAAATCGGTAGTTAATTACATATGTGCAACACCTCATCAACCCAATTTCTTCTACTATTCAAATTTCTACTACAATGGCAGTACCAAATCAAGATAACCTTGTGTTATTCAAAGAAATAAACAATTTGGGGTGTGCAACCAAAGCATGGATTGACAATTTTTTTTCATACAAGGTTTATGTGTCATTGATGAAACTATAAAAATATACAATAAGGTTCATACTTAACTAGATTTTATACAGCCTTTCCAAGAGTCTCTCAAGATCAAAATAACCACTCTTGACAAAATTTCTTCCGATATTCGATAACTTACACAAATGGGATTCTCATCTCTTGTCAATGAATGAATCATATATTTCAATCACCGTGGACTTCATATTGAATGGTTAAATTTTTCCAAGTTCAAAAGATGGTGCTCGATGATGTTAGGGTACAATTTTATGATGTGAAAGATAAGCTAGAATCAATCATCGCTGTGCAATCCAAAAATTCATTGAAGAGATCCCTTGTAATTTCATTGGAAAACACAATCAAAGGAGCTTTGTGTAATATTTCAAAGATCAATTGACTAATCTAGTCAAGAATCAATATGCTTCCTTGGTGAATTTTGGTCCTAATTCCCTTGGTAAACTCATCAAACTCCAAATTCTATTCTCCAACATGGAAGAGAGAATGGTAGAGTTTTATACAATTCTTGGTAGGATTCTAAAAATGCAAGTCATCTGTAAGACTTTCCTTACACCTCACTACTTCTCTAATGAGTCAAAAATGATGGAATCACTGGATAAACTCAAGAGACTCAAGATGTTGAGATGTTTGGACCCAATATTTTCAAAATGATGTTTCAATGTTTTGATGAGGTTTCCCTTGGTGATCAATGAGTTCATTTCTCATATGATCGAGATAGGTGGACTCTTGACCCAATGGATAAGGCATTAATCCTAAGTGTCATGTTTGAATCCATGAGCCAATTTTTAGTCTTTGTATTTTCCACATCACTTTCTAAGTGGGACCCATGTACCCACTTATTTGAGATATTTATAATACTTTATTTTAAGTCACTTGAATCATAAATATATTTTAATAAACTGACTTGACTTTATTAAAATAATGTTAATTAATTAATGTGACTTAATTAAGTCCTAATGTGATGTCATAAAAAACCCTAACTACTTTATAACCAACTTTTGGGTTATAAAAGGAAGTTAGAGGCCATTTGTAAAGGGACTTTTGGAAAAAGGATAAAATATTGTTTGTAGAGAGAACTTATAATAAACTTTGTGTTCTTATGTGAAGAGAAATAAATGAGCATTTATGGAGAGCTTGTCTTGTACTTGTTTATTTCCTTAGTGTTTATTATTATTATGTTTAATGAATGTGAAAGCTCTTGCTCTCTATGGATTCTGCATATTTGATTCAATTTTTATTCATTTAATTATATTCTAAAGTGCATTCAAGTTTATGATCTACATTTTCTTAATCTTGTATGCACACCTTTCTCACTTCTTCATCGCATTCCTTTCACTTCTCCTTCCTTCTCTTTTCTTATCCACTTCCTTTCTTTCTAAAAATTCCAAAATACAATTTTGAATGTATTATTATAAATACCTTTTTGGTTTTCAATAAGGAAAACCTCGCCCTTCATTAAAGAGGGACTCTATCCCCTTTAAATTGTTGTCATATTTTGTACACATGCAAAATCATGTGCCAACAATCACTTAACATGAAAACATAATATCATCCCATGAAGGTATGAAAATAATAGTCTTCATATTGCTTGCTTCCATTATTTAAAGAAATGCCATGTAGCAAAATATAGTTGGCATATATATCCATGTTTATTTTGTGCAATGAATAATCATGATGTAGCCAATGTGTTATTTCACAAAGATTCCAATTTACTTCAAATAAAAAGCATAACATTTACACCACATTGCAAAGCCAATGAAGATGGATTTTGTTCAAGCATCTACAAGTTTAGAGATATTAAATGAATGTAAACTACCTAAAAGAATTCATTAGGATGTTGTAACCCATATAGGTGTTCCATCACCCTTATAAATAATCATAAGCATTGTAAAGAGATCAATATGTAGAAGGATATTTGAGAATATATAATTCTATTTACATCATTTTGAAGAGCTATCCAAGGTGGGAATGATCAAGGAGAAATCCATAGAGGATTTCTAACCATAATGATATGTGGGTAATGTTATGTATTCATGATTAATTTCATAGATAGAAAATTTGTAAATAAGATATTATTAGAGTGTATATGTAAACACATCTAAAGTGATTTTTATGTTTTAAAAATACCTTTAACAACTTATTTTGAAAAGTAAAAAAACAATTCTAATATTTTTGAAAATTATAATCCTATTTATTTTTCAAAATGTAAATATTTTAAATAACATATTTTCTTTTTATAATTTTATATTAACAAAATTCCACACAACTCTAGGATTTCTAGTTGTAGACCAAGACAGAGATGAATGTGCTAAGGAGTTCTCCATTCTGAAACTAGAGATCCATTCAATACTTGTGTGGACCAAACCAAGCCAAAATATACAGGACTTAAGCTATGATTAATTGGAGAGGTTTCCATGAAATGGAGATCCAATTAATAAAACTATTGCTTTCACTAAGTATATATTGAAGCTCTTAGTGAAATATCATAACTTGATGTCATTAACTTCCTTGATGCAATTTTTTCTCTTTTATTTTGTTTGATTAAAACTTGTTGACTTCAGCTATAAAACTTTCACAAGAATAATTTTTCCAGCTTTGTCTCAACTTGTACACAATTTCTTGTAGTTTTTTTGTAAATTATTGTATAGATAATTTTGCACAACTCATAAACTAGGTGGCTATGATACCATTTTAGAGAAATCAACCGAATCTAGGAACTTTGATTTCTAATGATTGTAAAAAATTTAATGAAACTGTATAAATTAAAAAGTTTTGATTTAATTAACAAATAAACATCACACAACACCATGATCTATAGTTTCTTTATGAAATAATTTTCAATACACCATCCTATTAATAAGGTTGGAAATTTTTATACCTATGAATGGTTACATTGGTCCACCTTTTTCAAATTAATATGTACTTTGAATAAAATTACTAACTTTTAAGTTATATAAGTTAAATAATATTAATATTCATGTATTTAAAAACTTAGAATAGTGGATGCAATGTATGTTTGTTTAACGAGATCCACAATAGGTGTGAAACCCACAAAACATTACATGTTCAAATAAAGAGACTCAAAACAAAGACAAGACTCCTAGAATTTGAAATCTTCTTTTGTCTTGGGATGAGACAACTATTTAAGTCCAGGAAAGTGTTGGAAGGCTATTAAGGCCTAAAAGTCAACTTTATGTATTTTATGTATTTTTATATTTACACAATATCTAATGCATATTCATAGTATGGATAAGAGAAAATAGAAAATATGTAAATTTCCTCTAAGAGATTATAAACATATCCTTAGCTAAAAAAGAAGAATTAAGGACCTTGGAAGGCCAAGGGTCACCTCAAGATGTAAAAATGATGAATGAACATTGTGAAAAGGATTGTTGTCTAGTTGATCTTGGTTGGAATTGGTTCATAACAAAAATAGAATTCATAATTGTTGTGTTATATCTATCTCTCTAGCTTCCATGTTTCTTGTTTTGTATTTTCCAATTCTTTAGTATAGTGTGCAATCCTAAGAATGTGATATTTATTGATATTTAGGCTTATTGTGAATTGCGTGAAGGTTTGTAAAAGGAATAAGTTTATAAATTCCCCATAGTACAACATTAGCATGTCCTAATGAGTGATGCAATGGATCACTACTAACACTTTGGATTCGTAGATTAGTGAGAAGGTTGTAGTTTCAAAAGAGATGAGGAAATATGCTAGAATATAAAAAAACAAGGAGGAAGTTTTCAAGAATTCATTTTAGTTCTTGTTAGGAAATGAAAGTAGATATTGAGGGTTTTACACTCTTAGGAGAGGGCCATGTTCAAGGAATATGAAAGTAGTTTGTAGGAGAGTACTCAAGTTGAACCTCACCTTGAGGATAGAGAGGATATGAGGACAGGTTTAGAAGTTTGGAATGTTGTGTCCTATAAGAAAAGTAAAGCAAAGAAGGGTCCAAGTATGGTTTAACCATGCATCATAGTAATGAGAAAAAAATATTGAAGTAGGTTACAAGATCTAAAAACTCACCCAAAGTGTGAGGAGGATTCAATTGTAAACATGTTATAAGTTTGTTGTAAGGTTTTATATAGGATATCATCCTTTTGTTGAGTGGGGTATTTGTGTAGTTGCATGTTTTTAGTTCTCCTTTGAGAATTAATTTTTATATCTCAAGATTCCATGAATGTACAAAGGCAAGGGAGGATTCAAAACCCTCCTTTTACCTTAGCAAAAACTTGTTTCCAATACTCGCCAACTTGATCAAACTAAGCCTCCACAATTTTAGGATCCCCTTGTCAAATGTCATGTTCTCATCTCTGTCCGTGGGATAGGTAAACATGAAAAATTGTCTTTCAAGAGAACAAAAATTGAGAGTTTCCCACCTCATACGGCTCAATTCACTATTTTTTAGTCCTTTACCCAAACTTCTAAAATAGGACATAATTCATTGGGAATAATTTCAAGTTAACCAAAATAATGTATAAAGGGTCAATAAAATGAGTTTCAATAAAACATCAAGTTGTTTCTTTTCTCCCACCCTCATAAAGATGAATATAGAAACAACGAGATCTACTTCAGATTATCCGGATAGAAGTCTTTTTAAGGGGTAACTATCTATTCATAGAAAATGTAACTATGTGAAACTAAAAATCATGCCTAACTTGTGTCAAGATATAACTTTGAATCTCAATGTAGACATCAAATAAACCATCCATTGATTACATCACAATCAGTAACATCAAATGAGATAAAACAATTTGGTGAATTGTGTCCACTAAATAATGATCTACATATGTCCTTGGTACTCATAGTATAATGTATAATATGTTGATCTAATTCGTGGTTGCTTAAGTTGCTTGGAATTGATCTTGTGGAACTAACCAAAAATAAATCTATTACATTGGTTTCTTTGTAGTGATATAAGTTAATTGCATTAGATCCTCTTGAAATATTTACTTTATTGGTGATTAATCTATGATAGGAACTTGTGGTGATTGTTGTGGATTGTCTTAAAGACTATTGATGTGTAATAAGATCTTTTTGTTATTATTCATGTTCCATATTTTCTTATTTCTCCATTTTTTAAGCACCCATTTTTTTGCACTTTGAGACTTAACTTTATCAATTGTGGATCGTTTTCATCTTATTCTATGCATTTTCTATCTCAATGAAGTATTATTGGGTCCCCTTGAAAGTGAAATGAAATGTTTTTATTAATGTTGTTGATAGTTTCCTCCATTTTCTCTAACCATTGTTTTATGAGTATAGAATTGAATTGTGTGATGTTAGGCACTATGAAAAAATGTCTCTACTACTTTAGGTGCGATTGAAACTAAAATTGTAATGTGACTTAATGAGCCTTCTTGATAAATTGTATGTTGTAAATCATAATTTCCATGCCCTAATTGCTTATGAAATGAAGTGAACATGTGTTGTTGTTTTCTTATCATCAACCATAATTCCTTACATATGTTCACCTTCTATGAAATTTCAAAAGACTGTAAGAAAACATCGATAAACACGGATTATGGAGCAAAAACACCGGACACTAAATATATGTTAGTTATATATAAGAATATAAAATAATTTATGTACCTCACCTCCTCTCGACCAATCAACACTAAAACACATCAAACATATTGAAGGCATCAAACAAGAAGCGAACACGTCATTAATTAATATAAGGCATATAACAAGTATATAGAAGGAAAACAATATAGTGAATAACACACCATGCACATAAATAACCTAAAAAATAAATACACGTCATGCCCTGGTATATAAGAAGAAACATCAAGTATATGAATAAACATTAGGACTATAGGAACATAAGAGTATATATAAAATAATAACAATAGCATTAGGTCAATAAAGATAGAATATCATATATCGCATGTGAGGTATATAGAATCATAGATATATAGTTGGAGCTAAAGCATAATTCTATGAAAGAAAGCAATGACATAGAACTTATGGTGCCACAAAGTCGAAGAGAAAATAGATTACATGATTATCATAATGAGTAGTAAGTCGGAAGAAAAGAGAGCTCGCTCGATTTCCACAGTGAAAAGGTGGAGACGATCTTGAGGATATCATCTATGCTCTGCATGTGTTGTGAATTCTATATCAAGGAATATTGATGCAGGAGAAACTCAAGTATTGTGGAATTTTAGCTAAGTATTAGATTTCACGCAAGAATTGTAGAGGTCAGCTAAGTGCAAAGGTGCAGGAGTGTGTTAATATGGTGCACGTCAAAATTATGTTAATTGCGCAATTATGCACAAGGTAATTTTCGGCATAACACGAAGAAATGGAGTTCGAGATTACGTAGTGGGGAAAACTAAGGGCGCGCAGATCTTTCCATAGCTCTACGTGTGAAGCTTGAAGGAAGGATGGTGACAGAGGCAGAAAAATTACAGGTGGTAAGTGAAACCCAAAACCGCCAACTCAACAATGGACGTGGAACTTTCCAGATGGAAATCGATCGTAGATGTCGTTAAGGATTTTAGCTAATGAACTTAAGTGTTATGTATGTTAGAGTCATTTTTCAGTTGTGTTGAACTCTGCGAGCATTGTCGAATCGTATCAACCCATCATTATCGCCGTCAAATGGTATTAGATCCAAGTTACACACCTTGGAGAGAGGTTAGGGTTTGAAAAAATGGCGAGAGAATGGGTTTGATGAAGATGCATTGAAGATTTTCTCCGGAATGTTGGGCACAGGAATGAAGCCAGGCCTGTTCACATTCACCGCAGTTCTACGGGCATGTTCGAGCTAGATGGTTATTGGAATGGGGAAGTTAGTCCACGCTCTGGCCATAAAAGTTGGGATGGAATCGGACGTTTCTGTAGGCAATGGCCTTGTCGCCATGTATGTCAAGTGTACGAGTGTAGAGGAAGCGCGCCAAGTGTTTGACAAAATGGCTGACAGAGATACTGCATCATGGAACATAATGATTGTAGCGTATGCCCAGCATGGCTTTGAAGAAGAAGCCTTAAATTTGTTTTGTGTAATGTTGCTTGCAAGTATAACGCCAACCCATATCACCTTTGTTAGTATTCTCACAATCTGTGCAAGTTCTGGAGCGCTGCAAGAGGGAAAGCAAGTACATGCCCACATCATCAAGACAAGATTTGAACTGCATACATTTGTATTGAATTTGCTTGTTACCTTGTATTCTAAGTGTGGAAGCATAGATGACGCTCGTATTATGTTTGACAAAATGCCTGAACGAGACAAGATCGCATGGACTGCAATGATTGCAACATATGCCCAAAACGATAATGGTAAGGAGGCTTTGGAACTTTTTGTTGAAATGCTTGAACACTGGCATGAAGCTAGATGAGGTCACTTTAGCCACTGCCCTCAGTGCATGCAGTAGTCCAGAAACCCTGCAGCATGGCAAAGAGATCCATGCTCATATGATCAAATATATTCTTGAGCCAGGGATTTATGGTGAAAATTCTCTCGCTACTATGTATGGAAAAGCTGAAGCATAGAGAGTGCAGGAAAGTTTTTGACAGAATGCACAATAGAGACAGAATCTCATGGAATGCAATGATCACAGGATATTGCCAGACTAGAAATGATGAGGAAGCTATTAAATTGTTTCATCTAATGCTACATACTGGCATGGAACTCGACCACATTACCTTCACTTGTGTCCTTGGAGCATGTGCCAACCTAGAAGCCCTGGAATGGGGTACACTTGTCCATGCCACCATAGTAAAAGTTGGGTGTGCGTTGAATATCTTTGCCAGTAATGCCATTGTTAGCATGTACGCAAAATGCAGAAGCATAGAGGTTGCCAAAAAATGTTTCAGAAGTTGAGTGTGCGAGATTTGGTCTCATGGAATGCAATGATTACGGGGTATGATCAAAATGGACATGGTGAAGAAGCCCTAAAATTCCTATGCCAAATGCAGAGATCAGATATGAAGCCCAACAATTTTACTTTTATTAGTATTTTAAGTTCATGTGCAAGTCTAGCAGCCCTAGAACAGGGGAAACATGTTTGTGCCTGCATAATTAAAACTGGATTTGACTCAGAAGTTTCTGTGGGGAATGCCCTCGTTACCATGTATGCTAAATGTGGAAAAATCGAGGATTCACGCAAGGTTTTTGATAATATGGTTAACAAAAATGTGGTCACATGGAATACAATAATTGCACGGTATGCCCAGCATGGGCATGGCATCGAAGCCCTTCACCTTTTTGAAGAAATGCAGAGTCTAGACATCAAACCGGACAAAAACACCTTTGTTGGTATTCTTTCGGCATGCAGCCATGTAGGTTTACTGCATGAAGGTCGATGGTACTTCAATGCAATGAAACATGACCATGGTATTCAACCAACAGTAGAGCACTATGCCTGTATGGTTGACCTCCTTGGTTGGTTGGATGCCTGGAAGAGGCAGAGGGGTTCATTCACAAAATGCCATTTCCACCTGGTGCTTTAATGTGGCAGACCTTGCTTGGAGCCTGTCGAATTCATGGCAACATGGAACTAGGAAAGCGGGCAGCAGAGTGTCTCCTAGAATTAGAACCACGAGATGCAGCAAGCTATGTGCTGTTATCAAACATTTATGCTTCTGCTGAGAGATGGGTCTGATAGAGCAAAAGTTATAAAAATGATGAAAGACAGGGATTTGAAGAAGGAACCAGGACGTAGCTGGATTGAAGTCATAAATAGGGTACATTCATTTCTTGTAGAAGATAGATCACATCCACAAACGGTGGATATCTATGCAAAATTGGATGACTTAATGAGACAAATAAAGAAAGAAGGTATTTACGGAAATTTGTGCTACATGATTTGAAGAAGAGCTTCTCTTGGCCACCAATTGAGCAACCTTTGGGCTAATCAGCACACCCTCTGGGACATCTATCAGAATTATGAAAAACCTTTGTGTATGTGGCGATTGTCACACCGCGACCAAGTTCATTTCCAAGGTTGTTGGTCGAGAAATTATTTTGAGGGATGCCAATCGATTCCATCATTTTAAGGATGGTCAATGTTCTTGCAGAGATTATTGGTGATACCAAGATCCAAGCTGAACAAGCCATATACATGAGTGCTTCTTCTTCCTAACTACCAGCAAAATTTAGCATTAACTTAATGGATAGCTCTATTATGAGGTTTGATTCATTTAGCATATCATGGGTGACACTATTGAAAGGAATGAACCAAAGTCCATACATTGCTGAAATAGGTGCTTACTGAGCGTTGATTTTGGCAGCATTGCTATGGCTGAAGATTTAGAGTGACACAAATATAGCCCATTTTTTTGTATCCTAGAAAACATCAATATAATTAAATGGAAGTATTTTATGCTATTAAATTTTGAGTATAATTGCATTTGGACAAACTGTTGTTAATGCAAGTTTTCCGATCTAGGATTAGAATTCAGACTGTACTAATTAGCAGAAATGACCCGGCTGCCCACAAGAACTTGAGCTTCGACGATCTGCTTAAGTTTTATTCGGACTGCGGGTCGGAGGTGTATACGAAAGGCCTGCGAGAGCATAATCCCGTTGTGCAAAAGTCGTTCGGGTGAGTGCAATGTGTGAGGAAGGAAGGATCTCATCTTGTCCATCCACGAGGCCCACTTGGGTTAGCAACTAGCCAACGGGCCGACTGAGACGTTTTGACGATTGGGAGGGAATTTTTATTTTTGGTTTTTTTAGGGTTTGGGAACCACTCTTTTTGTGGGTTTCCTGAGAAAATGTATTTGCTTTGTATGTTTATACAGGGTTTTTAGTTGTACCCGGGCAAGCAATACCCCACACCTTGTTTTCTTGTGCTAAAGAGAATATATACAGATCTATTATTGTCACTCTCTTTTTTTTCCCAAAAAAATTTATTTCTTTTTTACAATGCATACACTAAGGCAGTGGTCCGCATTTGAAACCTTTTTTGGAAAATTCAAACTTTTGTTTAGAGGTCATATTTTACATTGTTTGCTGAAAATCTCAAAAACATTTTTCTTTTCGTTTCTCTTGAGGCGCGTTAGGGGAAAAGTGGTTTTACATATTATTCTCATGGGCTTCCACCCAGAGATGGAGCTCCTTCTACAATGGGTAAGACTCAAAACTTCATTTAAGATCTTTCTATTACTTGTTGAACCACATCTTGAAGAATCCTTTGTGTTTATGTACATTGGAGTTTACACGAGAAAAATGAGGCAATTTGAGTTAGAGTGAACACGTGCAAAAAAAGAATCTAAAAACATAATAAGAGATAGTAAGGGTAATCCACATTGCTCATATGTGCATGCAAGTCCAGAGATGAGACCATCAATGTCGAATGTTGTGTCGATGTTAACTAGCAGTACATAGATTTTGGTTCAGCCCACTCCACCACCTTTTATTGATGTCGGCTCCAATTTGGACTCCATTAATATCGGGTGGATGGATTCTTGATTTTTACATCAATAATTTTGGGCGCATTAGGGAAAAGTGGTTTTACATATTATTCTCATGACATTTAGTGATTTTTATAATTTTATGGAGGCATCACTTTATGCATGCATTATTAAGTAGATGTAAAATTTTAACTCATTCCTCTTGGGAAATCCCTTTACAATAAGTTTAACTTAATATGTTAAATTTGATGGTCGTTTGAACGCCGAAACATGATTAAATTTCTTCGTATCTTTTCATAATTGATTAGCATAATGTCATTTATGGTAAACCGGTGGTCTCATGATAGTTGGTTGTAGGGACACCTATGGAATTTATAGAAGTCCTGTTATAAGCCCGAAAAGAGGCTCCTCCTGAGCCTTTTTCTCTTTCTTCCTTTATTTTTTCTCTTTCTTTCTTTCAATCAAAGCCACATAAAATTCAAACATTTCAGACGTATTTTCAATCAAAGCCATGGTAGTGGATCATTGGAAGATTATTCGTCGGAGGTGTCCATTGTCTACCAATTCTCATGTCCTCCATCACACAAAGTGGTGCCATGCGAATTGTTTGACTAAATGCCTAAAACAAATGTGACCTCATGAACTTCATTTATCACATGAGATGAAAAAAATGGTTGTGTTCGAAAGGCCTTCACATCTTTATGAAAAATGCAATCGGCAAGGGGACTCCACAATCTTTTCCAGCATCCTCCCAACTTTCTGCTAGAATGGGAGATTTAGAACAGGGCACCCGACGTGTTTGATGAAATGCCTCCTTTTCACTAGCCATATTCAGTAGTTTTAAAATACAATCATAAAACAATTAAGAACTTTTGTTTCCCAACCTAATGGTAAAAGAAAGCTTGTGTGAAACCTATACCAGTGATAATAGCACCAGTTACTTATCAATATTTTGATGGGCAACATTTGTCTATACAATAAACGGAGCATAAGTCACCTTCTTTTATAGTTCTATGTAATTGTCTGAGTTTCTCTTTTTATTTCATATGCAGTAACCAACGTATTGGTCTTGGTGTTTGAATAATCCTTTTGTTTCCTAATACTTCATTAGCAAATATGAAGAACTGTTCTCAGCAAGTGTCATGATCTTTTTCAATGTTTTCTTCAAAATCAAGGCTTATCTTTCAAAAACAACTAGATACAATTATGATGGTAGTGTGCTAATTTGTAAGGGCGGGTTTCATAAGCACCCAAGGCCTAATTTGTTCTCTATTGCATCTAAGAGGATTCCTCCATTTTCCAGATTCTTAGAAAATATCTAACTTGTTAACAACAGGCTCACCTTCACTTCCCATTACCTACCAATACCCCTTGTAGAAATATTTTTAACCATCTCTTTCAAGGTTTATTTGGGTACTAACCTTGTTGATGATCATATACCCTTCCTTACGAGACATTTCCCTCATTATATATTGAGCTTCATGGATTGTAGATACACTGGCTCAATGTATCGCATATAACATCAAACTGTGCACAGAGAACCTCTTCTTTGGTACTTGAGTTCTAGATCTCTAGACTACCATTTGTCTAAACTATTGTTTCTAACATGGCATTGTTGTATTAGTAAGTCTTAAAGATGTTTACATAACTTTCCTCTTGTGAGTAATTGATCTCAAGTAACAAAATCTCCTTGTAGCTATGTATATGCAAAGCATTTATTCCTTGTAAAAGATTGGGTGTTGAATTATCCTGCAAATGCATTGTCTTGATTAGTTTGTTTCTTGCTGACAAAAATCATTGTTATGAGAACCTTCTACACAGTGACCCCTGATGAATTTTTATTTTAAAACTCAAGTTCACTACTGGGCTCATCTACTTATTTACAATAATCTAGGGAAAGAATAGTGCCATATTTTCCATCCACTTGCCCTTTCCTTGTGTTTAGGCCATGTTTTCTTGTCGTTAGATGTACAAAATGTTATCTAAATCTTCAGAGTTCATTGTGTTCCCAAGGATGAAGAACTTGGAATAGTATTCTATTGAGTGTGAATGATATTCTGGATCACAATTTTAAAGAGACTAGGCCCTCCAAAGGAATTCATCACTCTGGTTGAGCTTGGATTGTTTTGTCATAATTGAAGTAGTAAGCCCTATTTAGGTTAAACCATCAACATGTTAACTCGTAAAATACAATACTCATTTATATTCATTTCTATCCACCCCTCAGTACTTTTCTATATTTTTTTGTAATTGTAAATATTCAAGGTTTGAACACTTTCACTCAATTGTATCTAGAGAAAAATCATACAAGCCAAACTATTTCTTATAATTTTGTCTATTCTTCATTATTTCTTTTGTTTCTTTGAATTTTCAGGCTTTAAATTCCATCTAAATAGGCATTCCTACCAATGTTGGTTGTCTAGGATATGTTGAGTTGAAGATGTAGTGGGCAGAAGGACTTCTTTGTGTCACACAATTTCTTTACTATACTTTATAGATTTGAGATTATATTTGCATCAAATTCAAGGATAAGAACTAGGTTGAGTTGAGCTAACACATATCTTACATACATACAATTTCGAATGGTAGGATTGGGAGGATTGCTGATGCAAAGCTATGTTACAACCATTTGAACAATACTTTGGAGATTTTCCTGAATCGTCCTCAACCATAACTCCTCTCATAGAAAATGAGGATACACTACCTTCTCATCACTTTCTCTTCACCAAAATCAACGACATACTACAAACACTATCGGTTCTTCTGTTGATTTGATTAGGATTCTTTTTACGATGTCATCATTCTCAACTATTCATAGGCATGACCAATCTGAAACAAAAAGAAGAACTCTAAAATTAAAGGACATGTCAGGATTCATTTTCATTGTCACTTTGTGGGGACAACACTTAGATGAGATAAGCAAAGAACTTGAAGACATTCTTTGTATACAACATCTTCCGGTCCTTGCCTTGAAAGTTGTTCACATCTCTAGTTTTGATGGGACCTCAGTTGACACTATTTCAAGTACCAAATGTTACGTCAACCCCCCAATTTTAGAAACTACTGCACTTCATGGTTGGGTTGATACTGATGACTACTCCCATTCGATGCCCTCTATCACAAGCAAATTTTGGGCCCTCTAAAAAGCTTGACCTCTGTAACAACGATTTCGTAGGTTGTACAAATGGGGAATACTGAGGGAAATGAATGGATCATGGTTACTGAAGAAATCACAAATATCAACATGGACAAATTGTTTTACACGACATGTCCTCTTCAAAAAGGTGACAAACAATGCAGGAAAAAAGTACGAGAGCATGGAAATGGTTCATGGTTTTGTTCGAGTTGCAACGTACAAGTTTAGACCTATGAGTATAGATATACATTCAAGATCGATCTAAAGGACCCAATAAGGGAACTTCAATTAGTTACTACTTTTGATGAGACACCGAATAGTGAAATTACAAGCAATGTCATCGGAAATGAATACTGCTTCACACTTTCCCTGAAAAAAGAGACATACCACGAAATCAACAAATTGAAATATGTCATCCTCAGTTCAAAGAAATCACAAATATCAGTATGGACAATTTTTTTAACACAGCATGTCCTCTTCAAAAAGGTGACAAACAATGCAGGAAAAAAGTGCGAGAGCATGGAAATGGTTCATGGTTTTGTTCGAGTTGCAACATACAAGTTCATAACTATGAGTATAGATATGCACTCAGGATCAATCTAAAGGACCCAACAGGGGAACTTCAATCAGTTACTGCTTTTGATGAGATAACTGAGTCAATCATGGGTGTTGCAGCTAACAACCTCCACCTATTGTCTATAGACAAAGATGTGAATAGTGAAATTACAAGCAATGTCATCGGCAACTAAATACTACTTCACACTTTCCCTGAAAAAAGAGACATACTGCGGAATCAACAGATTGAAATGTGTCATCCTCAGTTCAAAGAAAGCGGATGGCAGTGCATCTCCTCCGTAACCTTCTTTACGCAAATATTTCTACCACATCCATCCCTTCAAACTTTACACCCTCATCCATTCCTTTCTATACTTTGAACTATCAACACTATGTTAGTTATTCCATATCTATGTTTCCCTCTTTTTCCCCTACTTTAAAAGAAAATTGTTGTATTTCCTTTGACATTAACATACCATTGTCTCCTACTACTATGTGGATTGAAAGTACTATTAAGAAAATAAATGAATATTACTTGCACTTTTGTTATGATATAAGATTTGCAAAAAAATGCCCATAAAATGCTACCACTCATGATATAAGATTTAGAAATGTATATGTATGAATTTGTAACAAGTTTTAAATGTAGATAGAACCTTTAAATGAAGTGCTCCATCTATATTTCTACACTTACAAAAAGTCAATCACACCCTATCGACTAGGCTCAAGGTCATAAAAGAGGACCAATGATTAAGATTTATTGCACCATATGCACAAAGTAATGATGAAGGCGTAGTTGTAAGAGGTGTGTGGGATGAAGGAGTTGCTAAAGATGAAGAGCAAGGAAAAGAGGAATATATTGGTGCAGGAGAGGTGTCATGGTTACAAGTTATTTCAAGAATGTCCCATGGACCAAGAATGGATGTTTCATCATCCTTTGGAAGGTTGGATTAAAAAGAGTTCGTAGATTGGATCACATGTATGGAAGAGTACTTCGAGTTTGAGGAGATAGTTAATTTACGGTGTGTCGAAGTGGTGAAAACCAAGTTAAAAGAGCATATGGTGTTATGGTGGAAGAATGTGCAAAATGAACAATGAAGGAGAGACAAAGACAAGATAGCGCATTCGGATCGCATGTTCACAAAAATTAAGAGGAAGTTCTTTTTCGGATTATCAAATGTGTTTATTCAAGAAGTTGCAAAACTTGAAGCAAAAGGAGATGTCGGTAAAATACTACACATAGGAGTTTCACCGATCATGATATGATCTAAACAGTGGAAGTCAACTAGGAGAAGGTCATGTGATATATCAACAGCTTGAGGTTTGACATTCAAGAAGAACTCTTCTTATTGTGCATCCGACAATGGAGGAAGCTTATTAACTATCCTTAAAGCCGGAGGCAAAATTGGAGCTCAAGATCCAAAGCACATCTAGGAGAGGAAGTTGCAATGTGCATGGTACTAGTGGAAGTGGTCAAGGATATAGTAATTTGCAACAAGATGAGTGCAATAGTGCACATACACGTACACAGGGGTAGTGCACAAGATGATGGAGCATTGTACTCTTAAAAAGGGATGGAAAAATTGGTTGAGGCGGGAAGAGGATTCTCCTCAACATGTTTCAAATGAATAACTATTAGGCATTGTGCATGTGAGTATACAAGTGTGCAAAGTGAGGATACAAGTAGGTTCATGTTAGTGCATATTAATGTGAAATATGTGGAATCAAAGTGGAGCATTTAGAAGGCCCAAAGTGTGGAGAATATTGGATGATAAGAAAAGTATTGTTGAAGACAACGCAAAGAGAGGACTATCCCGTGAAAAGAAAGAAATTGTTTCAAACAATATACAAACCAAGAGGAAAATTTTGTAAGGTGATTTTTGACAAAGGTGAGAACATGGAAAATATTTTTTCTTTTGAAATTATAAAGAATTTGGGGATGAACAAGGTTATACATCCCAACCCTTACAAAGTTTTGTGGTTGCAAAGGGACACCAAGTCCTAGTGAATGAGAAAATCCTTGTCAAGTTCCAGATAGCAAATTTTTATGATGAGGTGTTGTGTGATGTAGTGTCAATAGATGTTTTCCATATGTTGTTAGGTAAACATTGGCAGTATGATAGGAAGGTTTTCCATGATGGGTGCACAAATGTCATCTGCATTAAGAAGGATGGGTGCAAGTTCAACTGTCACCATTGAAGGAAAAAAGATAAAGGAGAAGTGCACAATGGGGTTCATGCAAGAGTATTAATTTTGTTAGCAAAGGAAAATCTTGTGGGAAGTTGTGGAAGAAAAGGCGTGTTATGCACTCGGTACCAAAAGAAGTACGTGAAGATTGTGCGGAGAAAGAAGAAGTCTCGGTAGAAGTGTATATAATACTGGAAGAGTTCACAAACATCATGGTGAGGAATTTCCATAGGGATTACCACCGGTGTGCGATATCGATCCACTTGATTGACTTGATACTCGGATCTTGTTTTCCAAAAAATATCTTGTATAAGATGACTCCAATGGAGAATGCGGAGGTGCACAAACAAGTGCAAGATTTGTTGGAAAGAGGACTAGTGAATGAAATTTTAAGCTTGTGTATAGTGCCCGTATACTCGGCACCAAATAAAGGATGAGAATATTGCATGTTTGTTACTTCTAGAGCTATCAACAAGATCCCAATCAAGTATAGGCTTTCATTGTTTAAGATGAATGATCTAATGGATTGACTTAGTGGTGAGCAAGTAATTTTCAAATATCAATTTGAAGAGTGGCGATCACCATATTCATATCATAGAAGGAGATGAGTGGAATACCACATGAAATATAAAGGAAGGTCTATTTGAATGGTTGGTTATGTCATTCAAGTTAACCAATTCCCCGAGAACATTCCCGAGGTTGATGAATAGACTACTGAAGCCATTCTAGGGAAGTTTGTGATTGTATATCTAGATGATATATTGTTGTTTAACAAGACAAAGGAGGATCATATCAAACATTTGTACAAGGTGACGAATTGCTTACAAGAGGAAAAATTTCTTGTCAATATAAAGAAGTGTAGTTTTATGTTTACTTCACAAGGAATTTGTGTGGGTAGAAGAGGAAAAGCACATAATCCAGGAATTAAAGCTGAGGATTACAACACAACAAGGGTTGGCATTGTCAAGTTTTGAGATTGTATTTCAAGTGAACTAGAATTCAAGTGGAGCCGCATTGGTACAATATTAAGCCAAGAAGGGAGACCCATTGCCTATTTTAAAAAAATTTGAATGATGCAAGGAAAAGATATTCAATCTATGATCAAGAGTTCTACACAATTATGTAAGAACTGAAGAAGTGGAGGCATTACTTGATGTCAAATGAGTTTTTTTATACACTAATCATCATTCACTATAATTTATTAATAGTCAAGAAAAATACAGCATAGACACATGAAGTGGGTAGAGTTCCTACAAGGTTATTCATTTGTGTTGAAACATAGAAATGGGAAGTCCAACAAGGTTGTGGATGCACTAAGTAGAAGAGTGTTGATGTTGAGAGAAATGTACAATGAATTCATGGGATTTGAAACCATGAAGGAGCTATATGCACAAGATAATGATTTCAAGGAAGCATGGGAGGCATGCATAGAGCCTGCACACGTAGATAGAATGATATGGCTAGATTATTTTATCCAAGAAGGAATGTTGTTCATAGGAGCGTAATTTTGTATACCACAAGGGTCAATGCGCAAAAAAATAATCAGGGAGAAGCACAATAGAGGCTTAAGAGGTCACTTTAGAGGTGACCAAGCTTTAACGCAATTGGAAGAGAGATATTATTGGCCAAGGATGAGTGCGGACATGTGCAAGTATGTGCAATGGTGCGAGTTTTCCAATTAGCTAAGGAGCGCAAACAAAACATGGGGTTATATTGGCCTTTCCCTGTACTAGGAAGGCCATGGGAGAATATCAACATGGATTTCATGTTAGGATTGCCAAAAACCCGAGAGAAAAACAAATCCATATTTTTGGTAGCCATAGTTTTTCAAAATGGCACATTTCATTGCATGCGAAAACTATTTATGCCTCACAAATTGTGCATCTATTTTTAGGAGGTAGTTGATTGCATGGGTTTCCATTGAGCATAGTGTCTAACAAGGACAAAAATTTCCTAGGTTATTTCTAGAGGACCTTCGGAAGAAATTGGGAACTAGGCTAACTTATAGCTCAACATACCATCCGCAAATTGATGGACAGAAAAGGTAGTGAACAAAAGTGTGGTAAATATATTGCGCAGAGCTTTGTGGGAGACAAGACAAAATACGGGATGTGGCATTGGTGCAATAAAAATTTTCCTATAATGACTCGGTGAACCTAAGCACAGGAAATACCCCATTCCATATTGTTTATGAAGCAATTCCAAGAGGATTCACATAATTGTGTGAGGTGGTGGACAATTAGAGTGAAAAAGTAGAAGAATACATGCCATAGATGTGCAAGCTACATGAAGAAGTGTGAAAAAAAGCTGGTGTGAAATAACTAGGGTTACAAGGAGCACGTGGATGAAAGGTGAAAAGTCAATGATTTGAAGAAGGAGATCAAGTGTTGGTGCATTTGTATAAGGAAATGATTCCAAAGGGAACATATAACAAGTTGAAGTTCAAGAAAATTGGGTCATGTAAGGTGTTGCAAAAGATAGAACTAAATGCATACATGATAGAGTTACCTAAGGAATTGGATATATCATTGACATTTAATGTTGTAAAATTGTATGAATTCTATAAAAGAGAACCTAGTGCACAAATCACAAGGGACCATTGCATGAAAGAATTAGATGAGGGTGCACGAGAAAATAGAATAATCCTTATAAAGGAGACGATAAATACCAGAGAAGGAAGCGGAGGAGACTGAGGCCATATTGGACTCACGGGTAATAAAGAAGACATGTAGAAGTGCATATAAGGATTACTTGGAAAAGTTGAAGTATCGTGCGAGAGGAAGATGCAACATGATAAGTGTGAAGTATCTTGGTCGATTAGCCATACTTTGGAGCCTAACTTTGAGATAGAGCTTACTTTTTTCTTATATGGGGTGTTTGTGCGGTAGTATCGAAGGAAACTCGAGTATCTACATGTATTGTGAAATTTTGGCTAATTTTTGGAGTGCACACAAGAGTTGTAGAGGTCATCTAAGTGCAAAGGCGTGACAAGATATTGTGTGGCAATACACAAAGGTTTTGCAAAAACTAGGAGTGCAATAAAAATGTGTCGAATTACGTTAAGAACTTGGTAATTATGTGCAAGTTGTTTTAACGAAATATGGGAATGTATGTTTTTGCATAGCAACAAAAAATGACACTCGTGATTATGCAATGGTGCAAACCAAGGGCATGTGAATCTTTACATAGCTCTACGTGTGAAACTTGAAGGGAGGAAGGTTACATGAAAGGATGGTGATAGAGGCAAAAAATAATAAGTGGTATGTGAAACCCAAAACCGCCAACTTAGCGAGAGGACGTGGTACTTTCTAGATGGATTTCTCTCAACTACCAGACTAGTGTAGTTGGATGTCATTAATGCACAAGAGTTAAAATTCAAGTTTAAGTGGGCTAAGGAGAGGATTCTAGAAGGAAATTCAAAATCCAAAACGAGCGGGAAGAAAGGTCTACAAAATCATGTCCAATGCCTCATTTGGGGCTATTGGTAAGCTATTGGTTAGTTGTTAGGGATATTTTTCTAGATCTATTGGGAAGGAGGTTACAGACTCTAGGGAATACCCCTTTGTAGTTCTTAAGTTTTTACAAGCTTTGTAATCACCCCAATAGAGGAAAATAGATTTTAGATTCCATTAAGGCTTTTGAGCTAATGAACTCGGTGTTGTGTTAGAGTCATTTTTCTACTATGTAAAACTCTGCAAGTGGTGTCAACTACCTCGGTCAAATATATATTGTATCTAAATATATTTATTTAGGTATATCTCATCCAACAAAGAACAAGTAGTCTAAACAAGAACAAAATATGTCAATCATGATATAAGGCATAACCTATAAAATCAAAATGCGTTGAAACACACTTAACACCCTAGAGGTAAATCAAATAATGGAGAAAACACGTCAAATAATGAGCAAACATGTCAGTCACGTGGAATGACATCAAACAAGAAGAAAACATGCCTAATAATGAGCAAACATGGCAAACAAATACCAAACGCATCAATCATGAATATCAGTCATATAAGAAATAATAATGAAGGAAAATAATATAATGATAGATACAACAAAGCTCATTGGTAGAATGTTTTATTAGGTGAGTGTAAACAATTTAACCATAGGGGGAATAACCTTTATATGGGTAAAGAAAAATAAATGTAGCACAAAAAATGATATGCTATTGTGTGGGTAAATTATAACAATGTAAGGAACAAGAATAAATTCTTGTCCTTAATATATGCATGATATGGATCATGGCAATATAGAAAAGAACATGAAAAAAGTTGGCCATGATATTGATCATCATACCGAAGACATAGAAAACACAATATAAAGCTAAGCATAGTAAAAAACAAGTCACATATATAATCAATCATATATAGAAAACATTTAGGAACAACAAATAATGAATATATGTCATTCATATAGAAGCATACAAAATAATGAATGTACCTCAACTCGTATCAAGAAGATTAAATAGGTTGAAACAAATCATGCATTTTAAAGGCATGTCAAATAAGGAATAAGCACGTCAAACAATGAGCAAGCACACCAATAATGAATATAAGACATATACCAAGCATAGTGAAGGAAAAAAATTGTGGCAAACAAACCAAATACAAATATATGAAGAAAATGAATACACATAAGGCACATGGGAATACCCATCAAGTGTATGAATACACATTAAAATTGTACAAATAGATCAAGTATATGAATTCGTAGCAAGAACATTAAATCAATAAATATATAATATCATATATGGAATGTGATGCATACTATATCATAGAGAACATACATCATGAATAGATAGGATGAACTAAAGCATAATGTTATGAAATAAATCAATGACATAGAACCTAAGACAATGTAAAAACTCAAAGGAAAAATAGATTCTCTTATTTCAATATCAAGTAGAAAGTCAAGCCCCTTCCCTTGTGAAAATGAACGGTCAACTTGACACTCATTCATCTAAGTGATCCTCATATGAGTGAAACACAAGGACTTCTTGGGAGGTTTCCCATCCCAATAGTACTACATCTTAAGTGTGTTTAAATATGGAGTTCCCCCATTAGGCAATCATGTTTTCAAATAAAAATTTAAGTATTGATACCACTCAAGCATAATACTCTCAACTAAAGTTCACCGAACTTGACTAATATTTACAATTTGGATGTAGATAGAAATTATCCAAATACAAAACAATCTATAATCTAGATAATGTTGGCATTCAAGGATGATTTTGGAAATTGTCAACAATCGAAACCCTATCTTTCATTATTGATCAATAAAAGTAGTATTTGTCTTAAGAAATAATTTGTTCTTATGTTGGAAAATTGAAATAAAATGACGTAATTATGCTTCAAGTTTGTTGTAGAAGTGTAAGAATTTGTGTTTTTGGAGGAAGTTTTGGTTCGTTTTGAAGGATAGTTTTCTTGTATCATCTATTATTGTTTCCCTAGACACATATGGTATGATTGCATTTTAGCTTTTAATTAGACTAGAATGGCAAATAGATAAACAACCCCTTATAGATTATTATAAAAAAACTAAAAATATATAGTTGATCAGTTAAACTACTTATCATGATACTCAACAACAACAAAAACTACCAAGCTATGGAAATTAAACGCGAATCTACATTAAGGAGGAAATGCATACTTTTTTAGGACCTCATTGAAATAGGTTCATGCTCTTGAACAAATATTCTCCTCACATTTCTTTATGTCTAAATCTAGAATATATGGAAAAGGAGCCAATTAACATGTGTAACATATTTTCCAAAATTTAATCTAAAAGTATTTCACTTTTGACATACTTTGCTAAGAATATCAATCTTAAAAACTACTTATCACAATACTCAACGGAAAATTCTCAGCTAGATTATCAATCCTAAAATCCACCAAGCCATGTAAATTAAATGTGATTCTACATTAAGGAGAGATTGTGACATTATCTACTTTAAGAAATAAATACATACCTTTTGAGCACCTAATTGAAAGATGTTTATGCTCGTGAACCCTTTTCTTCAAATTTAGTGATATCTAAATTTGGAAGTTCTAGAAAAGGGGCTAGTTATTAGGTCTAACATATTTTTCATCCAAAATTTAATCTAAGGGTATTTCACTTTTCAAATACCGTTAAGAGAGCTTAATCTAATTAGAACTTGAAGCTTGATTTAGAGAATTGTCGGGATCATGGGCACATCTAGGAATGAATTCATAGGAAAACTACACTTTGTTGTATATAATGTTAGTTTTTATTTTTAAATTGTTAGGGAAATGCAAACCCCCTTTTGGTAAGCTCAAGCCTAGTGTAATGCCAAAGAAGAGAAATTACTTCAAATAATTTTTGTAAGGGTTAGAAAAATAAGGAAGCCATATGTACCTTGTCATTTGATGTAGTCTTGATCAAGGTTCCTAAATAACCTTCCACCATGCAGCCCTTGTCGAGTAGACCTCACAAAGGTGAGATTTCATGGAAAAATTCTAAATAAGAGACGAATGATAATATTCCTATTAATGTAAGGAAAGAGAATTACATATTCAACCACAATGCCAATACAATTTAATTACAATCTTCAATGAGACTTTGGAATGACTCTATCAAGGAATTTCAACTTAGACATATCCTAAACTTACAAACTCTACTAAGCTTTTACAAAACCAACCTCTAGCTCATACTTGGAAGGACAATCATCGCATATCAAGGCCCACTCTAAAACAAGACTGAGATTCGGATACTTAGATCAAGATCAAGGTTTTTCAAAATAAGGTAAATTAATCCTTTCTCTCAACCAAGTTGCTTTGTAATTTTTAGCTCCTTCTACTTATAGAAATCAAGACCACTCAAGATAGAGAGTAAATATGCCAATGTGGGTAAATATCCATAAAAAGGATATTAATGAATATTCTCTCAAGTACCCCTTAGTTGTTGTTGATCTCTACATGAATGTTCCCCTTCATTGGATTAGATTTCAAAACAACATCTTCTACAAGTCCCCGATCGTAAACTACATATCAATTCTCATGTGTGTTATTTACATTTATAGAAATGTCAACATGCACTTCAGGTGCATCCAAATCCAATCATTTGATCGACTAGAGTGGTCCCATAGAAATTTGGTACTTGGCGGTTTTCGTAGGAGTCTAACAATGTGACGACGTTGCATTTGGATTAAGACAAGCATTGGAGGCTTTGATCAAGCATTGGCGATCTACAAAAAGTGGTGTGTGACATGATTGTGTAAGGTGGATTGGAATAATCTTACGTGGAAAATTCTAGTATTTTGTGGCTCGGGTAAGCTTGTGCGATGTTCATAGTTTTGCGTAGCTTGGACAAGCTTTCATGGATTCCAAAAAAACAAAGATAATAGAGTTTTATGTGGCTTCGAAAATCATCTAAGATAGTATATTTTGTGTGGCTTACTTAAGCATGACATGGTATTGTAAAAGGCATTGTGCAAAAATTATTTGTTATGACTAAGTATTTTTGGTTGATGCAAGATTGCGCATGAACCCAAATGCTCTTACATCATACACATTGGGTACGGATAAACTCGACCCCTACTCAAGTGATGTTCCAAAAGTTTGAAATGAAATGACAAAGTATTGCAATATCTACTACGTAATCCAAAAACATCCTCGATTGTTTGGCCCCTCCATTTAACCGAAACTCTTTATGGTTCCTTCTACATGTTGCCTTCACTATGTGGTCCTCTAGAATGCATTCCACTTTTATGATTTGATGTTCTATTATTTGGTGTCTCCAATCTACTTTTGTGCGATTATTTTATCCACTCATCTTTGCTTTATGTTGAAAATAGTTGAGACGCATATCCCTTCCGACAACTCTAAATTGTATGTGTTCTTTGCAAGCTTCTTCAAGACATTGCCTTTGTCTAATCTTATTCCACTTTAGTTTGTCATAATTTTCTTATAATAACCTCTTCTTCCTCACGTATGCAAGAAATAAACATCCCACTTTAAACTCCAAGTGTCTCCTCTTTACATTTTTACTTCATATTACACACTTTCTGTTGTACTTCATGTATTGTCGAAGTTATTTGTTTCTACACTCTTCCCATCTTCTTATGATAACTCCCTCAACTCCATAATTCCCCTTAGAATTATTCCCTACACTATCTAAAAAGGTGACTTCGAGTGTTTTTGTTGACGATATTTTGTAGGTGAACTCTTCCCGCACAAGAACTACATTCCACGTCCATGCATTCTCTCCTACCAAACATCCCAACAAGTTGTATTAGATTTTTCTTACAACGTTTGTTTGGTAATCTATTTGCAAGTAACAAACAAAACTAAATTTTAACCACATGTTGATTTTCTTTGATAGTATGCCCCAAAAGTGACCCACAAAGCATTCATGCTCGGATGTTCCAAAGATCTGTAGTATTGGCAATGGTCGATATAAACTTGCATTCTAACTCTTCCCTTTTTCAAACTAGCATACTCTACATCTCTACACATATTTTCACACTTCTATAGCCATTCACAACCAATAATATATCTCACCCAATAGTGCCAAAGTCTTATCTATCCTAAAATTCTTCCTTATTTTTTCTCTCACTCAAATTCTCCTTCATTGATCCTTACAAAGACACACAATTGTGTGTCATTGAACATCAACCCTTCTTATAGGAAATAGTCTAACCATGGTGTGTCACTAATTATATCATGCTCTTCATGCTTTCATAAATTCCTCATACTCTACATAGAGCTCATGCATTCCCTCTACCCTTACTACACTCACCTACATCTTGGTTAACAAGATGCATCTTCTACTTAACACATTTGCAACTCTATTGGATTTTCCAATCCTATACTTCAAAACAAATTAGTAACTCTGCGAGAACTCAACACATTTCATATTGATTTGATTTAGCATCCCCTAATTGTTTATCAATTACAATGTTTGGTGGTCGCATACAAGATCAAACTCCTTGGGAAAGTTCCTCCACTTCTTCAAAACTTGCAGAATGACATAAACCACTTGATCATAAATTGAATACTTCATCCTTTCATCATGGAATTTATCACAAAATTATGTGAAGGGTATCCCTTATTGACTCATTAGTACTTTGATTATTATCTCATTGGTGTCGTAATCAACCCAAAATATCTTGTTGAAATCAAGTAAAGCCAATGCATGTTGTTTTTGACCTTCTTGACTTGTGAAATGCATACTCTACATCCATAGTTCACGAAACTCTCTTCTATATTTTTACATTGCCTCGTGATCTCCACACAAATCTCATTGAATACTCTTAAAAATTTCTATAGAAGCTTGTAAGTTCATGGAAGCTACAGACCTCCATGACACTTCTAGGTGATGACCAATCTACTATAACTTGCACCTTCTTAAGATCTATCTTCAAGCCTTCATGAGACATTACAAATACAAAGACTGTGTCCCACTTTGTTGTGCTTTTTACACCTTCAGCAAAGTAGTTTCCACACCAAAAAAATGACCAAACATGTATTTTTAAGAGCTTAAATATACCAAGGTATGAGGCATCCACAATTTACCTTACGTTTTTGAATTTTTACAAGTATTTTTTTTAAGATATATTTACTATTCATATTTGAGAATTTTTTTGGGCACCAAGAGGGGACAAAAATATCTTCTTTAACCCTAGACCCAGGTCATTCAACATGAAACTACACCTCTTCAAGTTTACTAACAACTTCTCCTCACACAAACTCTCTAACACCTTCCACAAATGGACTAAGTATTTTCTTGTGCTTTTCTTAAAATCATAATGTTATCCAAGTAAACAATGACAAACCCACCCATAAAATACTTTGGCACTTCAAACATCAATCATGTGAATGTGCTCGGTGCATTGGTTAGCCCAAACAACATGACCAACCACTCATACAAACCATCATGTGTTTTGAACACAAATTTCCACTTATATTCCTCCTTTATTTTGATATGATGATATCCACTCTTCAAATCAAACTTCGTGAAGGAATTTTCTCCACTTAAACAATCCATAAAATCATCGATGCAAAACTAAATAAATTATACTTGACTCGTGATTTTGTTGATGGCTTTGGAATTAGTGCACATTCTTTGGTGCCAATATTTCAAGTACCACAAATAGGCTCAGAGACTCTCTAATCAAGCCTTTGTCAAAAAACTATTGCACTTAACTTCTCAATTCTTCATTCTCCATAGGCATCATCCTATACACACTTTTTTCACAAAATATCCCTTAGTATCAAGTCCATCTAATGATTAATACTGCATGTCGGTGGTAATCCTTTGGAATATCCTTCCTCATGATATATACATACTCATTTATCACCTCTATCACTTTTTGTGGGATCTCTTAAATTTGCATGGTTGTGCCCATGCACTCCCTTGCTTTATGTGCTAACCTCATATTGAATTTAAAACATTTGCCATCCCCTATTATAGCATTCAATAACCCCTTTCTTGAAACAATCATTACCTATGGACTCCTCTCAATTTTTGTGTTAACCTCAAATTGAATGAAAACATTTACCATCCCATTTTACAAAGATTCAGAACCCCTTTCTTGAAACAAGCATTACTGTGGACTCCTCTCAATTTTTACACTTGAATCCTTCAACATGTACTTATGTTCATCTTTCACCAATGTGTAGGTATTTATGCAACCATAATGCACTACTTGTCTATGATACTACCAAGATCTTCCCAACAACAAATGGCATATATCTATAGGCATTATATTACACAGGACTTCATCTTCATATGTGTTAATCTTGATGTGCACTTTGAATTTCTCATTCACAATCAATTGATGCCCATTCAACAACCCTAACACCTTGTATGGGTTCAAGTACACAAACTTATTTAAAACAAGATTGTTTATCATTTCCTCATAAATGAGATTATCGGTGTTACCACTATCAAAAATTATTTTATTGTACTTACCTCCCAACTTGCAAAAAGGTTCAAAATAGATTATTCATGTTTTTGGGCATGTTCTCTTATTTTGTGGGATTTAATAACACCCTCTTCCTCATAAACACTTCACCTCATTTGGGTTCTTATGTGTTACTTGCTAAAGGTTCATAATAGACTCTTCATGTTTTTGGGAATGTTCTCTTATTTTGTGGGATTTAATAACACCCTCATCATCATAAACACTTCACCTCATTTGGGTTATTATGTGTTACTTGCTAACACATGACTTTTTGCATCTGCATGTTGAGCAACATGATTGCTAGCATCATTCCTTTGACCGCCACTACTTTTTACACTTGTGGACATTTGAATGCATAATGTCTAGTCTCTCCACAATGGAAACCAATTCCACTCAAACCTCTTCCTAGTTTACTTCCTCTACCTCATGATGTTAGTCTTCATCCACCTCTTTATACATGACTCCACTCATGTGAGGTGCTTGTCTCTCCTTCTTGCACATGAATTTTTGTATCGCCACATAAACGTCCACCTCTACGCAAAAAAATTATTTTCTGAGGGATCTATGGTCTATAACACAACTTATCTTCCATCATCAACCCAAAATAATAGGATTCCTCCACAATTCTCATCCTAATTATGTTGAGTTCATCTTAAATAGAAATGTGTAGTCCATTGAGATACCTTGAGATTTGGTCAACGTCGTCCTCCACATTTCCATCTATGATATTAAGCTAATAGAACTCGTCATTATAGCTTGCACTCAATTCATTCTGATGCAAATCATGCAACTCCTTGAATATAAGAGACCAGTAATCCACATGCATAAACTTAGCCTTCAACTTTGTTACCATTCAATCCCATTTCTTCAACTTACCTTTACCTCTTTGAAATCTCTTGTTTTGCATATGATCCCACCGAAAAGGTACATGGCCCTTCAACTTGGTACTTGCAAATCTAATCTTCTTGTTATCCTCCACACCTCCATACTCAAATTAGTTTTGAATTTTACAATCCAAAGTATATCAAGTCTTTTGGATCCAAGTTCCTAGAGTAACATGGAACATCTATGAGTGATTTACTTCCAATCCTTGTGATTGCTTGCAATAACCAATCCTCTTATGCATTAACTTTCTCTTATATAACTTCTTGCTTTGTGGGTCATCTCACTTCACGATCATTTACATTCTCATCTTCATCCACATCAACTCCTCTACATTGTGTTATTTCCATGGCCTCCAAACAAGTTTGTGTTCCTCTTATCACATCAGCCAAGTCTATTGTTCTCGATTATCTATTCACTCTACATGTCACATTTCCTCAAGATTATGCGACCTCGTACCCTCTACCCAACAATACAATGATGAATATGTCTACAAATACTTTATACTTGCACTAGTATGGAAAGGTAAATCCTAATATCACTCATAAAACCCAAATTGATGTTTACAATAATCTCCTCAACATTACTCACAAATCCTACACTCTGACTAACCTCATTAATAGGATTCTAAATCCTAAACTCTTACTAATAGGATTTCTAAATCCTAGCGCCAATACAAAATTGATGCGGTTGTGGTCATGATTACCAATGAAGGGATACCAAAGTAGACATCACAAAATAAAATATCTCGGACACATTTTCTAAACAAGATACAAATGACAATATCTCTATTAATGTAAGGAAAGAGAATTGCACATTCGGGCACATCACCAATACACTCCAATTATAGTCTTCAATGAGACTCTACAAGGACTGTGTCAAGGAATCCCAACCTAGACCCATCATGAGCTTACAAACTCTAATAAGATTCTACAAAACCAACATGTGGATCACACTTATAAAGAAGGTCACCAAAGATCTAGACCCACTCTAAATCAAGAGACGGATTCGATTACTTACATCAAAGTTGAACTTTCTCAAAAAAGGCAAAATTAAGCTTTTCTCTCAATCAAGTTGATTTATAAGTGTGTAACTCCTACTTATAATAATCATGATCACTCGGCAGTGAGTAAATATTCCCTGAAATGATATTCCCTCGGGTACCCCTAAGTTGCCATTGAGCTATGTAGAAATGTTCCCTTCATTGGATCGGGTTTCAATGAAGGATGGATCCTGGTCATGAAGGTCGGATCAAGGCTTGTGTGTGCTCTTTAAAACTGTAACAATGTAGATAGGAAATTCATGTGTGTGAAAATCCAATTATTTTTATCAAATGAGAGTGGTCTTATTGAAACATGGTACGTGGCAGCTTTCGTAGGTGTCTAACAAGTGTGACAATGACATTCATGGATTAAGACAAACATTGGCGACTTTGGTCAAGCATCAATAATCTGCGCAAAATAGTGTGCAACATGACTACACAAGGTATGAGAGATCTTATTGAGCAATATGACTTTCTATGTGAGGTATCTTGGAATAAGCTTGTGACAAATTCTAGTATTTCATAGCTTTCGTGGCTTAGGTAAGCTTGTGAAGCGTTCACAATTTTACACATCTTGGATGGGCTGAAATTTGGTTGAGTGTATGATAAATGCCCCGCCATAAGTATATGAATATGATCTTCAATTGTTGTTTTCTTTTTTTCCATACCTACCAAATATTTTTATGCACATTTTGAGATGCTTTTATGGGGAGTTGGCACTCTATAGCTAGTTTTTCCAAGTCACAATCAATGGGCTACCTATTTCTAGGAAATTTGATTTTGTTGAGAGAGTTGATCTTCCAAAAACAATGATAGTTATAAAAATTTGTAATATGAAGCATCTATAATGTTATTTTTTTGGTCTAGAGTAAAGATCCAACCATGTTGATGCAAAAATAATTTCATTCCAAATATGCACGTTATAAAACAATACTACATACTAAGGTAAGCTTGTGAAGAATTCACAAGTTTACACACTTGGACATGTTGAAGTTTGGTTGAGTGTATGATAAATGCTCTACCGAAGTATATGAATATGATCTTCATTGGTTGTATTCTATTTTTCCATCCATACAAAATATTTGTATGCATGTTTTGATATATGTTTATGGGGAGTTGGCACTCTATAGCTAGTGTTTTCCAAGTCATAATCAATGGGTTGTCTGCTTTAGGAAATTTGATTTTTAAGAGAGTTACAATATCTTCCAAAAAAAATAACAATAATAGTTATAAAAAGTTATAATATGAAGCATCTATAATGCTATATTTGTTGTTTCAATCTAGAGTAAAGATCCAACCATGTCAATACAAAAATAATTTCATTACAAAGGTGCACTATGTCAATAATACTACATACAAAAAAATTAAGTGATACAAAACAAATTGTAAGTGATAGTATATTCCAAACAAAAACGCATCCTTTTACCTAACAATTGGAACATGCAAAAATGTCACCTATCAATTAAGGATTTGAAAACCTCCAACCGTGGGAAGTTGACCTAATCAAAATGAATATTCAACCTTGTAAAATCTCATATCTAAGCCAATAATCCATTGCAAGTGGTTCTTTGTATCCTTAAGGTTGTTTCACTGTAATAAATGTAAAGTAACTTGGATGCAATTATACTATCATCATATTCGTCATTTCGCAAAGATATCCATCAAACATGGGAAAAACAGAACATGTTAAACCATATAAACCTCCTATGCATTGTGCAAACAAAACTATCATTCCAAACTTATCTCTAAATGTGCCAAGGAACTTTGTTGTTTTGGAAATATTCACAAAAATCTCTATAAAGCTTCTTATTCTAAGGAGTTTTAATTTGTAGCCTAGAAAGAATGATATGCTTTAGTCATGCTCTAACCATCACATTGGCCAATAAAGCTATGTGGCATTCCCTTGATCTCTAATTTGGAAAAGGAACAACTGTAATATGTTCTCTCCACAAATTTGTACATTGTAGAGGAATCACATAGCAATATAAATTATTTATTCAAGCCCCTAAAAGCATCGATTGCAATTGAGGATGGTGATATGGTCTTTTTGAGACACATGAGCAATACATAGAAGTGTTGAAACTATGGTCTTTGTGGGCTTAAATTTTCATTGGTGATAAAATTATTTATTCATTGTAAATCTAGAGAGCATGTCAAATTTATTAAAATCTTCATCAATGAATATTATTTTTTTGTATAATCTTCATCATTAAAGTGGTTTCTAGGAGCTATAAAAGTGTTATCTTAAGTTTGATTTTGATTTTTGGTTGTATAACCAAATATTACTATCCATCATATTTATTTGAATATTTGGTGATTGTGGAAAGTTGGATTTGTCCATTGGACTCTATTTATATGCTCTAGATGCCTTCAAAAATTTGTCAAGTTACTCGCTCGTGAGCTTACTTGGTTTGAATTTTTAAATGAATTTGTCGAGTTCAAAACTAAACATGGATTAATTCTATCCCATCGAATATGCTACAAAATTTTATACAATGTTATAAATGAGTTATTTATCATCAATGTTTGTTGAATGAGATATAATACTTTATAAGCGCATACCTTAAATGGTTTTGAAATCATACCTAATAATAGGATAAACAAAGCCGGTCGAGACTAGGAAAAGTGTTCATGATTTCTCCAGAGCATCATCGTAGAAGCCTCCAAAAGAGGTTGTATGCACATCTTGCAAGTTTCTTAAATTTAATCACTATTATACATCTCAAGAGATTGCACAATGGCTAACGGGATCATGCACGGAAAACCCGGGATTTTTGTGGGATAGCAGGAATATTGTATCTTACGAGCTCAAACTTTATTCATTTAAATCAGGTCTAGGTGTTCGATCTAATAATTATGTAAAACTTATGGCCTTTAAACTTGCTTTAAAATGTGCCACTAAAAATAATATACAAAAATTTGCGAGATAATGGGGATTCTATGGTTGTTATAAATTGGATGAAAGAGTTGTTAGATATGTGCCAACAAAGTTAAATTTTGGATCCCTTTGCGGCGCGGTTTGTACCTCACTTATTAAAGGGGGTGTGGGGGCTTTCCCCCACTCTTGCTCGCAAGAGGTTCCAGGGAGCAGAGACATGTTATGGAGGGCCTGCTTTATGGGTTTGAGGCGAGCCCCAAAGCAAAAATTAAGAAATTAATCCCTTGTTTCTAGAAAGACAAATTCAACTGAATTCTATTTTTAGGAAGGAAAATCCTAATGGCATTTTCCACTCTATTTTAGGAGGAATCCAAATTGTACTTCACCAATTAGGTGTATATATTTTTGTGGAGATCTAAAGTTTCTCATAACGAGTTTGCATGTAACTGTTTATCTTGAGTTAATAAAGCTTGATATCTTGCACCGTGGATGTTTCCCTAAGCACTCAGCTAGGGTTTTACCACGTAAATATGGTGTTTGTCTCTTGCATGTTTGGTATTTCATATATTTCATTTATCTCTATCTTTATAAACTATTATTTTGTTATTCACATTTATGTGTATTCATTGTTGCAAAGTCTTTGATTTCTAACAAGAGTTATATCAAATGGAGAATTTGATGCTTGAATCAACTATTCAACAAGCTATCTTACCTACACATCTATAGGGAGCTAAATGCTACAACAAAATAAATCGGATCATGGGTGAAGATTGAATCGAAGCATGGAGTCACTTTGCCAATAGTTATTGCTTGATTTGCATTTTGTAGACCTTCTGCGCTTATAAAACTTTTGACATAGTTTTACGAAAATGGTCTATGAAGTACATTGTGTGGCTTGTTTTTGTGGAAATTTTGTAATTATTGGATCCAACTCCTAGACCTACTTTAGACTTAATGAAGTAATATTTTATAAGATAAAGCAATCCCCCTATCAAACACAAAGTTCGTTTCCCTTACATGGCCTGTCCAGAATAACTTGCATTTAAATGAAGCTTCGGGATCCAAAAAAACCAATTAAGATTTTTAGCCATTGTTGGCACTAAACCGACCCTCGACAAACATAACCCCAACCATGGGTGATAATTCCTAAAATACCTCTCTTAAACCTCCTAACCAATAAAGGAAAAAAATCCTTGAATCATTCATGTA
The DNA here is from genome assembly GCA_018340775.1 of Taxus wallichiana var. yunnanensis. Lineage (NCBI taxonomy): Eukaryota > Viridiplantae > Streptophyta > Pinopsida > Cupressales > Taxaceae > Taxus > Taxus wallichiana. Next base: position 744,012,639 of record CM031244.1, on the reverse strand, counting down.
ACATAGATAAATGCAAAAGAAATGGGAAATAATGAGAGGCGATTTGATCATCTATGAATTACTGAAATTATGGCTATGAATCGGGATACATAAAGACTATATGTGGTCTTCAAAAAAAAATTCTAAGATCTTTATGAGCAACAAATTCTCATTTTTTAAGATAGTTCCTAGATCTCACCTCGAATTTAAAGGAAATAAATATCCCTCTAAAGCTTTGAGTAGTCACCATAACCTTTAAGTTTATTGCTAACATAAAGAACAATCTTGAATCAAATAAATAAATTATAATGTTGGTGAAAAGCAAGGTTGTCACCTCTCTTGGCTTCAAGATAGGTTCCCGGACCTAACCGCTAGAATAATCTTAAGGAAATAGATATCCCTCTAGAGCTTCGAGATGCCATGCACAAATTTTATGGGAAAGTGACTACAATAATAAATATCATTCATAAACCATTAAAAAATATTGCAATGTTGGGGACAAGCAAGGTTGATCCCTTTCTCATACATTGTTTACATTGATAAATGTCGTGATCGAGAGAAAGAAACTTGTAAAAATAACTAGAATGAATAATATCATTCTTCTTGCAAAAATATCAATAATTTCGCCAACATTTTAATGTTCTCTAAACATTATGTTAAAACTCTAAATTGAAAATTGATGTTGATAAAAGTAAAGTAATGATGATAAAACCTAAGAAAATGTAAGCATAGGACAAATTTTTAATATGCAAGGTAGAGAAAACAAGTTTAAATCACATGCACTACTTTGGTGGAAAAGAACTCAATTAGTTCCAAATTTCAAAATGCAAACTATCACAGGATTTTACTTGTTAAATATTGGACATGTTGAGCATGATAGATGATATCTTTGATTGACCGATATAGTAGTGGGTGTCACATCTCATGCACAATTCATAGAACTAAAACCATCGAATATCTATACCAAATCTAAAGTTGGAATATTCATAATAAAACATTTAAACCACATTAAATATGTATGCATAGTTTGGGGAAACCATGCCAATGTTTTAAGCACTCAATATGTGATCAACAAAAAAATTGAAGGGTTGCAATCAAGACCTAAAAAAGTTCCTTATATTCCCCCTTACCATCACCACACCTCCAAAAAGAAAATTAAATAGTCACTATATATGCCCTGATATAAGTTTTTGCATATCCAAAAATGTTATTTTTCCTTTAAAACGGTGACAATATTCATATAAAGAAACCTAAAATATTGCATAGGAAATGCGAGATAAACATCTCATAAGAAATTAAAATGTAAATTTGAGAGAACGAGAAGAATACTCTTTTAGTTCTCAATGTACATTGAGAAGAAACTATATTTTCATGCTTTGGATGACAATCATGTTTTCAAACATTAAATTAAAAGTATTGAATGTATACACCTAATTTTTCACTTTTCATCTTTCATGCCTGTTACTAACAATTTCCTTCTACAGATAAGGGTCATTGATGCATCTATTTCTTAAGCGGGTGCTTAGGAATGGGGTATGATTACTCACATAATCATTATGGCTTAGAGACAGAACAAAGAGAGTATCGTTATGTGGTCTTAGCCTTAGTTTTCCTTACACTAGTTATCCTTGTCCCTCTATGTCTCATACACATTGCACACCCAAAATCTTGCTAGCATTTCACCACTTGGCACCTTGTTCATCCATTTGCTTGATCTATGACACTTATTTTCACTTTTCATGACATGTCACCTAATTTATCAATCTTCACCGACGCCATCACCCGTGGACAATGGTGTCGGGGCGATGGCGTTGGTGTAAGGTTTTTCTTTGCAAACGCCATCACCCATGTGTAATGGTGTTGTATATATACCTATCACACTTTGGCATTCATGAAGGAATCCTGAATTTAGGAATTGTCATCTACTCTGCTCTCTTACACTAACTTCGCATTTGCTCGCTTTACTCTTCATTTATCTTACACTTGGCTTGGATTGGATTGGACACTCTTCTTCTTGGTTGGATTTCTTGCACTATTGGGTCATCTATAGTGAGTCTAGGATAGGAACGGTGTTCCCCTTATCCACCTAATAGCGATTCTCTCTATGTATTTTGTTTCTCTAAAGAGATAGATACATTATTTACCACCCTACATGTACAAGTGAGTGCTCTAACTCTCTTTGTAATTTTACATAGATTAGTTCATTTCCCTTCCCCATTGCTCTATGTTATCTTAGTATTACATGTATATTGATGTCTAGTTAGCATAGTTCTCTTATTTAATCAGCTCCTTAGCTCTCATTTACTTTAATTTCAGTCATATTGTGCATGTTTTCCTTATTTATCATTGATCTATACCTCTTCTCACCCATTTACCGATATCTTAGTAGGGTACTCTCCTTTATCTTGATTGTGGGCCTTGGAAACCCTAGGTTGACCTAGTGTAGGGATTACGCCCTCTAGATATACAACCCTAGTGCTCATTATAGCCCCTTTAAATCTATCAATTGTATGTCGGTTAATGTGTGTCTCTACTACTCCTCGATTGCTTGTAGAACAAAAGACTTAGGAGTGCAAGTTATTGAGACACATTTTTGGCCTACCATACATTTTTGGTGAACCCATGAATCCTATAGTCATCCCATCGAGAAAATCTCTTTAAAAGCATCCATCTTCAATATATACCTCATATAGACATCCAAAATTCACAAAACCTCAAAACCTACCTACACAGATGCCATCGTCTAGGGTCAATCCTGTATGTTTACGTAAACTCATTTCCAAACACCATCGGCCCCTTTGTATAAACTCTATTGCATGGTTGATCCCTTCTATTCCTTCAAATATGTTCCCAAACACCATCGACCCTTGTGTAAACTTTTTGTATATCTGATTGTGTTTGTAACTTTCATTTCGAACATGTTCCTAGCAGATCATCACTCCATCATGGAGTATCTAGGCTTAGGATCCTCTAATTCATTGTGTAAACATTTCCGAGACCTATCATCCTAACAATTTTTCATGGATTGTTACGTCATAGGAGCACCTAGAAAGAAGCCTTCACCCCACAACAATGGCCCGCCTGAGGATGAAGAAGAAGAAAACCAAAATGACAATACCTTTGATCATCCTCTAGAGATTCAAGTTTCTTTCTCAATTTCCCTAATGCAAAAATGACTCGGAAGAAATACTTGGCAAACGTATTATTGAATTCGTCTCTGAACAACTCGACAATAGGGGAGAAAAGGGAAAGGTCTCGAAGTAGGTTCATCTAAGAATTTCCCTAATTCTAAACCTACCAATCTCATTCTCCAACTTATTGATAGGATGAGCCAACAAAAATCTACTACTACAACTCAATTCCTTCAAATGCAAGCCAACATGGCTCAATTTGTCAAATGGGCTCAATTCCTTAAAATATGTTCCCAAACACCATCGACCCTGTGTAAACTTTTCTACATAGCTGATTGTTATTTTGATAACCTTCATTCCGAACATGTTCTAGCCAAATCATCACTCCATCGTGGAGAATCGGGCTTGGATCCTCTAATTCTATAGTGCAAACATTTCCTCAAACCTATCATCTTCAAGTTGAGTTTCCTTTTGCATGGATTGTTACGTTATAGGAGCACCTAGAAATAAGTCTTCACCCCACAAAGAATGGCCCACCTATGGATGAAGAAGAAGAAAACCAAAATGACAATACCTTTGATCATTCTCTAGAGATTCAAAAGTTTCTTTCTCGATTTCCCCAATACAAAAATGAATCAAAAGAAATGCTTGGCAAACATCTTCTTGAATTCATCTCTAAACAACTTGACAATAGGGCATAAAAGGAAAGATCCCAAAGTAGGTTCATCTGAGAATGTCCCTAATTCTAGCCATACCACTCTCATTCTCCAACTTATTGATAGGATGAGCCAACAAAAATCTACTACAACAGCTCAATTCCTTCAAATGTAATCCAACATGGCTTAATTTGTCAAATGGGTCTAATGGGGTGCCCATCACCCAACCCCTATCCAAAACAAAGTCTTAAGAGTAGTCCAACAAGAGCCTTTAGCACCTTACATTGCTAGCATGGATATTGGTGACATTGCTCCTATCTCTTACGACGGGTCTACTGATCCCACCCTTCATATCAAGGCCTTTGGAAATCTTTACAAGGAATGGATTAGAACCAATTCATACATTGCCACCAAACTCCTAGCTAAAACTCTCACTGTAGATGCTTTGGATTGGTACCATACTTTACCTCCTAATTCCATAGTTGAGTTAGAGTCCTTGGTGACTAGTGAACAAATTCCAATATCATGATCTACCTAAGAACAATATAAATGCTTTCATCAATTTCCAACAATCTGAAAATGAATCAGCACAAGCTTTCATCAAGCATTAGAAGACCCTATCTATGCAAGTAGAACATAATATGCCTAATGATAGCCTCTTCCAACTTTTCTTATGAGCTCTTGAACCTCGCCTTCAATACAAGGTGAGGTCCTTTTTTCCCACTTCCTTGAAGAGGCCTTTGAACAAGCCAAAAGGAAATATTATCTCATGAAGGAATTCGAGAAATCTCCTCCTAAGACAAAAACTAATAAACAAGTCCAAATCCTCCAACATTCTAAGAACAAGAATGCGACAGATGATGGAGTCTTTAATACTCTTCCTCTTGTTACTTCTTCAAATAGAATTGTTTTTAACATTGATCAACAAACTAATAATAACAAAGTCAGCCTAACTATCATCAACCATTGAGTAAGGAAGAGTTTAAACGTCACTTACCGCAATATTAGATCCTTCTTGACCTATTCCTCATTGGCACGATGAAAGTAAGTTCTATTGGTGGCATGCTAATTGGGGTCACTCCCATGAAAACTATCATGCACTACAAATGGCTACCATCAGCTTCTTCCTAGGTCCCCACTATGATGCCATCACTCATGAGCATTTGACCAAAGCGGTCAAAGCCTATGATACAACTCAACAAAAAAATATAGTCATGAAGCTATCAACCTAGCTAACAAGAAGCTACAATCTTCTCTAATCTATGGCCTAATCACAATGTTTCCGAAATTTCTAAGAAGCAAGAAAATACTACTGGGTACTAACATAGTTGACATGGATTATCCCCTTAAAACATAGTTGCGATTAATCATGTAAAGCGTGTCATAGCTTATGTAGAACCTGAATACCCTATAGCATTCCAACCTTGAACTCACAAGGTCATATATCCTCTCGTACCTCAAAACCAAACTTCACAAGGAAAAAATTTGTCTCCTCTAGTTACCATCGACCCCTATGGAAATTCTTCTACAAGGACGATGGTGTGTAGATCTGTATCTCTGACCATAGACACCATCGGCCCCTATGCAAATCAAACTTGCAAGGTCAATAGCATAAGAATTGATCAAAAAATAGTTTCATAAGTGTCCTAATCACAATTGCTTCCTCTATCTTTGATTTTAGGATCCCCAACACTCTCACCTACTACACAATCCAGTCAATGGGTGGGATCCTATTGAAGCACTTTCCCAACTTCCTGGCCAAGTCCCCTTCTTAGAACTCATGTGCATGTCATCTCACCACCATGAGTGTCTCATGATAACATTGTTTGATATGAACATTCCCTTTCCTCCCTCTTTGTGGAAGAGCCCCACATTGCATGGCTCATAAGAAAGCATCCACCAGTAATGTGAGGATATATCCATTCATACCTATCTCCACTATGGATGCTCATTCTTACATTCACTTTCCTATAGCTTCTATAATCCCAGATGAGCTCTTGCTTTGTGCAAATGATCCACCTCTCTTCATTTTAGTTCAAATCGGTCACACTATGATCAAGCATGCTCTCATTGACAAAGGATAAGGAATGTGTGTGGCCTCATTAGACTTCATTAAGGCTCTTGGTTATTCTATAAACAACTTGAAATCTACACGAATAACTTGTCAAGGATACGATCACCGACAGATGCCTCCTATGGGGTGTATTTGGTTTCCCATCAATGTTTCCCCTAGGACTGTCTGCATCAAATCATGGTATTCAATTTTACTTTATTTTATAATATTCTCCTAGGGAGGCCTTGGACTCATCATATACATGCCATTGCTTTTTCGCATGTCATTGTGTGAAATTCTCTCACCAGGGAGCTATTTATAAGATTCAAGGGGACATAAATCTTTGGAATTATGACAAACTTCAAAAAAAGGGGACATACAAGCTCTCCAAACTTGATGAATTATCTCATATCCCCTTTCGAGAATACCAATGTTTTAACTATCACATAGATTCTCTTCGTGGAAATTTCAGTCATCCTAAATTGCTTAGGCACATGCTTCCCAATCTCTTGGAGTTTGATGATGATGATCCCGATGAGGTCACGCTTATAATCATTACTTTTAATCTTCTGAGCTTATTGTATCCCAACTACCTCCTTCCTTGTGGCCTTCAAAGAAGGAGCCTTGGTTCCTAATAGTCATCTCACATACACCGTAACCCCCACTAGAGCATGTGGTCTGACTCGAGACCATAGTCGACTCTTGTGCGGTGGATGCCTCCACATCAGATTATGACGAATTTTATGCTTTAAATGACCCGCACCCAACTAGATATGTTCATATTTTTTTTATGGGGAATTCTTGCGTTACCAAGAAACTCTTCACACCAAATTGTCTCATGACATGAACGTCATCCTAATACAAGAGTAATCCTTGAGTATAGTTGCTACTTCTTCCCCACCGGTACCTGAGCCTCAAATTTCTCCATTGACTACACCTCCACATTCTACCATCAACCTAGCCGACCCATTTTCCCTTATAAAATTGGATGATTAGGTTGTTGGTTTTTGACTATGAAGCCGATGATCTCATGGGTGATGATCATATCTATTGTACCTCAATGATGAGCAACATACTACTCCATTAGCACCATATTTTCCCATTGCATTGGTGCCCTCCTCAAATACTCTCACTAGCCCTCTGCAACCTATGAGACTCCCATCCCTACCTCTTGCTCTTATGGCTCCTCAATCCTCTAAGACCAATCCATATTGCACATGGCACAAGGCTCTAGGGAATGATGTTTTTGACTATAGAGCCTATCGATGCCACATGAAGAATATTGAAGCTGAGGTCAAATGTGACCAAACCAAAAAGGATACACAAATTTCACTTTAGCTCCCTTCTTTTTCTCTCATCACGGGTATTGTGCGCACACCAACCTCGATGCAGTTCTACATAACAAATGTCTCATCCCCAAAACCTCTTCCCATAATCGAAGCATGGAGTTGATTCCTCTCGGAACGGACCACCTTCCCCTCAACTAGCTAGATACTTAATGGACCACCACCTGTCTTGATCCTTGTCCCTCCATAAATGACATTCGACATGATATTCTCACCCAACTGGAGGATCAAATAGATGACACCTTATTTACCACAAAATCTAAAGTTCATCGGCAAGTCCTTATTACACAACATGTCAGAGAGGACCTCATGACTCATGTTATAATTCATATCTTGAATCAAGTTGACAACATCATTGTTGATACATTGCAATCTTTTGCCCCTCATGGCTAGTTATCCATAGTACATCGATCCCATCTTATTTTTCCTCCTTTGGCCTGGACCTCGTCGTCGCTTAGGATCTCATCCCCACTTGGGTTTCTACACACTACTTTTTGCCTTTGCTTGAAATCTCGATCCCCCTATGGGTTTTCACACAAAGCCTAAAGATCTCATTACATTCTTTCTTGGGTTGTTTTCTCCGCTTGGATTTATCACCATATACACACTATTTTCTCCTACCATTGGAGCACCTTGGTCCCGATTCTACCTATTTTGGCTCGATTCACCTCGGTCTATCCTATTATATCACTTTGCTTATTTTGTGCATCCTCGCTTAGGCTTATGGCCTTTCTTGGATTTCTATACCCAATCACGCCATGACATCCTACTACTGGACGTCTCGGCCTTGTTTCACCTCTTGACTTCTTCACATTGCATGGGTTGGGCAATCTTACCAATTCCCCTCTCACCGGATTTAATTAGCTGATCACATTATCATTATTCCAAAGTACCATGGGTATCATTACATACATACATGCAGAAAGTAGGAAAATGATAAACAAATCAACATAAATATAGCAAACATCAAAACATCCAAATATCACCAAAATCATTACACACACACACACACACACACACACACACACATCGAATCAATTTTATACATCGACAAAATCATACAAAATCATACAGAATAGCTCGACCCATCTACAAAGTGGCTTAAGTACCCTCAACCCCCGTGGGGGTATTTGAATGCTTTGGGATGAAGGGGTTGTCTAGTAGCTCTAGATGTGCAAGCTAGGGACTCTACCCTAGATCGGGCTCTGGAAGCCTCTCTCTGCACTCTTGCTAGTTGTGTCTCTAATGAAATAATACACGCTACAACTCTTTGGGCATCTAATAGGTGAGTTGTTTGCTCTTGAACCAAGGTCTCCCGGGATTGTAGTAGACTCTACAACATCACATCTATGTTTCCAATAGACATCAATGAATGTGCATCCCTACAACTCCGTAGTGTCTGGGATGCCTCTCCAACTAGCCAAAACAAGCTCACATAATCCCTAGTTGACGATGTTGCTAGATTTGCGATCACTTTGTAGTATCCTGGACATCCAAAGACTTGATCCGAGGATCTCATGGTGGAAATTCTCTATCAATGAGTGTCACTCCATCATCTGTGTGTAAAACCAAATAACAACACATGCTCACAAATTTCAATATGGCACAAACCCATTTATCAAGAGTCACCTAAATAACATAATATCACACATACCAGTTTGTTTGGGCCTCTCCATGACAATTTCGCTATCTCTACCACCTCCAATAACTCCTCCTACTCATCATGACGAGTTTGGTTCCTACATATTGTGCCCACCTATCTTGAGGCACCAATATCATGTCCCCTCTACGCTATGGTTTGGGCCTCTACCTCGGATGAACTACCATTTAAACCCCGATCGATGTCAAGTAGCCTCCTCTCGGTCATCGCATATTTTTTCCCTAATCCATAGTGTTGGTTTCCTATTGCTACTCCTCTAGTGCTAGGACCAACTCCACCTGTACCCCTAACTCAGCAGTGAACCTATGTCGACAGATCCTCCATTCGATCCCTCCTTTGAACCACTCATCACCATAATCTGTGGTGGGCCCCGAGAATTCCCACCATGTCAATGATTCCTCCGACCATGTGCACCCACCACCCATATCCTATGGCGTCGTAATGTTGGTACCCTCACCTCTACTCCTGTAACTTCTCTAGCATGACGATGTTGGTAGGGTGGCAATGGTGGTATCACCACGAGCATTGGTCACCCAAACTGCTTCAGGACCCTACTCACCACATGGGCCTCCACCCAATAAAAATAGTGCCTTGTCACCTTGGTAATGGTAGCTAAGTAATTTTTCTTGGGCTAGTTGGGCCACTAATCCAAATTCCCTATGTAGGGCTGCCATGTAACATCATTTGGACCCACCTTAGTGGTCAAAATGCTCAAGTGACCTCACAAACCCGGTCCCCGTGCCCACTAAAGCACTCTCGGGGCATCTGCTGCTATTACTGTGGTGTTCATATTGACCTCGTACATCAGGAACCTCTCATATATTCATGCAGTCAATAAAATTATGATTCCTATGATCCTCTCGACCCCCGCACCCGATCTCGTGAGGCCATTTTTCTACCCAAACCATAGCTATAAATATCTTGCAAGCAGGGTACTTTTGGCCAAGCATGTTCGCTAACTGTCAAGTGGAAACAAACAGATGCAAGATTTGTCAAGTTTATATGGGCTTCGGAGGAATGCGGCATTACCTCTTAACCCCATCCTAATTGAGGAACCATTTGCACAATGGCATCCGAATTCATCGGTATGGTCAACCCACTTCAAGCACCAAACATAAATGGATCCTCACTACAATTGATTACTTCACCTGATGGGTGGAAGCAATTCCACTAAAAGAGGCCACCGAGAATGTGATCCTGGAACTCCTATAGGATATCACTACCCACTTCGGACCCCCTACACTATTATATCAGATAATGTTAAGGCCTTTTTAGGGGCCAAAGTATCGACTTCTTTGTTAGGCATGTGATCTATCTGAAAACATCCTCCAATTATTACCCACAAGGAAATGGTCTAGCAGAATTCATTAACAAAATCTGATCAGGCTCATAAAAAGGATGGGAAATGAGCATAAGAGGTTGTGGCATGAACACATCAAAATAGCCTTATGGCCTAATTGAATCACACCTAAACAGATCCTGAAAGCCTCGCCATATGAGATAGTTTACTAGAAAATCATTGTGATGTCAATTACCCTAGAAATCCCTGCATTACAACTATTAAAACAAATTAAGATAGAGGAAAATAGGGTAATGCAAGTAAGACCCGTCGAGCTAGTAGAGCTCCAAGAGAAGGGGGAGGCCACTCATGAAGCCATGATCAGCCCGCCAATAGGTCGTGAAAACTTGATTCGATCAAAAACGTCGAATCGAGTCTGAGTTGGTACTATGGTTTTGAAATGGGATGCAAGGGCTTCCAAGCCTAGAAATCATGAAAAATTTGACCTCTTATGGACATGACCCTTCAAAATCAGAGCATGCAAGCAGCATAACATTTTTGAACTTGAGACCATGGAAGGTGACCCCTTGGCAATTCCAATAAATGGGATTCACTTAAAGCCTTTCCATTGAGTTTCTTCATTTGAAGTATTATATCATATGTATAGATTTTTCTTTTCCTCGCCTTTTTCCTTGTTTGTTTTTTTCCCCTTTCAATAAATGTCTCGGACATGTGTCCCTCACGAGACACCCTTGCCTCTTTTTGAAGTTTTGGAGGAAGTGCATCTTCCTAATTTTCCCAATTTAATGATCCATGTCTTTCTAAGATATTTGGGGAAAATATTGAAGAATTGACACAAAATATCTTGGAAAACGTAAAGTTCGGCACTTAGGGTCATTAAATCAAAAGGGTCATTATATGATGTGACTCTATATACGCGTGAGCCATTACTCTACATAAGTTAAGGCGGTTATTTAAGACAAGCTTGGGAGTCCAACAAATTCATTTCAAATGCTAAGATTTTTCCACCTAGCCTCCAAGTTTCGAGTAGACAAAAATCAGAGCCTTCTCCTAGTCCTAAAATCTGCCATGGTGACTTCCATCTCTACACCACAAGCAAAGTCTTATGTAGGGCAACATGCACCCCCACGCCCTCTTCACCCAAGGTTGAGGTTACCTGATGGGGATCACAGGTTGATGACCCTTCCATTGTTTCGACTTTGTCGACAATGTCTTTGACCTGTTCTCAACAAAATCCCAAATCTTTGAGGGAGGAAACCCACGCAAAGTTTCTTAACTTGGGGAATTCTGAGTCTTTTGGCTCAAGAATCTAGAGCACAACACTCACTAAATTTTTGGTGCCTCTCGTATACCCATACCCATACCAAGGTTGAGGTTCCCTAATGGGGGATCATGGTTTAGTGACCCTTCCATGGTTTTAGACTTTTCGACGATGTCTTTGACCTGTTCTCATCAAAAATCCCAAAGATCTGAGGGACGCAACCCACACTAGGTTTCTTAACTTGGGGAATTATGAGTCTTTTGGCTCAAGAATCTGGAGCACAACACTCACTCAATATATGGTGCCTCTTGTGCACTCATACCTAGAGTTCGTGCGGATGTGTGCGAGTTGTTTCAATCTGAGACCAATGTCATCCAAAGTGCGAAGCATAAAGGTGGTAATCACACCTCAAGCTATTAGAGATATGTTGGCCCCCTATTCTACGACCCAAGTAGATAGTTTCTATAACATGGAAAGGCTCCAAAATGTCTAGGCTCAATGCCAAAACAAATCTTCATTCCTTAATAGGGAGTTAAGACATACAAATTCAAGTGGTTTGGGAACTGTAAGATTTCCCATTCCCATAAAGTCACTAATGGCAGATTCTCAAGACACCTACTCCATGTTAACATTTATTTTCAACTAAGATTCAAAAAAAATGTCCATGATTGGAAAAATAGTGGCCCTATTCAGAATGAGGTCAGTGAAGAAAGATCAAAGGTACCATTTTGACTTCACCAAAGTCATTTCAGAATCTATTTGTAAGCATTTAACCATGTTCCCAGTAAGCTCTACCTTCAGGTATTCCTCATATTTTTTCCACCTCATTTTATATCGAATGCCTAGTACCTCAGCTAGTACATGGCTCTAATGCTATGGGATGCAAAGGTAGACCCCCAAAATATCATTCTAGTGTTTGCTTGGACTCATGTGTTGTCCCACTCATCGACGTATATGAATTTTTTAACTCTTTTGTGGAGCCCCTCTTGCATGAATTTGACTCGAAGGGTCAACAACAGAATGAATAGCTCTGTTGAGTCCATCCTCGCAGATCCCCTACACCCTTGTGATTATTTTTTCGGGGCAAGACATTCTATGATTTGGTTGCATGGTTTCCGAGAAGAATCCTTTATGCTCCCGAGGGTCCTCACAACACGGGAGGTGGATCTAAATATAACCAGTAGTTGGTACTCCTGGATGTTGAATTTGGATTCGGTCAAAAAAATAAGGTACTCTTTGACCTCCCCTTGAGCAAGGAAGGAATTACTGTGATTAAATGCAAGGTGGAGCATTTACTCACATAGAAGTTGGCTTCCTACGGCTTCACCCAAATTTAGGACTCGTGGAGGTATGACCTAGACAGGATGATGGCCTCCACTTTAATTCAAAATAAAGTTTCAGACTCCTGCCAGCATGAGTCCAGAAATTTTTTGAAGACAAGCGGTCCCCTTAGGTAGATTCTCCGACATACTCGTCGAGCTCAGTGACATTCCAATTCCAAAGTGGGAGTCATTTCACCCAATCCATCATTTGTACAACCCCACCCACACGATGACACAAGGACTCATAGTATCCCTTTGTAGAAGCAAGGACTGGAGCACAGAAAATATTGAAGACTATTAGAAGTATAGGCAGGAGATCAAACAAACCACCCTCAATTTTGAGGGTGTATCCAATGACAAACAATGGGAGGAGTTTTGGGATATGAATCATGGGTCTGACGCGAAGATTGAGGAGACAATGACAATCACCAAGGAGTGGCCAGTGAGAACTACCGTAGATAGTCCTTTGGGCCCTTTCAACAAAGCAATTACCAAAACAGCCCACACCCTCCACTTCTCAGTAAGATCCTTCGGTTCGAGACACCTACACCGCAGCTCACATCAATTCCTAGGGTAGAAAACTAGTGGAGGAATTGATGTTGAGTCCCCCACACAAAAATTTAAAGTCATTTGAGACCCCTACATCTTCTCCCCCTCTCCCTCCTCCCGAGGCTCCCTTTCAATCTCCTCCACCACCATTTTCCCCCAAGGGGTATCCCTTATCTGTCCACCCCATCCTGCACAATCCCTCCTCTCGAGCCTCCCAACCACCCTCCACCATCCCAAATTTCTCCCCCATGTGGTGACAGGACCATATTCATCTCTAGTAACCTCACAGCCTCAACCACCTGTTATAATCACATATGTTCTACCACATGGGTTACCATTTGCAGGCGGGTCGTCCCTTCTCCCTCGGATTTTTAAGTCAATCAAGCAGCCCAAAGCGGCCGAGATAACAGAGGTCGAAGTAAAAGAAGAAGGAAATGTCGGTAGGAATGACAAGATCACGGTCATTATATGACCATCGAAAAGTTATTCCCCAAGTGTCTAAACCCGCAAAGCGTGATGCAAATGATGACTATTCTATCAAAGATTGTTGAAGTCAACCTTGCAGAGTTCGACCTCAAGATAAGGTTGACCTAATGAACAAAATTGTTGTTGTAGTCACGAAAAACTACCTCAAGCTTAACAACCAGCTCAAAAAGGCACAAACTAGCCTCCATCGGGTAAATAGCACCGTGGCCAGCTAACAAGCCAAGATTAAAGGAAAAGGCAAGGAGATCGAATAGCTCCGCAAGGGGATGAAGGAAGCTCCATCACGAGAAGTCCTTGCGGCTTCTCAAGTGGAAACTAAGAATCTAGAAGCTAAACTCACCATGTCCAAAGCCTCAGCCAATTCACTCTCATAGGAGAAAGGAGCCCTCCAATAGGAGGTTGATTCAAGAAAGGTGGAGGTGGCTACACTCTAGGAAAGTTGCGCATTGTCAAAGCAAAGAAGGGCAGCCTTTAGAAAAGGTTGAAATCATCTAAGGACATGGTCAAGGACTTAACCCATAGATTGGGATAACAACCCTAGAAAGGGGAATTGTAACATTAGTGCAAGAGCTATATGCCTCTTGTTGTGATCGAATTGTCACCGCAGTAATGAATCTAGCCCCCACACTCAAATTTATATATGATGCACATGGGTTATGCTCAAATGTGGAGACCACAGCCTCCACCATCGCCAGGTCGTATACGCCAGGTCCCTGAATCACTACTATTGATTCAGAAACTTTATGATTCTTTCAACTCCACCCTACAAGGGGCTGAAATCATAGACAGGTGGATGATTGTTGCGAAGATCAACAAGATCCTAAGTTGTAATAAAGCATCCATCAAATGTCAAAATATCCTGACCTAGCTCCAACAGGGGATCAAAGAGTGGAAGCAGAGTATCAATGAATTGGTTCAATTAGGCTTCCCCTCCCCCTTCCCCAATGACTCCATAGTCCTATCAAAGGACCAAATTCAGCAGCTCTTGATCACCAAATGACAAGATAAGATTGTCTTTTAGTCTTTAAAAGAGATCTCTCCTTGCATCGAAGAACCTACTTTGACAACTCTTAGTGGCATTTCGTAAGCCACATTTTGAATTTTGAGGTAGAGAGGATTGTCGATCCTTCCATGATAAGCACAGAGTCCCTTGGTGAGTCACCAATAATTAGTAGAGGTTTTTTTGTGTGAGGCTCTTTTACCGCCACTTGTCTTTTGTCGCCTAGCCCTACTTCTTTTTGTTTTGTTTATTTGAGCCCAAATTCGGCTATGGAGCTGAATGTAGAAGATATCCACGTGTCCCTTTAGTGCACTTGGGGAATAATGTGGAGAAATTAATGTTCTCAAACTTTTGTTGCACTGCCCATGTGTCTCATGCATGATAAAGCTACCCAAGCAGATTATAAAGTCAACGATACAATAAAAACACACAGGGTCTCCACATGTCGCCTGAGCACAATTTCAAATAAAGAGAGAAAGGGACGTTCTCAAACTTACGCGAGACCATCCATGCGTCACCTAGGGGTAGGTTTGGAGACAAAGCCCTAGGAAATGCCCTTAGACCAAGTGCATGACCTCTATGTGGTAGGGAAGAATCATCACCAACCAAAGGAGCGCAAGGCTTGGGAGTTGGATGAATTAAAGGCAATCATAAATATCACAGATAGGCAGTTGAGATCTTGCCCAAAAAATGAAATTTTTGTAGGAAAACTTGAATACCGGTGGTGGAAGATCATATTTTGGACATTGAAATGAGAGCCAAGGGGGTCTATAAAGGAATGTTCGATCCAAAACAAAGGAGAGGGAATACAAAAATAAAGACACCAAAATCACAAAGAATTTTAGGCTTAGTTATTGTGTTTGCTAGCCTTAGCAAGGCTCTATTGTAGAAGAAAGTTGTAATCTGTGTCGTATCGACCTTATGTATTATTTTCTCTATGAATAAAGGGCTCTTGTTCTATGCATTTTAGCTCTCAATAGTCTACTTCCTTCGTCCATTATTACTAGTAGTTTTAGATAAATGTTTAATATCTATCGTGTTATATGCCCTTGGGTTTTCTATATGCATCTATCATCTACGTATTATTATATTTTACACCTTCTCGGCCTTTGATAATTCAAGATACTTCTAAAAATAGTAGACCATGCTAAACGCTCTTTGACTATTCTAACATTTTTTCATAATCTATCTTTGTGCCTTTTAAAATAATTTTCGGCGTATCGCCTTATTTAGTTTTGCACTTTGTTTATTTTTCCTCTAACCCTTACCTCACACCAATATAGAAGAGCCAACTTCTATAAAACTGGAGGTTATCTTAGGGGACATGTCCCACATCCCTAAGGTATCCTACGACTTTGATGGTTCATCCGCAAAGATAATCATCAACATGTACATGAGGAATTTTAAAAAGAAGTAAATGAAGTCAATTTCACTATAAACATCTTAATTTTTTGAAGTTGATCCCAATTTGTTGAGAACCGCTTAATTAAAACATAAAAAAATAAATCCTTGGGATGAAACAAACTAGAAAAAATTGCTCACTACATCATATATGAATGTTATTCCTCATCTTCCTCCCAAGCCCTGGTTTTATCCATTGATGAATCCACAAAATCTACATCCACAAGATTAACCTTGGTTAGCATATATAAATATCATAGAGTAGAAGTTTCAAATGACATTTGTTGTTATAATTGTATTAGAACAAAGTCCAAGTTTAGAGATTCACAAAGCAGAATACTAGTAGGTCATAGCCTCAAAAACAAATCAAAAGTTTCCATTGCTCCTGCTACTTACCAAGAAGTTTTTCAACCATCACTGTGCATGTTCTCGCACATTTTAGATTTTGTAATGTCCCTTATTGGGACTTCAACTGAAAAAGGAGGAAATCACACAAACCCCAAAATTATTAAATTCTGATTTTAGACCAGCAAACTGAATTTTATGACAGCTGGAAATCAACAGTCTGATTTTTATAACAACAATCCAAAAATGAAGGGAAAACACTCAAATATCATCAACTAACTCAACCAAAATGTAGATAGGTAATTTAGGAAGTATTTAAGCCACTTTCCAATATGAAACTTGATTGAAAACACAGCTGGAAAATTAATTAAATGCAACAGAAGTACAGCTCATGAAAATTATGAAATGAAGGGTTTCCAAACCCCAATAACCACAAAGAAATATAGATTCCGGCTTTAGAAATTATGCCAAATCAGAAGATAAATTAAATTAGCAACTTGTTGGCTAGATTTTATGCCCAACGTAAAACCTAGGTAGTCATGAGATAAATATCCCTCATTTAAAGGTGAGGCTCTCGTGTAAGATGTTTATCTATTTTGTAGAGGTGAATCCTAATAACTACTTTAAGGGGTTTTACTATAATTCCCTCAGCTCGTGAACCACAAAATTAGGTAATTTGGTAGCAAGTAAGTTGAAGCTATGATGGATATTTGCAAAAGGGAGGAAAATTAGAAGTAGGGAAAGAAGAAAGAAAGATGTGCTGACTCAACCAATAGTTATCAGAGTTAGTCTCATCCACACAAATTAAATAAACAAAGAAAACTCACAACATTCAACAGTAAGGGAAAGAAATAGCTTCTAACCTAGATCTAAGATAACACAAATTTTATCTAAAACCTCAAATAGAAGTGATGAGAAAAGCACCGTAGACACAAAGTTCTCCGGAAATCCACCTTTTATTCAATCCCCACTTTCACAGAAATCATACCAAGGGTTTCAACACAAAGTCTGAAAACTCAAGAATGCTCTAAACAAATTCTGATGAACAAATTGTGATAATTTAACCCGTAGGCTCTTCATCTATTTATAGTACATATGGGGCGATTACAAATAGGAAGCTTTCAATGAATTGCCACATGTGGAAGCTATGAAAAAGGGAAGCAACTAACAATATTTTCCCCTAGACTTTCTCTTTGCATGACATGCATGCTTTACAACTGAAAATAGAACCTTCTATTTTGCATGTCTGCCACCTATTTCCAAGTAATTGACTTCTTCCAGTAACTTGAAGTAATGGCTTTTAAACCAATCACTTAAGTTTTAAAATTCAATTGATTTCTCAATTAACTTGTCGAATAAAATAAGAGAAAGAAGAAGAAAGAAAAGAAGTTATTCCAGTTGCAACACTCTCCATTTTATTCTTCTTCCATACTTTGCATGCTAATCCAACATCCATTGTACTTCTGCTTCATCTACTTTAGCAATGAATGATATGAATGATATCTCTGTCCTGAACTCCGAGAAGCTCTTTCTCCCATATGCGGTTGACTCTTTTCCTTTGATTCTCACCAAACAAGATCTAAGAGTAGCTAATCATCCCCAATTTAAAACACCGTAACAAGGGAAAAAAAAATTTTTTTTTTTTAAATAACGTTCTCTGTTATGAATTATAAAATTCAAACACACGTTCGAGATTTAGTAATTGTTCTCTGCCCAAACCACACAGTTTGGATCATACAATTTCTTTTAAAAACGAATGTTCCCTGTTCACATATTTACAATATGGAACACACATTCAATGCCATTCAATCTCATAACAGATTCTATATGCTGCTGTAAATGACTCGATGAACTGCCGATCTTCCATTTTCATGGCTCGGAGTTTCAACGATCCTTCATTTCATGACTCGGCAACAACCGATCCTTCATGTACATGACTCGGCAACAACCGATCCTTCATGTTTGTTTATGCATAGTATATTTTATATACTTGTTCTCATAACCTTCCCCGGTTATCGAAGTGATCCATTTAAGAAGCCTATCTGAATATCTGTTACTGATATTCATCTGACATCCTGCATCTTAAATTAAGTGATAAGGACAACGCAACCAAAGAATTGCGATACTTTGGCCAAAGATTTTCACATGCTTTGCATGATCATATTCCTGAATGTGATACACATCTACGGAATACGTCCTTCACTTCACTTCACCTGTTATCTAGAATGGTCTTTCCCGGTTCCTACCAAATCCTCATTGTTTAAGTTCCGTTTTAAACTTTCGATACCAGCCAGTAATATGAGCGGGTATAGGAAGGCACTCCTGGTAACTAAAGATACGCAGACATACGGTGTCGTTACCCCACGACTCCGTGTGTCTGATTACCTTTAGTATTCCGGAGTCACTCCGTATACCAGATCATACCCTATCCCCACCCCAGCTAAGATCTACACATTCAGCCTATGTATTCTAAATGTTTTAATTCGGGAGGGCATTGCTATATGTCAGCTGCAACAATGTGTCGTCATGAAGACCCCGTCTTCATGAAGACACCTTGCTGTAGCTGGCGTATACCAATGTCCTGCAGAATTCTCCCAACGAGAATACACATCCTGCCCAAGTGACTTAGCCACGAGTTAATAGTTTAAGCAATTTTCAGCATCCACGCTGATCCCTTGATCCTCGTTTCCGTTGCAGTTGTATATAACTAAGAAGGACTAAACTGTCCTTTAGTTCGTTATGTATCGTCTCCTTCATACCGAAGGGTTACATTTCCTTACTTGGTCCATTTCTTAATCATTAGATTAAGCATTCCGTACCGACGGACATAATAAGTTTACCTACTAAACTTAACCAAGATGTTTCCAACTGCAACTTATTTCAGAATATTAACTTATTAGACGTCATTCAAACGAGGTCTAATCCTTGAGAAATGAATTCATTTATTTCCCTTCAACGTTACATAGTTAAGGATCATTAGTTATGAACATATGCATCCAATAACCTTTATTCTGAATTTTATCAAACGGGATCATTAATGAGGTTTGAAAACGAAGTTCAAATACTCCCAGTTTAAATTGATATTCCTTAGCTCCTAAGCTAATCCTGAATACCCTCTGATTATAAAATCATATTCCTTTTAATTTCTTTTTTTTTTTTTTTAATGTCAATTCAAAATTCATCTTTACCCAAGTATGAATTAATTGCATTGTTCAACTTAAAGGTTGTATTTAAGTAAGAATAGATATCAGTTTCAATTCAGCATCCATCCAAGGATTACGAAACAATTCCAAATCGAGAAGTAACATTTTATTCCCAATTTATATAACAATATCAAACTGATATAATTATTGAAAATATCACACTTGTAACTGTATTCAATATTTCAAGTCATAATTTGTACATTTGCCAATCCAACTGATTGGGTATAGTTTTTACAAAGCATCCATACAACTCATGGACAGAAGAATATATTTTCTTCTTTCACAATTCCTCAAAGAGGAATAAAAGCAACAGTTACAATTTAATTTACATTTTATCAAGAGGCATCAGAAGACAGCCAAGTCTTCATTCTAATCAAATTCCATCTGCAAAATGAATTGCACGGGTCAGTTCAATGAACTGAGCACATTAAGCACTTATCCTTAAAATAAGATGCTTCAACTAACTGTTTCAATAAAAGAACCCTGCTTTTATGAAACAACAACGCAAAACATCAATCTCGAAAAGCACAAAAGAGAGATCAGCATAACCACTAATCATCAGAATATCATCACAACCAGCCAAGGGACTGCTGTCCCGTTTCCACATAATCATTGCAAGTATCAATTTACAAAATTTGTAAAGTTAGGAATTCAAGTAGCTTGCTGCCTATACAGCATACAGTTATCTTTTCCACGCCTTTCATTAATAACAAATGCAAAGGATGAAACTAACTGAATATAAATCCATTACTTTCCTTTCCGTTCATGAAGCATGTTAAATTTAAAGCATTCAAGTACAACAAGAAAGCGAACAGCAATGCATATAGTAGCTCCCATCTAAGCACTATAAAATTCATCATTCACGAATTCCAGAATTCCAACTAAATGAAAGAGAAAGATCATTTTTCTAAAACATTCGTTCATATCTCTATTTCCTTCCACATGACTGTCCTAACAGTGGAATCCAAACGAAATTCAATTTAAGATAACAGTTCAGAGTGAAACTTACAAAATCCACTCGTAATTCACTTTCCGGGAGCATGAATAATTTCATAAATAATCAGCTTTAAACGAAGACAGGAAAGAATTCACCATTCATATCCATACTTCATTGGAATCAGACTCCTTTAAGGATCCAAAACATATTAGTACAACATTAGGTACATCCGAGATCAACAATATAAGGTTACATACCATATAATTGCCATAATAAAGAAAATCGTATTTCTTTCGCTGCATACTAAACAGAAACAGTATTTCAATCATGCAATCACTTAATCACATAATGATCTAATTCTTAGTAACGTACCCCGTTCAGAATAATATTTATTCATTACTGTTACCTACAGCAATCCATTATTCACATGACGATGAATTTCATCAGGATAAAACAGCAGGCAGAAAACAAAGAATTCATTCTCTTTTTAATTTCACTAAGAAACATTATTTGTTCAAACGAGAATCGAACACCTAATCCGTGTTCATCTCAACAAGACAACTGATTATAAGGATAACGGAACAGCCGTTCTTATCAAAACAAACTCTCAACCATAATACGCAATGAAATCCATTTTTCCATCATAGTAACTTGAAATATATATACATTCTGTGCATAGAATTCAATCAAGTGGAAACTGTGTCAGCAGTTCATATAAGAAGACCAAACAGCATTATATAACACAGTGAAATTACCTTATTCTTTCAACAAGGAGAACGAAATCCCCAAATAAATTTAAGAAGGAAAAACAGTTGTCTTTTTCCTTATTCCATGAATACCCAATACGTATTCGCTTAGTTTCTACTCAAGAAGAGGTACAGCAATAATATTAGTGCTTAAACTTCCTATGGTTCGAGTTCAATTACTCACAGAAAACTCGAATGCCACTTCCAACCAAAACCCAAACAATACAAGAAGAAGGGTCTACTTTCTCAAAAGAAAGATTCTATAAGAACTACTTCATCAATCATTATTCTCTTCCTTTCCGTTTGTTAACAATACACGGTTGTTCAGAAGTGGAAACAACTCATAAAAAGAAAGTGTACAGTCACAATATATATATATATATATATATATATAAATCAATAAATTTTCCCTTACTGTCAAACGTCCAGCACACGGGAAGATACATCATTCAAGAACTACAAGACAACCCAACTCAGCAGTCAAGACAATATTTCCCTATTGTTTCCAAAATGACAGCAAGATTCAATGAAACCCATTTCATAGAAATATATACGACTGTATCTCCACTTGTCTCTTTTTGTTTACATGCGCGGACAGTTCCTCATATAACAGCAAGAAAAGATTGTATTTAAAGAACAATTTCACCATAAGGCGATCGCACAGTCTATTCCATTTTCAAACAACACGAACAGAGAAAGGAATATCCACATTTCAACCATTTATACAGTCAACAATCAAGACTGAAAATCATTTCCAACATGATTCGAGCAAGAACAAATCAAGGCAGAGCAACCAGAATCAAATCTCATTAACATTTCCCAAAGAAAAGAAGCAAGAACCAATAAAATCCATCTCCAATCAACTCAACAACAATCATGCGATCCCAACCCAAGAGCAGGGTTGTTTTAATGAAACATTTAATCAAAGCAAAGATTTTAAAGAGAAGGGCTTAACGTGCCTGAGATATCTTTTTCAGAGCTCGAAGAAAACGTTGTTTGCCGCGTTTTTCTTCCACAACGGCAACACAATATTCCCAGCACTCCCTTCCTTCTTCTTGGCTTATCAACAGCCTCAAAACTTCCAAGAAAATGTCAAATGCAAGAGCTGGTTCGACTAAACCAAACCAAGAAACCAAATGCAGAGCAATTTTGCAAAAAGCTCGAATCAACAAAAATGAGAATCAAAATTTCCTCACGCTGCTTCCAAGGCAAGCTGGTCGCGAGGACCAAAAACCTTTAATGCAATAAAGGCTTGCCTTTCTCCTCATTTTCCACGCCACCGCCACTTGGGTTGGCAAGTCTCCAATTTTAAATTTTTCCATGCAAATGAGCTTAGCCAAGCTTCCAAACGGATACCTCCATCTCCTACCTGTCCCGCCAAAACTGGCGCCGTCCCCGAAGGGACAGTTCATAAATGCCAATGAATGCCTCCTAACCATCCTTATCCTTTTCTTCCCAAGGGTCTGCGTACCCCTTTAACTTAGGATTAGTTTTAGGTTACATAGTTCATTCGACCTAGGTCTTAGTTAGACCTTAGGTTTTAGGATTTAGATTTATTTTTCCCCCTTTTTTTTTTTATATAATTTAAAAATCCACTAGGATAGTAGTGTAGGATGTATGTTAGGTCTTAGGGTTAGTTTAGGTTTAATTCACACTAACCACTAACACTAACAACTTCCTTCCAGCCCCTTGCTAACATCCATGTTAACGCAGAGCAGGACGTTCCGTCCTTCCGATTACATGCCAAGGCCACCCGTGTCCAGGCATTTCTCGCCCCACGAGGTCCCGAATTCGACAGTACAGGGTTCAAGAATCGAACCCCTGTCGTTGACATTTTCGTGCTAGCTGTTCACGCCTGTAATCAGGCGCTGCACTCTTATAATAATCCTAGTCCAGTTCAAGTGTGAATTAACATAGAAAACACAAGAGGACCTCAGCATACTTGAATCAATGGAATTGATTCTGGGTATGCTGTCAATCAGCACAAGAGCAAGCAATTATACGACAATCTGTCGCCACATCAGCAAGCACACAAGTACAGTGTTCGCTGTCCCATGCAATAAATCACAGTATGCAAGAATCCAAATTTAGCAACACATTCTCTTAAGATCAAAACATATCTTAACATATTTGCTTTCATTCCAAAAGCTATAACAGTATGTAAAACATTCACCAAGTTAACATACAAAATCAGAGTATTACATTCTTCCCTCCTTAAAGTATCATCGTCCCGATGATCAGATTAACAAGTCAAGGAGTTCTTAGGACAAAGTTCAGTTATTGTCCTTTCCTTCATAAGTTCATACCAAAAACAGATTCTCTCTTAAAAACAACGTTTTAAGACAACTGTACAATAGACTGATAATTGTCTAAATTTGGTAGGATTTTTCAGTTCTCTGAATTTCATATTCAGTTAAACAGGTGTGGAAAAGTAGATCTCATTTCTTCGAGATTCTCCCAAGTTGCACTTTCTTCGCTGAACTGGTCCCACTGGACCTTACATTGGTTCACTTCGCGATTTCTCAAGTACAACTGGCGAGTTCCCAACACTCGAATGGGCTTAACCACGATTATTCCTGGGTCTTGGACCTGCAAGGAATTCCAATTTAGCACATGTGATAAATCTGTCACGTATTTCTTAAGCAAAGAAATATGAAAAACATCATGCATTTGAGACAAAGCAGGAGGTAATGCTAGACGATAAGCTACAGGGTTGATTATTTCAATAATTTCAAAAGGTCCCACGTAACGTGGTGACAACTTGGCAGCCTTGCCAAAAGTTATGGAGCTCTTTTTCGGCTTCACCCGAAGAAAGACCTTCTCTCCAAGTTTATAATGCCTGTCAACCCGCTTCAAGTCTGCATAGCTCTTCTGCCTATTGGCAGCCTCCTTTAGATGTTCCCGAATCATTTTGATTTGCTGTTCCATTTCCATAAGGATTTCTGGCCCAATTACCTCTCTGTCCTCAACGCTGTCCCAGCTGACAGGGGTTCTGCATTTTCTTCCATACAATGCTTCAAAGGGCGCCATTTTTAAAGAGGCATGATAGGTGTTATTGTAAGCAAATTCTACCAGCGGAAGGTATTCCTCCCATTTATACTGCTGGTCCATACAATACATCCTCAGCATGTCCTCTAAAACTTGATTAACTCTCTCAGTCTGTCCATCCGTTTCTGGATGATATGCAGAACTGAAGTTTAATTTAGTTCCCAAGGCTGCATTAAGCGTTTGCCAAAACCTTGATGTCATCCTCGGATCTCTGTCTGATATGATTAATTCCGGTATTCCATGCAACCTGAAGATTTCATGTACAAATCTTCTTGCTAAAACTGGTGCATCGTCCTTTAAATTACCAGCAATGAAGTGTGCCACTTTGGTCAATTTGTCGACTACAACCAGGATAATGTCATGTTTATTTCTTGACATAGGCAATCCTTGAACGAAATCCATCGTTATCACTTGCCACTTATACTGCGGAATGCTGTGGGGATACAATAATCCAGAAGGGTGCATATGTTCCGCTTTAACACGCTGACATTCCAAGCAGTGTGTTACAAACTCTACCACATCCTTTTTCATTCCCTTCCAAAAATATTGCTGCTTAAGATCAGCAAGCATTTTTGTGATGCCAGGGTGTCCAGAAAAAGGTGAATTATGGAATTCAGTGAGCAATTTCCCTCTTAAGTCATTGGCCACAGGTACATATACCCGGTTTTCAAATCTCAGAATTCCTTCGTTATCAAAACGAAATCCCTTATACCTGCTGTCCTGCGGGTCTGCAGCAAGTGCTGATTTGACTTGCTGAAAATAGGGATCTGATTCTAAGGCATCTTTTACCTCATCCTTGAACTGAGTTCTTAACGTTATAAGAGCAGAGATATGCTTCCTTCGACTCAGAGCATCTGCTACTCTATTTTCCTTGCCCTTAATGTAGCTTATATCAAAATCATACTGAGACAGAAATTCTAACCATCTTCGTTGCCTTGCATTCAGATTTGGCTGAGTAAAAATATACTTCAGCCCCAGGTGGTCTGTTTTTAATTCAAAGGGCTTGCCAAGAAGGTAATGCCTCCATATTTGAAGCGCATGTACTATGGCAGCGAGTTCAAGATCGTGTGGAGCATAGTTCTGTTCATGTAACTTAAGCTTTCTGCTTTCATAAGCGATAACATGGTTATTCTGTAACAAAATACCCCCAAGGCCTTCTCCTGAGGCGTCCGTTACAACCATAAAATCTCCATTTGGATCAGGTACAGTCAAAATAGGTGCTGTAGTTAACTGCTCCTTTAACTTTTTAAAGGCAGATTCACATTTGTCTGTCCAGACAAATTTCTTTTCTTTCTTCTGCAACGAAGTGATTGGGGCAGCAATTTTTGAAAAGTCCTTAACGAACTTTCTATAATATCCAGCCAAGCCCATGAAGCTCCTTACTTCGTGCACGTTCTTAGGTGCAGGCCACTCAGTTATAGCTGTGATCTTTGAAGGGTCAACAGCTATCCCGTCTTTGCTTATAACGTGTCCCAAATAATGCACCTCTGCATCATAAAAGGAACATTTGGACAGTTTGCCATACAACTTCCTCTTTCTTAAGATTTCCAGCACTATCCTGAGATGTTCTTGGTGCTCTTCGACATTTTTAGAGTATATAAGAATGTCGTCTAAGAATACAAGCACAAACTTGTCTAAGTATTCTTGAAAAATGTTATTCATTAGATTCATGAAGGCGGCAGGTGCATTAGTCAGCCCAAAAGGCAACACCGTGAACTCATAGTGCCCATACCTCGTTCTAAAAGCTGTTTTATGAATATCTTCCTCTTTTATTCTTAGCTGATGGTACCCTGACCGCAGATCTATTTTTGAATAGACTGATGCTCCTCGCATCTGATCAAACAGATCATCGATTCTTGGAAGTGGGTATCGATTTTTAATGGTTGCTTTATTCAGCATTCTGTAATCAATGCACAGCCTCAAGGTGCCATCCTTTTTCTTTACGAAAATTACCGGCGCTCCCCAAGGTGAGACGCTCGGTCTGATCAGCCCCTTAGTCAAAAGTTCTTGTAACTGAGCCTTCAGTTCTACCAGCTCAATGGTAGTCATTCTATAAGGTGCCTTAGATATGGGTTCCGTTCCTGGTTTGATCTCAATAGCGAAGTCAAACTCACGTTTGGGCGGAAGACCCGGTAATTCCTCCGGAAACACATCACGGAAATCCCTCAACAATGGATACTTTTCCATGAAATCATTATCTTCTATTTCATTTTCTGTCATTTTTACCGCATACAAAGTGCAGCCTCTGTTTTTAGCCCTCTTTAGTTGCATAGCCGTCAGTTTCCTAACTGCAACTTCCCGTTTTACACCTTGAATGACTGCTGCTTTCCGCAGATCATCAAGGCAACAGATTTGTTTTTCATAACAGTCAACCTTTGCCTTATGTTCAGCCAACCAGTTAACTCCAATAATGATATCATATGATCCTAGAGGAGTGACATACAAGTCAACTTCGGTGGAGAACCCAGGCAGGTCAAGAATTGCCCCAAAAAGGCACATTTCAACTGTGTGGACAGCATTATTCCCATAATGCACTGTCCATGTTTTATCCATTCTCGCAGCCTTTCTTTTTAATTTCATAGCAAGTTTAGCAGAAATAAAACATTCTGTAGCTCCAGTATCAAAAAGTACAACTACAGGTTTACCGAATAGCTTACCAAGAATCCCTATGGGCGTCACTTGCTTTTCAAACTTGTCGGTTAGACATCGCAAAGATGTATCCTATGCTTTGTCCGCGATCATCCTTCTTCGAGAGACAAGTGATTCGCATAGTGGTCCTTTCCACATTTGAAGCATCCTCCAGCTGGCCCTTTTCTAGGTTCAAATTTGTTACCAGCCTTAAAGTTATCGTTCTGGCTTCCATAGGACTTCTGTCCAATGCCATTAACTTTTGGAAAGCTATTCCGCACACTATTTACAGGTCTGTTCATCACAGGTTTCTTGTTGTTATCTACAACAATTTTATTTTTCACACCAAACCTTTTCCAAGGTCCCCTTTTTGGTGCAAGAGACGAAGAAGGATTGGGAATCTTCTTCCTTATCTCTTCCCTGTGAGCAGAGATTGCTCTCAATTTCTGTTCCTGTCTGATTGCCTTTTCAACAACTCCATCCATGGTGGTTGGGCCGTGGACATCCACTTCGCCACCAATGATGGGATTCAGTCCCATTATGAATTTCCGTATTCGACTTCTCGCGACACTTGGTATCATCAGGCACATACTTAAGGAGTTTAGTAAACCCTTCCCAGTATTCCGTCACCGACAGCCTTCCTTGCGACCAGTTCTGAAATTCAGTCATTTTCCTATCAAAATAGAGTTGAGGCAGCCATCTTTGCCTAAAATATCCCTTAAATTGATCCCAAGTTATGTCTGATTCGACAATATTCAGCTCAACCTTACGGTTGTCCCACCAGGATGATGCTTCATGAGAAAGCTGATATGCTCCCCATATCGCTTTAGTCTCTTCAGAGAAGTTTCTTATTGCAAAGTATTTCTCCATTTCACTGAGCCAGTTTTCAGCTCCGTCCCCAAGAGTTGTTCCATCAAACTTTGGAGGACTTATTCTCTTTATATCATTCGTAAGTTCAGCTGCTAATCTTGCCCTTTTATTTTCAGGGGGATTAGGAGCAATTACATTATTATCATCAACACCCGGATTCCCTCCGTTGATGTTGTCCACAGGAGGTAGCTGATCATTTATTTCAGCTTCATTCCCCTCCTCTTCATTGCCCATTGACTGTTGTTCCAGTACAGTCAAACGATCCCTCGTATCAAGTAGGGCAGCAAGGATTTCATCCAGCTTTTGGGCAGTTGCTGCTTCTCCACCCTGCAACGGGTTATTCGCAGCATTCCCTCTTGTCCTGACCATTTTCTGTTCAATAAGAAAATGTAAACTTTATTAATAACGTGGACTCATTAGGTCCAAGAGCTGCAACCTTCAGCTCTGATACCAAGATGTAACATCCCCAATTTAAAACACCAGAACAAGGGAAATTTTTTTTTTTTTTTTTAAATAACGTTCTCTGTTATGAATTATAAAATTCAAACACACGTTCGAGATTTAGTAATTGTTCTCTGCCCAAACCACACAGTTTGGATCATACAATTTCTTTCAAAAACGAATGTTCCCTGTTCACATATTTACAATATGGAACACACATTCAATGCCATTCAATCTCATAACAGATTCTATATGCTGCTGTAAATGACTCGATGAACTGCCGATCTTCCATTTTCATGGCTCGGAGTTTCAACGATCCTTCATTTCATGACTCGGCAACAACCGATCCTTCATGTACATGACTCGGCAACAACCGATCCTTCATGTCTGTTTATGCATAGTATATTTTATATACTTGTTCTCATAACCTTCCCCGGTTATCGAAGTGATCCATTTAAGAAGCCTATCTGAATATCTGTTACTGATATTCATCTGACATCCTGCATCTTAAATTAAGTGATAAGGACAACGCAACCAGCAATTGCGATACTTTGGCCAAAGATTTTCACATGCTTTGCATGATCATATTCCTGAATGTGATACACATCTACGGAATACGTCCTTCACTTCACTTCACCTGTTATCTAGAATGGTCTTTCCTGGTTCCTACCAGTCCTCATTGTTTAAGTTCCGTTTTAAACTTTCGATACCAGCCAGTAATATGAGCGGGTATAGGAAGGCACTCCTGGTAACTAAAGATACGCAGACATACGGTGTCGTTACCCCACGACTCCGTGTGTCTGATTACCTTTAGTATTCCGGAGTCACTCCGTATACCAGATCATACCCTATCCCCACCCCAGCTAAGATCTACACATTCAGCCTATGTATTCTAAATGTTTTAATTCGGGAGGGCATTGCTATATGTCAGCTGCAACAATGTGTCGTCATGAAGACCCCGTCTTCATGAAGACACCTTGCTGTAGCTGGCGTATACCAATGTCCTGCAGAATTCTCCCAACGAGAATACACATCCTGCCCAAGTGACTTAGCCACGAGTTAATAGTTTAAGCAATTTTCAGCATCCACGCTGATCCCTTGATCCTCGTTTCCGTTGCAGTTGTATATAACTAAGAAGGACTAAACTGTCCTTTAGTTCGTTATGTATCGTCTCCTTCGTACCGAAGGGTTACATTTCCTTACTTGGTCCATTTCTTAATCATTAGATTAAGCATTCCGTACCGACGGACATAATAAGTTTACCTACTAAACTTAACCAAGATGTTTCCAACTGCAACTTATTTCAGAATATTAACTTATTAGACGTCATTCAAACGAGGTCTAATCCTTGAGAAATGAATTCATTTATTT
This sequence comes from Taxus wallichiana var. yunnanensis, assembly GCA_018340775.1. Classification (NCBI taxonomy): domain Eukaryota; kingdom Viridiplantae; phylum Streptophyta; class Pinopsida; order Cupressales; family Taxaceae; genus Taxus; species Taxus wallichiana. The sequence continues at coordinate 743,982,906 of CM031244.1, read as the reverse complement.
CCCTTCAACGTTACATAGTTAAGGATCATTAGTTATGAACATATGCATCCAATAACCTTTATTCTCGAATTTTATCAAACGGGATCATTAATGAGGTTTGAAAACGAAGTTCAAATACTCCCAGTTTAAATTGATATTCCTTAGCTCCTAAGCTAATCCTGAATACCCTCTGATTATAAAATCATATTCCTTTTAATTTCTCTTTTTTTTTCTTTTTTTAATGTCAATTCAAAATTCATCTTTACCCAAGTATGAATTAATTGCATTATTCAACTTAAAGGTTGTATTTAAGTAAGAATAAATATCAGTTTCATTTCAACATCCATCCGAGGATTACGAAACAATTCCAAATTGAGAAGTAACATTTTATTCCCAATTTATATAACAATATCAAACTGATATAATTATTGAAAATATCACACTTGTAACTGTATTCAATATTTCAAGTCATAATTTGTACATTTGCCAATCCAACTGATTGGGTATAGTTTTTACAAAGTATTTATACAATTCATGGACAGAAGAATATATTTTCTTCTTTCACAATTCCTCAAAGAGGAATAAAAGCAACAGTTACAATTTAATTTACGTTCTATCAAGAGGCATCGAAGACAAACCAAGTCTTCATTCTAATCAAATTCCATCTCGCAAAATGAATTGCACGGGTCGGGCTTCAATGAATCGAGCACATTAAGCACTTATCCTTAAAATAAGATGCTTCAACTAACTGTTTCAATAAAAGAACCCTGCTTTTATGAAACAACAGCAAAACATCAATCTCAAAAAGCACAAAAGAGAGATCAGCATAACCACTAATCATCAGAATATCATCACAACCAGCCAAGGGACTGCTGTCCCATTTCCTCATAATCATTGCAAGTATCAATTTACAAAATTTGTAAAGTTAGGAATTCAAGTAGCTTGCTGCCTATACAGCATACAGTTATCTTTTCCACGCCTTTCATTAAAAACAAATGCAAAGGATGAAACTAACTGAATATAAATCCATTACGTTCATTTCCGTTCATGAAGCATGTTAAATTTAGAGCATTCAAGTACAGACAAGAAAGCGAACAGCAATGCATATAGTAGCTCCCATCTAAGCATTATAAAATTCATCATTCACGAATTCCAGAATTCCAACTAAATGAAAGAGAAAGATCATTTTTCTAAAACATTCGTTCATATCTCTATTTCCTTCCACATGACTGTCCTAACAGTGTAATCCAAACGAAATTCAATTTAAGATAACAGTTCAGAGTGAAACTTACAAAATCCACTCGGAATTCACTTTCCGGGAGCATGAATAATTTCATAAATATTCAGCTTTAAACGAAGACAAGAAAGAACTCACCATTCATATTCATACTTCATTGGAATCAGACTCCTTTAAGGATCCAAAACATATTAGTACAACATTAAGTACATCCGAGATCAACAATATAAGGTTACATACCATATAATTGCCATAATAAAGAAAATTGTATTTCTTTCGCTGCATACTAAACAGAAACAGTATTTCAACCATGCAATCACTTAATCACATAATGATCTAATTCTTAGTAACGTACCCCGTTCAGAATAATATTTATTCATTACTGTTACCTACAGCAATCCATTATTCACATGACGATGAATTTCACCAGATAAAACAACAGGCAGAAAACAAAGAATTCATTCTCTTTTTAATTTCACTAAGAAACATTATTTGTTCAAAACGAGAATCGAACACCTAATCCGTGTTCATCTCAACAAGACAACTGATTATAAGGATAACGGAACAGCCGTTCTTATCAAAACAAACTCTCAACCATAATACGCAATGAAATCCATTTTTCCATCATAGTAACTAGAAATATATATTCATTCTTTGCATAGAATTCAATCAAGTGGAAACTGTGTCAGCAGTTCATATAAGAAGACCAAACAACATTATATAACACAGTGAAATCACCTTATTCTTTCAACAAGGAGAACGAAATCCCGAGATAAATTTAAGAAGGAAAAACAGTTGTCTTTTTCCTTATTCCACGAATACCCAATACGTATTCGCTTAGTTTCTACTCAAGAAGAGGTACAACAATAATATTATTGCTTAAACTTCCTATGGTTCGAGTTCAATTACTCACAGTAAACTCGAATGCCACTTCCATCCAAAACCCAAACAGTACAAGAAGAAGGGTCTACTTTCTCAAAAGAAAATTCTATAAGAACTACTTCATCAATCATTATTCTCTTCCTTTCCGTTTGTTAACAATACACGGTTGTTCAGAAGTGGTAACCACTCATAAAAGAAAGTGTACAGTCACAATATATATATATATATATATAATCAATAAATTTTTCCTTTATGTCAAACGTCCAGCACACGGGAAGATACATCATTCAAGAACTACAAGACAACCCAACTCAACAGTCAAGACAATATTTCCCTATTGTTTCCAAAATGACAGCAAGATTCAATGAAACCCATTTCATAGAAATATATACGACTGTATCTCCACTTGTCTCTTTTTGTTTACATGCACGGACAGTTCCTCATATAACAGCAAGAAAAGATTGTATTTAAAGAACAATTTCACCATAAGGCGATTGCACAGTCTATTCCATTTTCGAACAACACGAACAGTGAAAGGAATATCCACATTTCAACCATTTATACAATCTTCATTCAATACTAAAAATCATTTCCAACACGATTCGAGCAAGAACAAATCAAGGCAGAGCAACCAGAATCAAATCTCCTTTTCATTTTCCCAACGAAAAGAAGCAAGAACCAACAAAATCCATTTCCAACTCAACTCAACAACAATCATGCAATCCCAACCCAAGAGCAGGGTTGTTTTAATGAAACATTTAATCAAAGCAAAGATTTTAAAGAGAAGGGCTTAACGTGCCTGAGATATCTTTTCCAGAGCTCGAAGAAAACGTTGTTTGCCGCGTTTTTCTTCCACAACGGCAACACAATATTCCCAGCACTCCCTTCCTTCTTCAGGCTTATCAACAGCCTCAAAACTTCCAAGAAAATGTCAAATGCAAGAGCTGGTTCGACTGAACCAGACCAAGAAACCAAATGCAGAGCAACTTTGCAAAAGCTCGAACCAACAAAAATGAAAATCAAAATTTCCTCATGCTGTTTCCAAGGCAAGCTGGTCGCGAGGACCAAAACCATTAATGCAATAAAGGCTTGCCTTTCTCCTTATTTTCCACGCCACCTCCACTTGGGTTGGCAAGTCTCCAATTTTAAATTTTTCCATGCAAATGAATTTAGCCAAGCTTCCAAATGGATACCTCTATCTCCTACCTGTCCCGCCAAAACTGGCGCCGTCCCCGAAGGGACAGTTCATAAATGCCAATGAATGCCTCCTATCCATCCTTATCCTTTTCTTCCCAAGGGTCTGCGTACCCCTTTAGCTTAGGATTAGTTTTAGGTTACATAGTTCATTCGACCTAGGTCTTAGTTAGACCTTAGGTTTTAGGATTTAGATTTATTTTTCCCCCTTTTTTTTTTATAATTTAAAAATCCACTAGGATAGTAGTGTAGGATGTATGTTAGGTCTTAGGGTTAGTTTAGGTTTAATTCACACTAACCACTAACACTAACAACTTCCTTCCAGCCCCTTGCTAACATCCACGTTAACGCAGCAGACGCCCGTCCTTCCGATTACATGCCAAGGCCACCCGTGTCCAGGCGTTTCTCGCCCCACGAGGTCCCGAATTCGACAGTACAGGGTTCAAGAATCGAACCCCTGTCGTTGACATTTTCGTGCTAGCTGTTCACGTCTGTAATCAGGCGCTGCACTCTTATAATAATCCTAGTCCAGTTCAAGTGTGAATTAACATAGAAAACACAAGAGGACCTCAGCATACTTGAATCAATGGAATTGATTCGGTATCTTGTCAATCAAAGCACAAGACAAGAGCAAGCAATATATACGACAATCTGCCGCCACATCAGCAAGCACACAAGTACAAGTGTTCGTCCCCCATGCAATAAATCACGGATGCAAGAATCCAAATTTAGCAACACATTCTCTTAAGATCAAAACATATCTTAACATATTTGCTTTCATTCCAAAAGCTATAACAAGATGTAAAACATTCACTGCACTTGGAATTGACTTCCCAAAAACCACGACTTGACTTTATGACTTTTTATTTTAAAATTTGAGAAAATTGAAAGGGAGGGGCAGCTTGTATTTGCATGAAAATCAAACATGGAGAGCAGCTTCAATTTCCATGATTGCACTTAAACTTGTCTCTTTAAAATTGGCATGGAAATCCAAGGTGGAAGGCAGCTAAGAATTGCGACTTGCATGGGCTCTTTGCTTTGAAAAACCACGACTTGGACTGAGAATTGATGTGGAAATTTGAAGAGGACAGATGTGTGGATATGGAAACAATTGGATAGCTTACAATTTGGCAGACAAGACCATGACTTCAACATGACTTTCCCCTGCAAAAACATTGCATTCTTTTCCCCATAGTTGTGTTGAAAATAGCTTGAAAACAAGCGTAATTAATTAATTTTCCCCTTGTCTGAGGCACATAATGACTTCTCAAAACCCCATGCAATTGAAATGGATCCAATAGAAAAAGGCTACGCAGGATTTCTTGGATGGAAAACAGAGAAAGACCAAAACACAGACAAAAAGAAACATAAAAACAACACCCAAAAGAAGTTGCGGGCAATTGCTCGGAAAATTTCTCCAATTGGCTATTCTATAAAAACTCTTCCCTGGGTGAATGTTCTTTATATAACCTAAATTCTCCAATTTTAGCTCAACTTATTTTAAAAGAATTTTATTTATTTAATATAAAAAATAAATAAAATGCTTTCAGGCTAAGTCTGGGAAAGGAATGAGTGAGCTTTAACATGTGGGTATTTGACGGACGAGACTCCATGACTTCCTTAAGGTATCTTTGAGCAACGTGAGCAACTACGCAAAAAAAAAACATGACCCGTCACTTAAAAAAGAACGAAAAATTTAAAAGGGTGAAATCAACACCGTTGGCTCCATCTGTGGACATCTTTATTTCTGTCAAAATGAAAGAAGTGAAGATGAGATCCCAACATCTCTGGTTTCGTGTCTTGTCTATTGGGTTTGGGGTCAAGCAAAGGAAACACAAAACAAACAAAAAAAAAGAAAAGAAAACAAGAGAATTTTATTTATCTACATACTTTTACCCTGTATCTCAATTCTTGAAGAGCTTCAAATGTTGCCCATTGAAAGGAAGTGGTAACTCAATTCCATCCTAATAGGCAAGGATGAAACTATCCATTCCAACAGTTCTCTTAATCATGAAGGGCCCTTTCCAGAGTGAATTAGATTTGTCGTGCATGCCCTTCGGTTCTTGCCTCTTGTCCCACAAGAGTACCCAATCTCCGATCTCGAATTTTCTTTCTCTGGCCTTCTTGTCACACAACTTGGGCAAGTCCTCATCAACTTCATCTTGTGGTGGCTCATTTTGTCTTCTCTCTGTGGTGGGTAAGTCTTCATCAACTTCCTCCATACCCAGATTTACCGGCTGCATCCCGAGGAAGAACTATCGCCATATTCTTTATTCTTCTTCAGGTACTGATCATGCTTGTCGAAAGCCCCCTCTAAGAAAACTAAACCCTTGAATATTTTGTTACCTTTTAGTTGAATTACTCCTATTGTCATCATAATCTAAATCAGTTTCCCCGTGGTTGTTTTTCGTGTGGTTGCGGTGATTTACTCCCTTCAACATATAACTCATCAAAGTTGTCTTGTTTCTAAAATGAAATATTAGTTTGTTTTCATTGAAAGTTTTCCACTATTCAACATTATCGTAGGACTTTGGGAGATAGACTATCTCCACTTTATAGTTACCTTATCTGAATATGGATAGTGGTCTATCCGGATTTAATAGTGCAATGTGATTGCCAAAGAGTTTGCCTTGGAATTCTAATTGTTGGAATGAAGTCGATAGAGAAGGCTGCAAAATCAAGTGTGGTAGAAAGCACTCTATCTCTATAATGCTTCATCTTATCTCTTTTGACTTGTTTTTTCCCTCAAACTTGCTTTACTATAAGCTCAACATCTCCTTGGGATTTGAGGAGTTTTACTCCTTTCTTTCTAGCTTGCTCCATTCCTAGCAGCAATGCTTCATACTCCGCCGTATTGTTGGTGTTCTCGAACATCGATTGTGGGAGTATGGGAATATCTCATGATCTGGAGATATTAATAGAACATCGGCTCCTGATCCAAAAGAACAATAGCTGCCTTTAAACTCTAGAGTCCAAATTTTTCCTTCTTAATCCGACTTTGATTGAAATTTTAGTTCTAAAATGCATTTTTATCCATTTCCAAGAAATAGACACCCGTTGTCGAATTCTAAAAAAGAATCTAGATCTAGGATCCTCAATTTCCTAAATGTGTACTTCTTGACTTCTTTTCTAGCTCCAACTTCTAGTTTTCCTCTTGATAGGAATATGAACACAAGACCAATCCATATTTTTCTCCTCTCCCGGCTCTTTGCAGAAATTTCTTTTGTATAAGAACATCCCAAGAGAGAATATTTGAATATCTGTAATTGTCATCTTTAATCTTTTTTCAGGAAAAGTTTCCATAACACCTTATGTGTCTTTGATTTGTCCGATTAAAGGGACTTGTCTCTCCATAGAGTAACACCTTCCTATTGTCTTTGTCAAGTAAGCCCAAGAGCATCTAGACTTTAGGCGGCATGACGTTGTCGAAGCACCTAAATCTAAAATGCAGTTGCTTAACTTGAAACCATTAAGTAATAGGGAAACATAGAAAGGTTCTACTCTTTCAAAAGATGATAAGGGTTTAACAATTGCAGCGTTGTTTTGGGAAGGAGTATCTTGGGTTTAGACAAAAGGCCTTTTGATGCATTAGATTGTCATGGTGATTGCACATACTTGACTAGCCTATTTAGCTACTCAGGAAAGGCTCTCAGGTATTCGCGCTTTTAACATTTGAACTCTAGTTTTCTTGATATGATCAATAATGTCAAAGGAAGGAATAGATTTAGATACCTAAGCTACTTTTTGTGGTTAAGACAAAGAACTCACATTCTTATCTCTGGGAGCTAAGGAAGAAGGTAAAGGATTGCCCTTATTTATTCATCGGTTAATGCCTATGCTTGGCGAGTTTATGATCTTGTAAATATTGCATATGTATGACCATGATCATCTTTATGAAGCTTCTCATCATCATGTTCAGATTTTTAGTTTAGGTGATAAATGTTGGAGTCACCAAGGGGATCTTCAAAATCATCATTCTCGAGCTATTACCAGTAATGGCTTCTGATCTTCTTCATTCATCTCCGCATTGTTTCTGGGAGCAGCTTCAATTGCTAACCTTTGAGGACTAATAATGCGGTTCCGATTGTTGTTAAAATTTCGAGCAGGGGCAGTGTTGTTGCCCTGAGCCATTTGAGTCATTTGTTTCTTCATCTGCAACATCTCATTTGCTAACTTTTGCAATAGTGAATCGGAAGTAGTAAAAGAGATGAACTTTTAGCTCTATAAGTGTTGTTCTTTATCTTTCTAGCCATGATGAGGTCATCTTCAATTTTAACCGCCATGTTTTGAGTTGCTAACAAGTCAGCGGGTTGTGCTCTTCATAGTTGATAACCTACTTCAAGAAGTAGTACATTAATGAAGAATACCTTTTGATTCTCCTCACTCAAAGAAGTAGAAACCGGCTTTTGGCTAAATATTCTTTGGAATTTTGCACTAAAATCCCGCATGTGCTCATGTGGCTCCTTTTTTAGTTGAGTCAGTTGAGTTATCAAGGTACTGGAATCTTCAACTAGCTTGAATCTTTTCAGGAATGCATTACGCATAGTATCCCGATTGATTACGGTACTAGAGCTACCTAGTAGAACCATTCTCTAGTCAAATCATGCAGAGTCTCTATGAAGATCCGGATAGACACATCTTCATGTTCTACTATGAGCACTCCATAGGATATAAAGAACACAACCAAGTGATCATTTGGATTCTACTTGCCGTCTTCAAAGAATTTTGGAAAATTCTTTCTTGTCCCTTTAGGTAGATCATGTCAAATTGAAAGGTCCAAAGGCTACACCCAATGGAACAAGTGTTGGAAAGTGGTTGATTCTTCATGAGAGGAACACGTCTTCTTTGAGAATAGACTTGATGAATAATTCCAGATGCTAGATTATCCTAAATGATCCAGATCTAGAGGAGTTTGCACTCTTCTTCCTAATGAAAGATTGGATTTGCGGCTCCTAACTTGAGGAGGATGATTGAAATTAAATTGCTCCTACAATCTATAAAAATGATCAGTCCTTCCTTGAGCCTTGCTAGACCGTGAAATGGGCGTTCGTCAAAGTTGAGATTTCAATATAAAGGGACCGGCAAGAAAAGCTTTGATCTCGCTAAAATGGTGTTGTTCCCAGCTGGAGTCGCCAAAAATTTTTAGGCTAGATTTTTTGCGTAAGCGTAAAACCTAGGCAGTCATGAGATAAATCTCCCTCATTTAACAATGAGGCTCCCGTGTAATATGTTTACTTATTTTGCAGGGTGAATCCTAATAACTACTTTCATGGGTTTTACTTTAATTCCCTCAGCTCGTGAACTAGAGATGGGTAATTTGGTAGCAAGTAAGCGAGATGCGATTGTATATTTGCAAAAGGGGGAAAATTAAACGAAGTAGGGAAAGAAGAAAGGAAGATGTGCTAATCAACCAATAGTTATCAAAGTTGGTCTCATCCACACAAATTAAATAAACAGAGAAAAATCACAACATTCAACAATGAGGGAAGGAAATAGCTTCTAACCTAGATCTGAGATAACACAAAGTTTATCTAAAACCTCTTAAAAGAAGCGACCAGCAAATCACTGTAGACACAAAGTTCTTCAGAAGTCCACCTTTTATTCAATCCCCAAGCTTTCACATCAAGTCACACCAAGGATTACAACATAAAGTCTGAAAACTCACGAATGCTCAAATTACAAAAGCTCTTGCTAAACAAGTTCTGCTAAAACAAATTGTGATGATTTAACCCATAGGCTCTTCCTCTATTTATAGTACATAGAGGGAAATTACAAATAGGAAGCTTCTATGAATTCCCACATGTGAAAGCCGTAAAAGAAACAATTGGCAATCTTCCTCCTAGACTTTTAGGACATGCATGATTTACAACTGAAAATAGAACCTTCCATTTTGCATGTATGCCACCTTTTCCAAGTAATTGACTTCTTCCAATAACTTGAAGTAGCGGCTTTTAAATCCAATTACCTAAGTTTTACAATTTTAATTGATTACTCAATTACTTTTTTCGAGCAAATAAGAAAAAAGAAAAAAAGAAAATAAGTTATTCCACTTATAACACTCTCTATTTTGTTTTTCTTCCATACTTTGCATGCTGATCCAATATGCATTGTACTTCTTCTTCATCTACTATCCACTTTGGTAATGAATATTTCTCCCAATGATATCTTTTCCTTTGATTCTCACCAAACATTTGGGAGCAGATCGTGATTTGCTTTCTCCCACAGTGTTACTTTGACTGCCTTCCCCTCTTATCCTTGAAGCTTTTGTAGTCTTTCCTTTGCATTCTCTCCAAAGTAGAAGTGCACCATTGAAATGTTTGTCATAAACATTTCGCACAAACTCATTATCCTTTTATTTTTAATTACATATGAGCAATTTTGAATTCCAAAAAGCACTCGGGCAAAGGAAAATATGTAAACCTGTGGGCTTCACACGAATTCACGTGCATAAGCTTTTGTTTGGCATGAAACTTTTTCCTTTGATTCTCACCAAACCGGATCTTCTCCATTTGTTTACTTGCCTCGATTTCTCCTCTTGTCCTCAAGCTTTTGTAGTTCTTCTCTGAAGATACGTGCACCTTTTCTCCGGTGAAATGCTGAAATGTTTTCCGTAAACAATTTAGAAAAACTCATCACCCTTTTATTTTTAATTGCATATGAGCAATTTTGAATTCTAGAAAGCACTCCAGTGAAGGAAAATATAAGTAAACTCCATGTGGGCTTCAACTAGAAGATTGGGAGCACATGCACAAGCTTTTGAAGGGATTTTGCATGCAATGACTTCCACATGGGTTGTGTTAAAAACAAGAGGATGATCTTTAAAATTCACACAATTCACTCTCAAGAAATTGCGTGGATTTTACAAGGCATGGATTGTGTGGATTTGTATGAAGGCAAGTAGCTTAGAATCACGATTTCTATAAGTGATTTTCTTTTGCTTCTTTTAAAATAACTTCGTGGATTTTCACAAGAGGCAGCAACTTATAAAAATTTCGTGGATTTTCACATGGGGCAGCAGGAAGCTAATATTCACGCATTACCTTTTGCAAACTCCTTTTAAAATTGCGTGAAAATACATAAGTCACGACAGCGTGAAAAATAGAAGTGGAGGGCAAGCTTCAAAATCATGACTTGCATAAGTGAATTTGTCTAATATTTGCATGGAAAACAATAAGTCAAGGCAGCATTAAAATTAGACCTGGAGGGCAGCTTTAAAAATCATGATTTGCACTTGGAATTGACTTCCCAAAAACCATGACTTGCTTTATGACTTTTGCTTTTAAAATTTGCATGAAAATTGAAAGGAAGGGAAACTTGTATTTGCGTGAAAATCAAACATGGAGGGCAGCTTCAATTTCCACGATTTGCACTTAAACTTGTCTCTTTAAAATTAGCGTGGAAATCCAAGGTGGAAGGCAACTAAGAATTATGACTTGCATGGGCTCTTTGCTTTGAAAAACCACGACTTGGACTGGGAATTTGCATAGAAATTTGAATAGGACAGTTGCATGAATATGGAAACAATTGGACCGCTTACAATTTGGCATACAAGACCATGATTTCAACATGAATTTCTCTGCAAAACACTCTTGCATTCTTTTTCCCATAGCATGTGTTGAAAATAGCTTGAAAAAAAAAGCGTAATTAATTAATTTTCCCCTTCCCGTTATACGAGGCACAAATGACTTCTCAAAAAGGCTACGGGATTGCCTAGATGGAAAGCAGAGAAAGATCAACATAGACAAAAAGAAATAAAATAAAAACAAAACCCGAAAGAAGCAACGGGCAATTTCTCGAAAAATTCCTCCAATAAGCTAGTCTGCAAAAACTCTCCCCCAGGTCAATGCTTTGTGGTAATAATGATAGGGTGAGGTGCTTATATAACCCAAATTTTTTAATTTTAGGTCAACGTAATTTTGAAATAATGTATTTATTTAATATATAAATAAATAAAACGCTTTCAAACAAAGTCTGGTGAAGGAATTGAGTGAGCTTTTGCATGTGGGTATTTGTCGAACTTGGCTTAATAACTCCCTAGGGATACCTTTGAGCAACACGAGCAACCGCAAGAAATAAAAACACAAAAATGACCTGTTACTTAAAAAGAACGAAAAATTTAAAAGGGGTAGTCCCATATTTCAGGGTGAAATCTTGGGGACACCACTTATGTTCTAGAAGGCACCCAAATGCTATCAAACCCTAGTCGCTCCAACTAGGAAGAGCTCAAAAATGTATGCAAACCCTTGTAGATGTCTCCCTTGATCTTCTAATGTCCAAATCTGCAAGAGGTCTTCAAGTTGTCTTCACTTCACCCAAGGATGGAGGGTTTTCATCCTCCAACCAGCCATAAAGAAGATTTTCGTCTTCCTTGGAAAAGCCACACAATTGGATTTTCGCCCAAAAGTGGAATGACAATGAGCAAACAGCCCAAAGATCAATTGTAGAGAAAATGTGCCAAGATAGATGATGAAAATGAAGTCTTTGATCTCCTTTTATATCCCTCCTTTGGCACCAAAGGCCAAAATAGAAGGACCAACCTCATAAAGCTTCTTTGGGGCTTTTAATTTGTTTTTAAAACTCTTCCAGCCCAGCCGACCTGCCTAATAGAGAAAACACTAAAGAAAACATTAAAAATTAGCAAAAGAAAAATGAAATGGGAATGCAATTCCTTCCCTTGCTCATTCAACTTCATTGCCACGGAAAGGGAATGGCAAGAAGTCCATTATTAGGCTCTTAAGTTGAAAAAGGGGACATTAAGATTTATATGGGCACGCCCCAGCTCACACTATATTTGCTTTTCATTATGCACGTAGATAGCTCACAGTTTACAGCTGGAAATGTAATTCCCAACAATGTTTTCATTCATATGGGAAAAACAATGCATAAATATCATGATCAACTAAAGATAAAGTGTTTGATACTAAAATATACCTTTATGTAATCTTCAAGCCAAAATTCTTCTTCACAAACTGCCATCCATTTCTCCATTATTTTTTTCCGAATTTGTGCTTCTTCTTTGGCCTTTGCAATTTGATCATCCATACATGCCAGAAGATCCAAATGATTGATGGCACCTTCAAAATAAATCAACAATAATTAGAAAAAGCATCTCAAATAAAACAGAAAAAGTCAAAAACATAGTACAAACTAGAATCAATCATAGCAATTATATTCTCTTGTGCAGACTTAAAGCCTATTTCTAGGTGAGCCCACCTGTATATATCTTCAAGTTTTGTTTGCTTCTTAACCAGAAGCTCCTTCAGCTTCCTAGCCTTGAGCTCGTCTTACCTGTTTACTTCAAAACTCGACCTGGATGAGAAGAAAAATGAATGTCATCAGAAAACCCCATTTCATAATTGGGTCAAAATGGGAAAATAATTGATTGTAAAAATTGGATTGCTTCTACAGTTTTCTACTCGAGGGTCTAAAAGTAAGTGTGCCTCTTCAATGATATCATGAGCAGGTTCTCTTGACACAAACACTTCATCTACTGAAACTGAAATGTAGCAATGTCAAGTAATCAAAATCTCTATTCCTCTCCACAAATATCCATCAGTTTCCACAATTCTATCAATTCTACACATAGTTCTTGGATCTGTACACAAAATATTGTAATTATAAATCACTATGAAACTATAAAATTTATTTTCACTAAGATTATCCCTAGCAACTCAATAGTCCGAAAATTTCAGTCATGGTTTAAGATGCCTAAAAACAAAGCTCTAATGTGAGTTGTTTCAATGAATCCTTATAGCTAGGTAGTATATCCTGATTATGAATCATGAATTGATTGTATTTGAGAGACATTGGTCTTTGATGTTCTTGAAAAAGTCATTTACTTATTTTATCTCCACTATGAAAATCAAGTTGTCTGGATGCCACATCTTTCTAGCATCTTGGACTTGTCTATGTTATCCCTTCCAGAGCACATGGTTTGACTGAACCTCAAGGATTTTTCCAAACATTGAACTGTCTGGAAGGCTGAACCGTGTTTTTGTTTGTCCCATAAACTGGATTTTCTAGTCTTCTTTCACAATCATGTTGAACATATAGATTTAGAAATGAGATTATTTCAGTAGTGATACAGATGCAATTGATCAGGATGTTGGCACAAGTTGTATTAATGGTCATGAATTAGATCATGTAACTGATTTTGGCTTTGATGATGTTTAAATTGTCATTTTAGAGTCTAGGTCCTTCAAGAGATCATACGCCTCTAAATATTTTATGAAAGATAGATGTATCAGATTTTGTATTATTTTGAACATTGGACGTTGAAATTTCTCTTATTTGTCCATTATTTCTCTCTTCATGGTTTTATTTTGATAGGTAAAAGTTAAAACGAAGGTTTCTACTGGGACCCTCGCCCAATCATTGGAAGGAAGAAAAGATGAGCTTTCCCAACTGAAATACATGAAAATGAAATACCAAACATAAGAGCAAAACTACGACGGCCCATTAACATGATACTCTAGATATAAAGTAAAAAAGTAATTAACCGAAATCTCTACTTGATCCAAGAATCATGCGGTTGGAAGAGAGAATATTAGCAAAATCCTTTCTATTCTTGACTTCAATCCTCCACAAGAATTGAAGACTCCCCAACAAACTCCTCTAAGGGAGATTGCAAAAGGGTCCTAGAGCTCAAGAGACAAACCATCTAAACTGAAACTGGCAGCTCCAACAAAATCCCAGCAACATTCTCCAAAGTCTGGGAGGAGTGGATCTAAGGGCCCTTCCCCATGGAAGACCCGGCTACTTGCTTCACAGTAAAAATACTAGCTCTATCAACAAGGGAAGACTTTCAATCCTTGGCACTCACTAAAACAAGCTCAAAAAAAAACCACTACTTCCTTTAGGGAAGAAAACATGACCTCGGTTGCCAAAACCTTGGAAGTTGGGACCACCAAAGCCTCAACCAAAATGGTCACAAAGCCTCCAAGAGTTCCTTTTCCAAGGACAAATATACTTTCCTAGGCCTTCTCTAAGCCATGGGAATCTTTTGATTACAAGGAGAACCTGAGTCAGCCTTAGCATTCAAACCTTCAGCCATTGGCTCCACCAAGTGGTGGTGTTTCTCGATTCCATGCCACTAAGTCAAAGGCAACTTTCACCCCTTTCTTTTGTGACCACAAAGACCCACAATGTTTTCAGGAATTCCCTTCAAACAGTCAGCAAACAAATGGTCATGGGAGAAGCAAACATTGCATTTGAAGGTAATTTGTTTGTAGTGAAGCTTCTACTTCTAGACCCAATTTTCCATCTTGAGCCAAATCTCATTTTGATTTTGACCAGATGACGCTTGGGGATAATGTGTCAGTTAATTATATTTTCTGAGTTATAACTTCGACCATTAGGGATATCTCCCTATACTCAAGTGTAGATCTACCCATAGTTCTCATACTCATATTTGGCAAATACTCGGTAGACCCAAAAAAATTTGACTCGGCAAAAATTCGGCAAGACTCGACGAATATTCAGCAATACTCTACAACTTAAAAATACACAAATTTCTTTTAAAAAACATAATGTTTAAGAAAAGAAAAAAATTAAAAAGTCTCTCCAAAAACTTGTGAGTATTTGTGAATATTCACCAAAAAATCACGAGTATTCACGAATATTCACCAAAAACTCTCGAGTATTCACGAATATTTGCCAAAACTTGCAAGTATTCGCAAATATTTGCCAAATACTCACGAATATTCACCAACAACTCGGTTGTGTAGGTTTTAGCGAGTTTTTCATGCGAATACTTGGCCAAGGGAAAAAATGGTGAGTACTCACCTAGTATGCATACTATGGATCTACCTCCTAACGTGCACTACTACAATGGTCGCACCTAACGTGCACTACTTGCAATGGTTGCATCTAATGTGCATACAATCCTACTTTGAATTGAGGATATTACTATATGAAGAGAGACAAGGGGAATCACCAAAAACAATCTCCAAAGTATATACATGTTAAAATCTAATTTCCATCATATTTGTGTACCTGGAAAGAGGGGATAGGGGGATCTTACTATAAGAAGAGAAACAACGGAAATCACCACAATTTTTATATGGTATGTGCCCACAAAAATCCAATTTCCGTCACCTTTGTGTACCCAAGAAGAGGGTTTTCCTATCCTATTAGGAATCTACATGCCATTTGTGAATTCCAATTCAACACAACTCCTCAAAAAAGGATCATGTGCCATTTGGTAGTCCCATTAGAGAAAAATGCTATTTTCCAAGGGAATTCCCAATGGGCTGCAAGCTAAAAGGGTTCCAAAACTAAAGAGAAAGGTTTGGGATCCTAACCCAAACCAAATCAAAAGAAATAAAATCCAAAGAGAAGTCAAATGAGGACCAACTTGTAGAATGATGTCCCTCTCCTCACTAGCTTCACACTCCACAAAGAAGAAGCTTCGAGCATAAGGGGAAGATGTAGATGTCTATAGAAAAAAATATTTCTAATAAATAACAACATATTTATGGAGATTTTCCAGCCTAGATCACAACCCATTTTTGTAAAAGGCTTCTTGAATGATCACTTCATAACCGGAATGCTATCTCGCCATGTCCACCATGCAAATCCAAGGTCAAGAGACAGTGCAAAATCAGCTACAAGATGTGCCACCATAGTTTTTAAGGAGAGGTAAGGGCCCACCTCCTACTCAGCCAAAGAAATTAAGGTAAAGAGGGATCTGAGAACTATAACAAGGAAAACCAAAGCTCTTGCATAGGAAGAAAACTTTACAACACAAGAGGCGTACCACCAAAATTGTTGATTCCAAGCTTAACAACTCTAGGTGAAACTCCAAGCCAATCCTTAATCGTGGCTTTCATTTTCTTGGCAAGTGACCGAGACTCCAAAGGAACATGCACCAAGAAAGGGGAAAAGACAAGGTTGTGATTAGGAAGAGAGGCTTCTACCGTAGTGCATGCTAGGGTGTTTCATAGTGCATTTTATTGTCTTTGCGAATTTGGTATGCCATATTTTCAAACTTTTTGAATTATGAGCTCGATGACTATTCTCCTTCTTTAACCCACCAAACTTTCCAACCTTGTGACTATGGTCCCATCCTCAGTAGGGAAGAACTTTGAAATCACGTCTTTGTTTTTATCTTCATTATGTTAACCATTAGGTTGGAGTTTTGGTGCTCTTCAATCATGGGGTCATGAGTACAAGGTGGGATCTAGATGATTGTTATTATGTGGTTGCAACTTTAATTGTTGAACTACTTGGAAGGAGATCATTAGATGTCATGTGTCATCATTTGATCAATGATGTATAAACCAATAGTTTTGTAGCAAGATTCTTTACAATGTATTCTTACTATTTTAATTTTTTTATTATGAACAAAATACATAACAAAATGTCAAGGTTGCAAGTTCAATAAATTTTCTTTCTTGATGTCATGAATTCTTCCATATTACCATGTACCTTTTCAATTTGAGTGGATTTCTTTAGGTTTTTCATAAAACACAAAAATTATTCGATACTCTCATTCACGAGTATTGTTTTTATGTAAAGATATCCAGTCATTTTGGGTGGTCAAAAATTCTACCCTCTCTTTTGCTAATAATTCCTTATCGCTTAATGTATAGTGTCTATTAGAGCTTGAGAATTTCTTAAGTGGAAATTATGGCAGACTCAAGAAACACCTAAAGCTTCAAAGGAAAAGTGCAACATATCTCAAGAAGCCATCCTACTATTAACAAGCCAAGAACTAAAATACTTGCAAGAGAAGAGACATTATGGTGAGAGCATGTATAACGTGTTGTTACTCACCGTTTTGAATCACTTTAGTCGATTGAACTTCTTCACACACCCAAACATCTTAGCTGATCATAGTCATAATGGTGGAATACAAATATCATTCATGTAGTCTAAACTTGTCAAGTGAACGCCTTCTTGTGGTTGTGTTCGGTTACATCATTACCACAAGTAATAATTGCAATCAAGACCCTCAAATAGATATGGAGAAAACATAATATATGATGGAAATAAATTAATGAATATAAGAGGTTAAAGAGAAAAGATGGGGATGAAAAATAAACCAATGAAGGAGAAGAATCCAATGAACTTGCATAAATTCAAAAGAAAACAATGTTTTAATCATGGAGCGCAAAGAACTAAAAATGAAAGAATGAATGGATTTTCCTCTACCCCACTTTGTTGAGTCATATTAAAATAGACTCCTAAAAGTGGATTCCGAGCGTTTTACCAAACCATGGGCCCCAATCTTGGTGTCATGCATCATGCATTTACCGCCTCTCATGTGGCACTTATAACCTTTACAATTTTCCGCCTTAAGAGGACCTAACCATTCAAAGTCCTAGTATGCCTTCTTTTTCTTGAATGATCACTCCACTAAGACAACCACATTGTAAAAATCATACTCTACTTGAATAGGAAAGAAATGCACACCAAAGAACACAACATATATTCTACATGCATTCATTTGAACCTAGGTCAAACCCATAAGGCTCATAACAAAGTAAGACCCCATGCCTTTATACACCAACAATACATGCACCGACACCCACTACTACTATCTCATGTCCAACTCCTTGCGTATGTCCGAGGACATCCTTTTTCTTTGGTCCACGAAAATTCTTTAGTCACCTTGTCACTCACATATAACACACCACTAAGTTCCACTCCTATGAGCTTCCTCCAATTTTTGAGCTAACCTTCATTGTCCCACTAAACCCAAGAATGCTTTTTCTTAGCTCCCTCATGACTCACCCCTCGGTCCTATCACTCGAATTCGAGACTTGTTCCAAACCATGGACCCCACCATAGTGT
The DNA here is from genome assembly GCA_018340775.1 of Taxus wallichiana var. yunnanensis. NCBI lineage: Eukaryota > Viridiplantae > Streptophyta > Pinopsida > Cupressales > Taxaceae > Taxus > Taxus wallichiana. The sequence continues at coordinate 743,964,818 of CM031244.1, read as the reverse complement.
CACAAAGCTTGCATCTAGCGCCCCTCATGCCACACTTGTAACATTTATAATTTTCCACCTTAGAGAACCTAACCATTCAAAGTACCCCGCTAGGCCTTCACCTTCTCAATCGATCCCTCCACTAAGATAGTCACACCAATAAAAACCATGTGTTACTCGACAGGAAGAAAACCCACACCAAAGAACACAACACCATATAGTGGATAGCACATGTATTATTCATTGCACCATGGAATTAATGCAAGTTTTGACATGGGCTCCAACAAAATATGAGAATTTAATCTAACTTGTTTTAGGATCCCTATTAGAAATAGGACTTAAGGTAAGGAAAACTCTGCACATATAGCTCAATGGGAACTATGTGACCTTTTTTTACCTTCTGGGACAAGTGAACTTGAACAAGTTAACCAACACAATTATCTACCCTATGGATATTCACAATGTCATAAATAAACTTAAAAGTAAGAGGAGGGAAGGGTAGATTAAGATTAAACTTTAGTCCTACCTTGAGACTAATCGAAGCAAACACAACCAACTTTGATGTGATGAAAACCAATACTTAGATAACCAAACATGCAACTCAAATCCTCACAAATCCTGGGGAGAGTCTCAGGGAGTGAATATTATTGCATCCATAAGATTAAATTGCACACATAACCTAAGTTCATTCTTTATAATTTATAACGAATGAGTGAAATGAGCAGATTTGTCCAATTCAACTGAATTCACAAATTATAATGAACTCAATTCAAGACTACACTCTAACATTCAATTCATGCAATGTTCCACAGACTACAAATACACATCCATCAATAACACACAAATTGTGATAAAATGATTTCTTAAATTATACAAATCAGCATATATACTCAATTTGCATTCATCAAATAAATAGGTTATTAGTGTTTATCTCTTTAATTAAAATCAAAATGTGGCGTTATCTAAATAAATAAGAAAATAAAATGCATAGCTTCACACAATCCACAAGTGACTCCTCCTTGCAAAGATTTGCAAAATCTAATCTAATTAATGAAAGATCCATTGATGGGACACAACCACATATTTCTCATCAAGTATACCAATAATATAGTCTAAATTAAACTATAACTAAAACTCTAAAAAAAAAAGATTTGGTTCTCACCTAAGAGACTAATTTGGGACTTTCTCAAATATAATTGGTTAATCACCAAGTGCATATAGAGGAAGCTTTCAAAGAACAATCCTCATGCAAGTGCTCCTGAAATTGACTACTATGTCGTGTCCCTTTTTTAAATAAAGAAAAAATAATAAAGTTAATATTTTAAGTTGTCTAAGTGACTTACTTTTTATTTTATTAAAAAAAAAAGTGACAACTTAATATTACTTTATTATTATTAGAAATAAAAGAAAAGGGTGAGAAAAGGGAAAAGTAAAAATAAAATAAAAGGATGTTGTTTTTGGTTGCTTTTCCTTGAAAAGCATGAAAGTAAAATTATAAAAGTGGGGCACTTGGGGTCTTTTGGCATCACTTTTTCAATCAACTATTCTTATTTTGTGAGTTTGAGCATTCCACTTCAACTTTTAGCCTCAGAGGATGAAAATCCTCTACTTGAAAAGACTTGGGGATGAAAACCCTCAAGTTTTGTGTGGTGGTTCCATCTAGGGACTACATATGCGCTTCAAATCTATCTATATCAGAAATCAGCTTCATCAAATAATGTTATGTCCACTTCTTGGGACATTGTTGAAATTGAAGACTTGAAGACCCATTCTCTCTTCTCATGGGTTTGAGGATTGAGCTTGAAGATGGTCCTAAGATGTTTGTTGTCTATTTTGTAACCCCTTGGCATGCCTTGCGCTACAAGGAGGGCTCTCTAAGTTAGTTAAATGTGCACATAGGATAGTTGCTTTTATTATTTAATTAAAAATAATAAAGTGCACATAGTCTTAGTTTATTAAATATTTTATTATAATGAGAGTTTATGTTTTCCCTCCAAAAAGGAAAAGGTTGGTCATTGGATGTTGCACCCCTTAATTCTATAAAAGGAGGTCGCATTTCCTTTAGTGGGTTATGTTGATTGAACTTTTGAATTTACTCCATGCTTGGAGAAATGGGATGTATGCCCTAGCTCTTGCATTGTGCTCTCTCATTGTAAGCTTCATTTGGATCCATTGTTGAAGATATTGAAGACTCCATTGTTTTCTCTTGTGTTGAGTGTGTTTATGCATGGTTTCTCCATTCTAGCATTGGCGACTTGCTCTAGGGTGTTGGCACAATTATTTGAAGGATAAATCTGCATGTTAGTGAAGGGTTTGGGGTACTTTTGTGTCTATTGTCACTACTACAATTTATTAGGGCCAAAACGAATTGGATTGAGGTTTATTCTACATTTTTGAGATCATTTGTGCTAGATCTATATTTTTTTGTGTTTAATTAATTATCTCATAGCAATGGCTGATGTTTTGAAGTGTTTTGGAAGAGTAGAAAGAGCTGGAATTTATTTATATAATTTATTCTAACCCTAGCACCTTGGTTTCAGATTTCAAGGGTTATTTTGAGGGGATTTTAATGTTCAAAAAATTGATATCTATAGTGCATTAGAAATCTCTTAATTTATAGTTTATTATGCACTTTATTTCATGCAAAAACATGGAGTATTGAATGAGTTATGAATTTTAGAAGATTTCAGTTGTCTACAAGCTATCTGGTTGTTATTAATTAATATTTATTTCAGATCTGTAGTTTTGGGGTCAGTTTAATATTGGATTTGGTTGTAGAAATTAGGAGGAATAAGGAGAAAGTAATTTCATAATTTTTGGAGTTGATTTGATGCCCTAAATGTGTTGGGTGACCTAATTTTAGGGCAAAATTAGGGTTTCATGTTGGTTGTGTGAAATCTGATTTTGGAATGTTATTCTTCATATTTTTTGGCCCAAGATCCAAAGTTTCAACTCATTTGGACTTCTCTAGCCAAAGATATTAATTTTTGAAGTTTCAGTTGTTCTGGGTGCAATTTTAATTAATTAATTGTTGTTATAAAATTAGATCCAAAAAGATTAGTTTTCTAATTGGTTCTCCCATCTAACCCACTACTTTGGCTTACTCCAACACCATTTGGGTTGTATTAAAGCTGGCATTGGGTTATTTGAGGTCGAACTAAGAGGGTCTAATCCTTCTAGAGTCGATTTGAGTTGATTAAAGTGTAGATTTAAATAATATCGCAAAAGGGGCTATTACAGTGGTATCAGAGCAACTTTCCTCTACTCTTGTGGGTGTTGTTTGTAAAGTTTTTGGATCATGGGGATTGCAAGTGATGGAGATATGAAGGCCAAGCTATATAGGCTTGGGAGATGGCTTGAATTTACTCCTCATGAGAAGAGTGTGTTTTCAACACTCTTGAAGAAACGGCAAGTTGTTTATCTTTGATAGAGCAATCAGATTATGGTTCTATGTCTGCAGCAATGGACCCTTTGGTGACCCATTTGGCTAGATCCAATCTATTGAGGCATGATGAGGTGGATGTGAGGCTCTTGGTCATCACTTGCATTAGCGAGATCACAAGGATAAGTAGCCCCAAGCTTGCCATATGATGACACTACCATGGAGGAGATCTATGAGCTCATGGTGGGAAGCTTTCAAAAGCTTTGGGATACCACAAACCCTCACTTTGATAAGAGGGTTAAGATCTTGGAAAACATGGCTAAGGTAAGATCTTGCATACCAATGTTAGATCTTGATTGTGATGATCTCATTTTCCACATGTTTGAAGTTTTCTTTGTTGTCCTACATGAGGATCATTCACAAAATATAATGGTGGCAATGCAAACTATAATGTCCCTAATGTTGAATGAATATGAGGATCCTCCACAACCATTGCTATCCATACTTGTGGAAGGGTTGGGACAATAAAACCAATGTATGGCTCACACCTTAGAAAAAATAGTTGTGGATCTATGTTCAATCAAGATGAAAACATGCATACAAAGTATGAGCACTTTGCTTTTGATGATAAATTGTTAACATTTAATGATTTCATAAAGTTGAGTGGTTTCAAGGAGAAATCATATTTTTTTGAAGGGCATGGAAAGGACGTGGGTAACAAGCACATGCATGATGAAAGGGAAATGATGGCAAGGGAGCATATGAAGGAAAAATCAGATTTGAGGGAAATTGTTCAGCCCCACCGTGAGTCATTTGAAGGACAAGAAGAAGGCATGAGTCTCATAAAGGTTCCAAGTCATTACCCACCAAGCATGAACACTTGTAAGGAAGAAAAAGGGGTTTTGGGTGAGGAAAATGATGAAGAAAAGAGTGTTGTACCAAACTCAGAAATTTTGAGTTTTGGAGAAGTTGGGAGCAGCCCAAGGTATGTTGTTTCACATTTAATTTCTCCTTCCATGTTGAGCTTTGATGGGTATGGTTATGGGCATGATAGAAAGATGGATATGACTTGCAACATGAGGCATATTGGTCACACTCTTGTTGGTATTTTTGCTCTTAACACTTGGGTGCATAAGGAACATGATGGCAAAGAAGAAAGAGTGATTGACACTCTTCCCAATGAAGGAAACCATAACAATAAGTTGGCTGGTCCGTATGAGAAATTTGTCAATAGAAGGCATGAAGGTATGATAAACAACTCTAATCATATGACTCCATATGTTTTGCTCCCTCTCATAAAGGAAATTCATTGGCACAACATTTCTTGGTCTTCTTATGATGGTGTTCATGAATGCAAGCAATGTATTTCAGTTTTCTCCTTTCCTTGTAAGCACAAAAGTAGAGGAACTTTGGGATGTCATCATGCTCATATTGCTTCATGGGATAAAAAGATAAAAGGTATTCTTGTCTTTCCTTCATGTATGGGTCCTACAAAAGGAGGTATCTTGCTGCCCCAAGCAAGAAAATTCAGTTTTTGGTTGGATCATGATGGAATATATGTTGGCACACATTTTGAAGATCCTAATGATAATGAGTATGCAATATAACACTGCTGTAATATTCATTTCCAATCTGATTTTTTCATTACTAGCTGCCCCACAAACAAGGATAAATATGTGGAAGAAGGGTCTTCAAGTTGCTAACACATTTGAGGATTGTTTTGAGGTGTTGAGGCTTGGGGGCATTGTTCCCAATAATGAAGAGTGGTTGGTCACACTTGTATGCAGTTGTGCATGGTCATATGGGTACACCAAAGAAGGTAAGCTACAAGCTATTTTGAGTGAGTATGTTCATGTATTTGATGTGCTACCTTATGAGCTACTTCCGGATAGCAGTTTTGAGTATAGTATGGGGCAAAGTTTTGAACATATTCATGAGGAAGAGGAAAGAGGTCAAGAGGTTGATGATGTATGGAAAGAATATGACAAAAAACATTTTATGGGGATGTTAATGCTTGCTGGTCCATACATTTTCAGATTGCTTTTTTATGATTCCACATTGCTATGGGGATATGTTGACAAAAGGAAGGGGCAGATTTTGAGCATGGTTATTTTAGGAAGGTTTGAGGTACATAAAAATGCATGTCCAACAGTTATATACTCATGCTTGGGGTCAAAAATCACATACTACAGCCAAGCACATGATTGTGGGTTCAAAGAAGATAAAATTTCAGAACTTGTAGAGATCAAAGTGATGAACTTCAACATGTGGGGCAGCCACCTAAGATTCCATTGTGAGAATGAAGCTCATGAGTTGTTCATGTCATTATGGCATGAAAGAAGCTCCACAAGAGTGTTACTAAACACTCATGTTTTTTCTAACTTGTTTGCTTCATGTGCAAATTTGAAAAAGAAATTGTAGCTGAAGACACTCCTAACTTTAGGGAGAAAGAAGCATCACAAGTTATTGCAAATGCTTCACCACTTTAGATTACATCTTTTTCACATGGATACATGGGATCCCGCTTTGGGAGTGTTACATTTTTAAATTGAAGACTTCAAGACCCTCAACTCTCTCTTCTCATGGGTTTGAGGACCGAGCTTGAATATGGTCCTAAGATGTCTCTTGTCTATTTTGTAACCCTTGGCATGCCTTGTGCTACAAGGAGGGATCTCTAAGTTATTTAAATGTGCACATAGGATAGTTGCTTTTATTATTGAATTAAAAATAAAACAAGTGCACATAGTTTTAGTTTATTAAATATTTTATTATAATGAGAATTTATGTTTTCCCTCCAAAAAAGGAAAAGGTCGGTCATTGGATGTTGCACCCCTTAGTTCTATAAAAGGAGGTCGCATTTCCTTTAGTGGGTTATGTTGATTGAACTTTTGAATTTACTCCATGCTTGGAGAAATGGGATGTATGCCCATGGGATGTATGCCCTAGCTCTTGCATTGTGCTCTCTCATTGTAAGCTTCATTTGGATCCATTGTTGAAGATATTGAAGACTCCATTGTTCTCTTCATTGTGTTCTCTTGTGTTGAGTGTGTTTATGCATGGTTTTCCATTTTAGCATTGGTGACTTACTCTAGGGTGTTAACGCAATTATTTGAAGGATAAATTTACATGTTGGTGAAGGGTTTGGGGTAATTTTGTGTTTATTGTCACTTTGCTGCAATTTATTAGGGCCAAAGTGACTTGGATTTTGGTTTATTCTATTATGTTTTGAAATCATTTGTGCTAGATCTATAATCTGTTGTGTTTAATTAATTATTTCAAAGCAAGGGTTGATATTTTGAAGTGTTTTGGAAAGGTAGAAAGAGCTGGAATTTATTTATATAATTAATTTTAACACTAGCGACTTGGTTTCAAATTTCGGGGTTGTTTTGAGGGGATTTTAATGTTCAAAAATTCATATCTACGTAGTTCATTAGAAATCTCTTAATTCTAGTTTATTATGCACTTTATTTCATGCAAAAACACGGAGTATTGAATGAGTTATGAATTTTAGAAGATTTCAGCTGTCTGCAAGCTATCTAGTTGTTATTAATTAATATTTATTTCAGATCTGCAATTTTGGGGTCGGTTTAATATTGGATTTGGTTGTAGAAATTAGAAGAGTTGATTTGATGCCCTAAATGTGTTAGGTGACCTATTTTTAAGGGAAAAATTAGGGTTTCATGTTAGTTGTGCAAAATTTGATTTTGGAATGTTATTCTTCATATTTTGTGGCCCAAGATCCAAAGTTTCACTTATTTGAACTTTTCTAGCCAAATATATTAATTTTTGAAGTTTCATTGTTCTTGGTGCAATTTTAATTAATTAACATTTGTTTATAAAATTAGATCTGGAAAAGATTAGTTTTTGAATTGTTTCTCCTATATAACCCATTACTTTGTCTTACTCCAACTCCATTTGGATTGTATTAAAGTGACATTGGGTTATTTGATGTCGAACTAAGAGAATCTAATCCTTCTAGAGTCGATTTGAGTTAATTAAAGTGAATATTTAAATAATATCCCTCCCAAAAGGGGATATTACAAATAATCTGCTTCAAAAGTCATAGTCGACTTTCTACATTTTCGCTACTGATAAATTATGGAAGATTTCATCTTGTAGAGGATTGAATTCTAGTTTCATGTGGTGAAGATTGTCAATCAAACCAGAAAAAAACTCATCTATAAGGTCAGTTATATTTTCTAATTACCAGTGTTGAAAAATAAATTTTAAAAAAATCTGATTTTACAATTATAATATGCAACAAATCTGGATTTTTCCTAGGGTTTAGAAATTATTTCCAACATTTGTAAATTTTTCCATTAAGAATTTTGAAATATTTATTAATCTTTCCTTATGATTTCGATGAATCTATATCTATTTAAAAATGTCCATTTAGGGACATTACAGTGGTATTAGAGTTATGTCCTTGTCAGCCTATGAATCATGAGGACAATGCAAGAATCCATGTTAGAAATGTTGCAAGCTTTGCAAGAATATCATAAGGATCTAAAGGCATGGATGGAGAGAAATAAAAAGGATCAAAATCTAAGCCTCAAGAATCTGCCAAAGATCCAAAACCAAAAGAGTTTCTCTTTAAGGAAGAAAATAAACTAGAGGATGTGGTTGTGTTGGCTAGATTTTTACACAAATTAAAAACCTAGGCAGTCATGAGATAAATCTCCCTCATTTACTGGTGAGGCTCCCGTGTAAGATTTTGTGAGCTGTATTTCCTAATATCTATTTGTTGGTATTACTTTAACTATGTAGCTCATAAACCATAGCTAGATAGTTTTGCAACAAGTAAGCAATTGTAAGCAATATGTGTAGGAAAGGAAAATAATTAAATGCGAGAAGAAAAGAAAGGAAATGTGCAACCTAACCAATAGTTGTGAGTTGGTCACATGCACATTGTGAAAAAAAGATCTTATAATGCGAGAATTTGAAGCGAAGGAAAGTTTCGATCTATATCTAAAACAACACAAAGTTTCATATCTAGATCTAAGACAACACAAAGTTTATGCATAGATCTAAAAATAAATAAGAGACAAATGCACCATTGACACAAAGTTCTCCAGAAATATCTTCTCTATTCCTCCACTTGCAGAAAGCTATCAGGGGTTTCAGCTCAAAGTCTAGAACACAAGAATGTTGATTACAAATTCTGATCCTTTAACCCATAGGTTCTTCCTCTATTTATAGTGTATAGAGGGAAATTACAAATAGGAAGTATTTTTAATGAATTGCCACATGTTGAAGCTATGAAAAGGGAAGCAACTAGAAATCTTCCTCCTAGAATTCCTCTTTACATGACATGCATGATTTATAACTAAAAATAGAACCTTCTATTTTGCATGTCTGCCACCTATTTCCAAGTAATTGACTTCTTCAAGTAACGGATTTTAAACCAATCACTTAAGTTTTATAATTTAATTGATTGCTCAATTACTTTGTCAAGAAAACAAAAGAAAGAGGAAAAGAAATAAGAAGAAAGCTGCAACCCTCCCTTCTTCCATATTTTGCATGTGGTTGACTCTTTTGCCTTTGATTCTCACCAAACTAGATCTAGAAGTTATGCATGACTATGATTTGCTTGCGGGTATTGTATTTGACTTGTCTTCCCTCTTATCCTTGAAGTTTTTGCAGTTCTTCTCCAGTACATGCACCAATGTGATGTTTGCCAAAATAATTCAAACAAAACTCATCATTTTTATTTTTAATTGCATATGAGAAATTTTAAATTCCGAAAAGCACTCTAGTTGAATTAAAATACAAGTAAATTCAATTAAGGCTTCAACTGGAAGATTGGGAGCACATGCACAAGATCCTGGAAGAAATTTTGCATGCACTGACTTCTACACGGGCTACGTTAGAACCAAGAGGATGAATTTTTGCCGAAGCCTTTATAATTGGATCAATTTGTGTAGATTTGGAAACTTCTTCAAATTCAAAGATATATTCAATGTCACGACATTGATTTGAGCACATGTGTGAATACCTGTAATTTATTTAGACAAAGATGGAGTCCATGGCATGAATACTTGATTTTTATCACCAAAATCTACATATAAATCTTGCTGCCCTAAAATTTGAGGTTTTTCTTGCATGCAAAGCAAGAAAAATATTATTTAATTCACCTAGGCACATATACCAACATGCAGATACTCAAAATGACAAAAATTAGGCTATTCCAACCCTAGGCACCAAAACTGGAAGCTTCCCAGAATGGAAAATATTTATTAATGCAACATCCTCCTTCTTTTGGCGCCAAAACTTGTCAGGCTGCAATCTTCATCAAAAAGAAATAAGTGCTTCTCCTTTATGGCATCCCATGCTTATATAACCTCCAGCATGTTATTTTTAATAATTGCCTCTTCCTATTTCTGGCAATTTAATTAATTAATAGCCATGTCTATTCATCCAATTTGGGCACCCAATTATGCATGTTGTTGGTTGCTTTTTAAATAATTTATTTTATTTATTTTTAGCATGCATCCTTGACTTCTCCTTAGCTCTTCCACTTGCATTGACTTTCCTTCTATTTATGGCGCCAAAATTGGGTGAATAAACCATTAATAAATATTATTAAATGCATTATTATTCACCCAAGGTGGGTCGCACTTTTTGGCAAGAGGAATTGCTAAAAATAAGAAGTCAACTTTGATGGAAATTTCCACCCTGCACTGCAACTCCAAAATCCCCTCTTCCACTTAAGTGATTTGGCTTTCATCATGGGAATTTTTACCCTCCAAGGCAGGTAAGAAATTCTTGCCTGCCTTTCAAAATTTCCACTGGTAACTTAAATCATCTCCCAAAAAGTGTGACTTGTATGGAAAATAGCCTTATCTGATAAAGTGTGACTTGCATGGGTGAATAAACCTCTTTCGTGGGAAAATTTAGTCTGCTATGCAGGCGAGAAATTCCCACTAGTGCTTTAAGTGATTTTTCTTTATTTTATAATGGGAATTTTTACCCTACTGAGCGAGATAAGAAATTCATGTATGTCTATCACCTCTAATATTCCCATTGCAGCTTAAGTGACTTTGACTTCATGGGAAAAAGTACCCTATAACGCAGGTAAGAAATTCCCTCACCGCTTTCACTACCAAAACTCCCATTGCAGCTTAAACCCATTCATTCTAAAATTTTACTTTCTAAGGTTGATTCCTTCTAGTGCAGCGGCCGTAAATGATCTCCAAATGCTCCAAGAAATTAAATAGACTATACAGGACAAATAACGGACCTAGGGAATTAAACAAAAAGACCACAAGGAAAACTAGAGAAAAACGCAAAAGAAATAAATAAAAATGAAAAATGTTGCCAGAAGTCACAAACAAAGCTCTGAATTCATTCCTGGTGAAAATCCTATTGAAATGTGTGGATATTGGCATGCAAAACTTCAACAAGATTCAACCGGAGCACAATTTACTTCAAACGGGGCTTTATTTATTTAATAAATAATTAAATAAAAATTTCTTGCAGACAAAACTTGGCGGAGGGATAAAATGAGTTTCAACATCTAGGTATTTGTCGAAATTGGCTCATATGATTCACTGGGAATATCTTAACATAATAGAGACATCTTTTGGCAATAAAAACACAAAAAGACCCGTTATTTTAAAAGAAAGGAATTTTTTAAAATGGGTAGTCCCATATTTCAAGGTGAAATATGGGGATACCCAGTTGGAAAAGAACTAACCACATTTGCAAACAAGCACGAGAGGACATACTTGAGGACCCAGAAAAGGTGTGATGAATGGCTAAGAAGAGCTAAGGAAGCTAAGTCGATAGCCACTCAAGCAAAATAACACCTAAAAAAATTAAGGAAAAGAATTTCCCCATTGTAATCAAGAAGCAAGAAGAACAGTCTAATTCAGATCCGAAAGAAGTTAGTGAGCAGCCCATAGAGGAATCCACCATGCAAGTTGAAGGTGAAGGGTCTTCAATAGAAAAAGGTATGACTCTTAATAAACAAAATGTTTGTATTAATAATGCAAAGGAAGAACATGCATTACATGTTGAATGCCAAGTGCCCAAAATTGAAGTTGATTCAGCCCAAGAAGCACCTATCAATCTTCCAAGTATTGAAAAGTTTGAGTCATTACCATATGAGGTATATTTTCAAAGAAACCAAGTGGCTCGAGCCACTCAATGCATAGAGACAACCGAGGGTCTATCCTTAGGTAAGATACTTCAATATGATAATGTTTGGTCTGTTTTGGATATACTCAATATTACACTCCTAAGGTGGCCACCAAATGAGATATTTGCAAAATGGGGCTTTCTTGTTGGAAGTCACCAACTATACATGGTAGGGATAAGTGTTGGCTGCAAGAAACATGAACCAAGGGCCAATATGAATGTGGTTTCCAACCTTAGATCTGTTGTTCTCAATATTTCCAGCCTCTTCCATACTTTCTTTGCAATCATAGAAGGGTTTTCAATCACATGGTGGATTTTTCAGCCCATTACCCTTGTCGAAGTGTTCTCAGCTAGTACAAGTTTCCTATCCTTTACATTTTTTATTTGGAATAAAGGGACTCAGTTTTGCAGCCAGGGTACTATGTTCCTATTGATCATTTTGATAAATTCATGTTTTGGATTGATGATATCTTTCATGAGCAGCTATAGATCTACAGGTATGAGGAAAATTTCTTTGTTGGATGTTGTGTGTAGGAGGTCTCACCTATTGGGATCACTAAGTGCAAGTATTCCAGCCTACACATTGTTGTTTAGAGAGAAATTTCGAGCAACATATGACTGTTACAGCCATTTTACAGCCCACATACAATCTGATCCATGCTATTTGCCAAAAGGTACAGCTTGGGGTGTCATGGTAAGAATCTTTGGAACACAAGGTAAGTATTATGGCAGCAATCTAGAAGCGATGAGCATAATTTTGAGCATGTCATGGTCACACCAAGGAAAAGGAGGTAGTGTTTCAAGGCATCTTTCATATAGAGGAAGTTGTTGACACAACACAAAGGCACTTCAAGGATGTCAAGGAGTTTGATGAAAGAAGCTCAAATTCAGATTCATTTTCACAAGAATACAAACCAGGTATAAGAGGAAGAAATGATGCTCACATTTTGCAACTATGTTGCACAAGAAACATGACAAAAGATTGTTGTCCACATAATGTCCAGCTTTGGGTTTGCTATCATCATCATCCCAGCTATTACATGGCATCATTTGCAGCCATACAGGTGTTGTCAATTACAGGATTGAGTAAAGAATACCATCCAGAGTTAAGGAGAAATTGTGTTGGACATATCCTTCCTATTGAGGAAGTTATGAGCACCACAAGAAGATCTCAAGGAGAAGTTCAAATGAATACCAGAGTAGCACAACATAAGCATGGTGGGGTAACTCCAAATCTAGATATTTGTGCAAAGGATCACCAAAGAGGTATGAAGGGAGCAAGTAGTGATAGTATCCTACCATCAAATGATAGGGGGAACACACTTAGGAAAGTACGAGTCAAACTTTTAGTCTTGATGTTGTTGTCACCACCATTATCAGCCACCATATCACTTCATTTGCACTCATACGAATGTGGTTACAGGTGTTTCCAGTCATGGGAAGGACTTTTCAGTTTGTGACTGTTAATGGAGTATTTTCAGTCCTTGTATGGTGGTTCTCAGCCTCTACATTGCTCACATTTTTGTTTTTACAAGGAAGTTTGAGTTTTGTCACTTTGTTATACCATCATCATGTTTTTAATCTTGACAATATCGGGCTGGAACTATCAAGTATCAGTCATGAACAGATGCAAGTTTTCACAATTTAAGGGAATATACTTAATAGAATAGGTTGTAGAAAGGTTTCAGCTAAAGAGAATCGTCATCCTGCAATGAATGGGGAGAGATTCCAAGGAATTAACGTGGCAATTCTAACTTATTTCCAGCTCTTACACAAGTGGTTGCCATTTGTAATAAGTTGAATCTATGTGGAAGAGGAGTGCTTAACAACATTAAGGAGGATAAAGGATTACCGGCTTCTACTTGTATCAAAGAAGCACAATGTAAGCATGATGGTGGTCCTACTTGCTACTTTCAATAGCTTCTAGTTAAGTTTGAAATTTTCGAATGGAAGAGTTTGCTTTGAAGTTTTCCCACAATTTGAAAATTTGGGCAATTGGTCACACCAATTCCCAAGGATGATTTGGGATCTAGGATTTTCAACTTCCAGTTGTATCAAAGTGGTGCAAACACATGGTGAAGAGTTCCTAAGATTGATTTGAGATCCTGGCATTGATAGAAAACATCAGAGTGAAAAATAAAAGTTGAACCAACATTGCTTGAGGACAAGCAACTTTTTTCCTTAGGGTGAACTATCATGTCCCTTTTCAAATTTAAAATAATAATAAAGTTAATATTTTAAGTTGTTTAAGTGACTTACTTTTTATTTTATTAAAAAAGGTGACAACTTAATATTACTTTATTATTATTAGAAATAAAAGAAAAGGGTGAGAAAAGGGAAAAGTAAAAATAAAATAAAAGAATGTTGTTTTTGGTTGCTTTACCTTGAAAATCATGAAAGTAAAATTATAAAAGTGGAGCACTTGGGGTCTTTTGGCATCGTTGTTTGGTGTCCCAAAGATTTCACCACGAAATCTAGGACTACCCCTTTTAAAAAAATATATCTTTTCAAAGTAACAGTCGCTTTTGTGTTTGTTTTGCTGCAGTTGTTTGCATTGCTCTAAGGTATCCCCAGAGAGTCATAAAATCCAAATTCAACAAATACCCTATCCCTTCACTTCACGTGTTTTGTCTCGAGATAATTTTAGCTATTTATTTACTAAATAAATAAAGTTCTATTTAAAAATAAATTGTGCTACAATTGAACCCTACTAAGGATTTTCATGCCATTATTGCTTCCACCTCTCAATGGAGTGTTCACCAGGGAAGAGTTTTTACTGACCAACTAATTGGCAAGTTATTTTCAAAGCAATTGTCTGCAACTTCTAGTGGGGTTTTTCATTTTTATTTCTTTTGTGTTTTGGTTTTTCTTCATTTTTCCGCCCAAGAATTCTTGTAGCCTATTCATTCTTCCTATTAGACCTTTTCCCGGGCCTAGGATTTTGAAAATCTTTCTAGTGTTTTTAATTGCTAATTAATTTTTCTAAAGGTGACTAGAGCTTAGGATTCCTTTAGGAGATTGTAAGAGGTTGTTTGGTCCAAAAAGGTGCAATAATGGATTTTATGAAAATAAGAAAAATACTGCCACCAATGTGTAGAGCTCGAGAAAATATGCACTTTTAGAAAAAATGACGCCTAAAATGGAGCCACGAAGTGAAAGTTATGGCACTTGCAATTTTTTGCTCCTAGATCTACCCGAACCCTTTCCAAAAATGGAAAAATTTATTCTATGTGTGTCTTCAACAAAAATCCAAAAATGGAAAGAAATGCATTCTTCATGTCAATCGTAATTTTCAAAGTTTCCCTTCAGCTCGAATGTCCACGCCAAATATGGGAAGTCAAATCCAAAGTAAGTCACACTTTTTGCCTACCTGTTGGGTCAACATTTAACAGAAAGCAACTTAAGTGAAAAGTGAAGAATTAGACCCTAGCAGGAAGGGTAAAATTTTACTTACCTGTTGCTTATGTTTTTCCCTCAAAAGTAACTTAAGTGAAAAGTAAAGAATTAGACCCTAGCAGGCAGGGTAAAATTTTACCTACCTGTTGCTTATGTTTTTCCCTCAAAAGCAACTTAAGTGAAAAATGAAGAATTAGACCCTAGCAAAAAGGGTAAAATTTTACCTGCCTGTTGCTTATGTTTTTCCCTCAAAAGCAATTTAAGTGAAAAGTGGAGAATTAGACCCTAGCAAGCAAGGTGAAATTTTACATGCCTGTTGCTTGTGTTTTTTCGTCAAAAGCAACTTAAGTGAAAAGCGAAGAATTAGACCCTAGTAGATAGGGTAAAATGTTACCTGCTGTTGCTTTATGTTTTTCCCTCAAAAGAAACTTAAGTGAAAAGTGGAGAATTGGACCCTAGCAGGTAGGGTAAAATTTTACCTGCCTGCCCCTCATGTTTTTCCCTTGGCTTATAGCCAAAAAGTGTGACCCATCCTTGCATTATTAAATGCCTAAAAGTTGACTTCTTTTAATTGTCGAGAAGCATCCAGTTTTGGCGCCTAGGGTTGGAAAGGCTTTCTTTTTATTATTTTGGCTATCTGCATGTTGATGTGAGTGCACAGGGAATTAAATAATATTTTTAGCTTGTTTGGCATGCAAGCAAAGTCTAAAAATAGAGGGCAATAGGCTTTATAATCAGATCTCGGTGAAGAAATTAGATATTCATGCTATGGACTATCTACTTGTCTAAATTATTTGCAAGAATACTTCATTTATGCCCATATTGGTGAAGAAAATAGAATTCAATGTCTGATACATTGAATATATCTTTAGAATCAGAGGAAGAAATAGATCCAACTCTCATAATTGCAAAGGCTTCCGAAAAAAATTCATCCTCTTGTTTCTAATGCAGCCCATGTGGAAGTCATTACATGGAAAATTCCTTTCAAGAGCTTGTGTAGGTGCTCCCAATCTTCTAATTGAAGCCTTCATTAAATCTACTTGTATTTGTTTTCACCCGGAGTGCTTTCCAAAGTATAAAATTGCTCATATGCAATTAAAAATAAAAGGTGATGAGTTTTGTCTAAATTTTTAGGCAAACATTTTATTAGTGCACATGCTAGAGAAGAAGAAATGCAAAAGCTTCAAGGATAAGAGGGAAGACAGGTCAAAGGAAGCACCAACAAGCAAATCACATTCAGTTGCTTCCATATCCAATTTGGTGAGAATCAAAGGAAAAGATTCAACAACGATATGGGAGAAAAAAGCATCTCAGATTCAAGGCAGAGATATCATTCAGATCATTCATTGCTAAAATAGATGAAGCAAAAGTACAATGCATATTGGATCAGCATGCAGAGTATGGAGGAAGGACAAAACGGAGAGTGTTGCAGCTGGAATAACTTCTTTTTCTTTCTCTTATTTTCTCTGACAAAGTAATTGAGTAATCAATTAAATTGTAAAACTTAGGTAATTGGCTTTAAAAATTCGTTACTTCAAGTTACTGGAAGAAGTCAATTACTTGGAAATAGGTGGCAAACATGCATAATAGAAAGTTCTATTTTCAGTTGTAAGGCATGCATGTCATGCAAAGAGAAAGTCTAGGGGAGAATACTGTCAGCTGCTTCCCTTTTCATAGCTTCCACATGTGGCAATTCATTGAAAGCTTCCTATTTGTAATTGCCCTCTATACACTATAAATAGAGGAAGAACCTACAGGTTAAAGGTGAATCATCACAATTTGTTAATCAACATTCTTGAGTTCCAAACTTTGTGTTGCAGCCCTTGATGTCATTTTTGTGAAAGCTGAGGAATTGAATAAAGGAAAATTTTCGGAGAACTTTGTGTCCACAATGCATTTTCTTCTTACTTTTGTGTGGATCTTTAGATAAACTTTGTGTTATCTGAGATTTAGATTAGAAGCTTTTATTTTCCTTTACTTTTGAATATTGTGAGATCTACTTGTTTATTTAATCCATGTGTATGAAACCAACTCTGTAAACTATTGGTTGAATTACATATCTTCCTTTCTTCTTTCCCAAATTCCATTATTTCCCCCTTCTAAAAATACTTCATAAACAATTGTTTACTTGTTGCAAAATTACTAAGCTATGGTTCATGAGCTTTGTAATTAAAGTAAAACCCCCTGCAAATAGTTATTAGGATTTATACTTACTAGATTGATAAACATCTTACACGGGAGCCTCACCGTTAAATGAGGGAGATTTATCTCATGACTGCCTAGGTTTTTAGTTATGCAGAAAATCTAGCCAACAATTTCTCAATCAACTATTCTTATTTTGTGAGTTCGAACATTTCGCTTGACTTTTAGCCTCGTGAGGCTAAAAATCCTTAGGTGGAAAAGACTTGGGGATGAAAACCCTCAGGTTTTGTGTGGTGGTTCCATCTAGAGACTATCCACTTCAGATCTGTCTATATAAAAATCAACTTCATCAAATAATCAGCTTCAGAAATCATTTTCAGCTTGCTATAGTGTCCACTATAGTAAATTAGGGAAGATTGAAGTCATTTTCAGCTTGCTACAATGTCACTATAGTAAATTATGGAAGATTTCAGCTTGTAGAGGATTAAATTCCAGTTTCAATGCGGTTGAAGTTTTTCTATCGATCCACCAAAATCTCATCTACACAATGATGTATTTTCGATTATCGGTGTTGAAAAATAAATTTTAAAATCTAATTTCAGTGTTTATGTTATAGCTGTTATTATATGCAACAAATCTGGATTTTTCCTAGGGTTTAGAAATTATTTCCATCATTTTCCAACATTTGTAAATTTTGTCGTAAGGGTTTTGCAATAAAAATCAGTTTTTATTAATCTTGCCCTAGGATTTCCGGTGAATCCAAAATTATTTAAAAATGTCCATTTAGGGATATTACATACCATTTTTAAAAACACCTATTTTAATGCCCAATTGGGAGTTAACACTAAGTTAAACCAAAGATTGTTTTTTTTTCTCCATTGCGGCCAAGTATTTCTTGTAATCTTCTTCTATCCGATTAGCGTCCACAACTAGGAGACTAATTTTAGAAGTGTTTGTGCTCACCACCTTGGCATGTTCCATTAGAGATGTAGTTAAAGAATTATTTAACATAAGGTGCTCGCTCGCTTTTTCTTCATAATATCCATTATGAACACATGGATTACTAAGCTTCCCTTCATTGTAACTAAAAACTTGACACTCAAAAATCTACTAAAACCTTTATATAACCTCATCAAAATCCTCTGCAGGTATTAAGTGAACCATCTTGCTTGTAGATCCAAGATAGTCCTACACTAGTAAACAAAGATAAAATGCTTGATTTGAATAAAACTAATTTATTCAACTAATTTCCCAATGAAGTGTTTGCATTATCCAAATTGTGTCTCTTCTTTACAAGAAAATAAACATCATTCCCATTCTCATATCACATTAGATGTATATTAGGTAGCAAATTTAATCTAGTTATATTAATCAATGTGGCCAATTGGGATTCCCAATTTACAATCCGAGAAGGTAATTCCTTAGCATTACTTTGAATATGCATGCAATTACTACATGCCTTCTCCAACTCTATCAATAAATGAAACGATTCTCTCAAGATTCCCCTGTAATTTTTGTGTTGTATTTAAAGGAAAACTAAGCACTACATGGGATTGAGTTACCTCCACATGCATTTTCTTAAATACATCCTCTTGTAACCCATTGGGTGATTTTACAACCAAACAGGTTATCCACACAGAACATAGCATCATCAATGATAACTTCCCCTATTTCCCTTCCTCTTTTCTTCCTCCAATGTTCATGACCTTATTTTTTCTCATAAGTGACTTGTTCCCATGTTCCCAATTTGTTGGTTGATACCATTTTCAAGCTCCTTGATTTCTTATAAAATTCAAAAGATATCTTTGGGGAGCGGCCACTAGCTTTTGTGTTCAATCCGACTATTTCTTTACTACATCTTAATGATTCATCAAGGCACCTCTTGTGATGTGTTCTCAATAGTTCTTAATGTTGATGTAGACACTATAGTCTCAATATTTAAGCTCATAGGAATAGTCATTTCATTAATATCCGGAAAAAATCAATGACATAGTGTAGGGGAAACATCCTTACTACGAGAGTCAATATTAGAGTTTTGGTAATATCAATACATGACAACAATGGACATGGAAGATAAGATGCACTAGGAAAAGGTAAGGTAAATGAAGTTTACATTACTACCCAATTATCCATGGATACCCTGGGATTGGTGGAGTTGTACTTATAGTAAGAGTGGCCTTTGAACTATCTCATTTTCTTCTCTTCTAAGGGCCATGTTGTACCAAGAACCTCTGCAATGTTAGGTGACCTCCATGTGGGTTGTCTTCACCCTTGGTGGTAGTGATGGTGAGTGGAGGAGTGGACATGATAGCATGTGAAGTGATACAAGGGTGGAAGGGGATGTTAGGAATCGATAGTTCCAAACTAAGTAGTTTTGGGAGAAATGGAAGACGGTGAGGAGGTAAAAACAAGAGTATCCTGGATGATAGAGACAAGTGGAAGTGGTTTGACCTTGGTTTGTAACTACTAACTCACCCAAAACATTAGCCTCCATAGGATCATGAGTAGTCAATATCTCGAGAGGCTTCATCCAAACTTCGGGAGTATTTGAAATTTACATTAGTGGGGGCAACATTTAGCAATAATACACTTTTTTGAATAGAATCAATTGAATCAATACCAATTTGGCATAGCAATCTTGGGCATTTCAACATTAGATGCCTCAATATGAGGTATAGTCATAGGATCATTTGGGGAAATATTCATAGTGAAGGAAATAGTGTTAGACACATCAACATTGGGCACAATTTCTTGAGTGACAAATACCTTAGATACACTAGTTTGAGACATCTCAACATTAGATACATCAACTTGAGGGACAACAAGTACTTGTGAATGAAACATTAGTACTCGCCATACTTATAATGATTGTCATGGGATACGTATACATGGAGTATGAGAATTGGAGGAATATCGATTATAACATGGAGTCTATGTTCATAAGAGGAGCTTTGAAATTCCCATAAGAATGGATTTTCTCATATCGTTTGCAATTCCCTCTTGGTCATCATCTTCCACATACTCCTCTTCTTTTGTTGATCCTTCTCGACTTTGATAATTCCAAGTTGTAATTTTCTCCATATACCTCAATTTCTATCTAGGGGTTCATGTAAATTTGATCATTTGATACATATTTGTGATCTTGGTAAATCTCTATCCCCATTTTCGAATTCAACAAAACACAATGTTTCATTTTACCCATTCAAGGTCCCTATACTTTTCTCTCATATTGCCTCGGTTTCTATCTAGGGGTTGATGTAAATTTGGTCATTTGATACATATTTGTACTGGGTAAATCTCTATCCCCAATTTTGAATTTAACAAAATACAATGTTTCCTTACTACCCATTTTAGGGTCCCAATACCTAAAGGGTACTTGATCTTTAAATTCAAGATTCTTCCTCCATAAGCCATACTTGACAATTGATAATTGTTGAAATCAACATCACCAAATCTAAATGGGATATCAAACCATATTTTTGTTATTTGTTCTTGCATATCCCAACTATTCCATACACAGTTTGACTAGCCACCTCAACGGTTACTATTTTGTCTAGCAAAATTGTAAACATGAATAAAAATATTGTTTGTATTCAACATTGAAAAAGGAATACATGGAGATTATTTATCAACAAGATTGCACATAATGCACCTTATGAATTAGGGAGTACAATTACACAATCAATTGCATTACTAAATTAAGACAACCCAACAATAGAAATTAAAGTTGATAACACAACTTTACATTACAACCAATGATGAAATATTAATTTGTAACATTCCCCCTTAATTCATCATGGTCTCAAGAGAACAAGATAGATATTCTCTGAAAGCCTCAAATTTTTCTCGTGCAAGTGACTTTGTGAGGACATTTACATGTTGCTCTTTTATCAAGCAATAGTGGAGTTGGATGTTGTGTTGTTAAACATGCTCACGTATGAAATGAACTTGTACCTCAATGTGCTTCATTTGTTCATGAAACATTGTGTTGCAAACAAGCTTGATAACACCTTCGTTGTTAACATATAAGACACTTGTTTTCTTCTATGGTACTCCAAGTCCTTCAATTATGCAACGTAACCAAATTGCCTTACAGGATAGCTCCTATAACATGATATTCCGCTTCAAAGTGGAAGATTTAGGAACAGAGTTTGTTTCTTGCTCCCAAAGATATTGGACCAAATCCCAAAGAGAACACATATTTAGAACTAGATTTTTGTCATCAATATTACCAAGTATGATATGAGTCTAAATAACTTATTCAAAAGAATTGATTGTTCATCTTGTATTCTAGACCAAATTCCATGGTTCCTCTAATGTACCTCAAAATCCACTTTATTACTTTCCAAAGTGGTGATTTTTGGCTCTTGCATGAACCATGAGATATAGTTGATAGCATAGTTGATGTTTGGCCTTGTATAAGTCAAGTAAATGAGACTCCCAATCAACTTCGATAGAGAAGGGCATCTATTTGTGGTGATGGAATTGAAGCTTTGCCTCTATGTGAAAGATCGCAAACCCCTTTGCCTGAATTTTTTTATAGATTGCTCAGGCTTGGAACTATACTGGTAATGTCAAAAGAAACCATAGAACACCATTCTCATACTGTATAAACAAATTAAATAAAACAAACCCCGCAAGCCAAATAAATACAGAAAATGCACTTAGGGTTTAAACAGGTGGATTTCTTCACAAATAATTCAGCTGTGAATTTAATATTGATTTATAATGGAAAATATTTACGGCAAAACACCCAGAAGTATACAAATGGATTGATAACAAAATATTTCCCAAAACCCTGTCGAATTTATTCAAACCAAATCGATTTGATATATATTTGAGGTTGGAAGATACAATAATAAACTAGCATGAAAAATACCTCAGATACTGCATAAAACAACTGTAGAATAAGTCGCCCCACTCTGGAAGTTGTCTGAATGCCCACTGCTGCAATTTATTTCTCTTTCTGATACTGCTGAAATGATAAATAACCTGTGAATACAATGAAGTTCCCTGAATAGAAACTCCTCTCACTTCTCCTGGGGTTTCCGTCCACAAGAGGAATAATCTAGAGGGTTTTTCATCCTTGGATTTTTTCTGCAAAGCTTCAAAGCCAACTATGGAAAGAAAAATAATAATAATCTGAATGAATGCCAACACAAGTCACACTTTTCCCTTATAAGCCAAAAACCCTTCCAAAATGCAAGTCACACTTTTCCCAAGGAATATAATTTATTTTTAATTAATTTTCTCCATTCCCAAGGCAAGTCACACTTTTTGGCTTATTTAATCACATCCCAAAGCAAGTCACACTTTTTGCCTAGGAAAGCACATTAAATAATTTATTAATTTATTCCCATGTACTTTCCTAAGTCAAAGTCACTTATTAAGTCTATTAATTCATTATATGTGCTTTTAGTGATAATTTATTTTATTTTAAGCATGATATAATAAAATTAATAAACCTAAGTCACCCTTGAACTCACCCTTTGGGTCGGGTAGACAAAAAGGGTCAAAGGTATTCGATCAAACTATTCGAGAAATAGGGACATTACATTATGGGTGTAAGAATTGGTTTATTTTTCTATCATTCAAAACCTCTCACGCATTATTAAAAAGAAGGAAACTTGTGTGATGTTTTGAAACCAACATTTCAAGCTGCATTAAAGTTAGTCCATCTTCAGGTGACCTCAATCCGGTGATTGGGATGAGGAAAATTTAGCAAAGAGAAGAATAAATATTAATGATGTCATATTTTTAGGAAGTTGGCTCATTATTATTCACGACCATGTAGGCGGATATTTTCAACTTAGCCTCAATTGGTTTATGATTAGCCTCCATGAGTCAATTTCAGCCCAACATCCCTATTTAGTATTTATTCCTTCTTTCAATTTCCATGGCTTCTCTAATTCTTCCTTTTCCATAGTGCTCCACTTTGGAAACTAATTTGGCATCCTCCATACACATATCGTGTGAGGTATTTTGAGAATGGTCACTAGGAAGACTTGGATATACGGTTATTTATTATGTTTGTGTGATGCTCTTTAAGGTAGACTTACATAAAGTGTCCATTTTTGCCAATATAGACCTTGGCGCAAGAACATGAAATTGCATATACCCCTTTTTGCTAACCAGGATCCAAAGAGTCTTTTGCAAAGTCAACAAAAACCCTTATGGTGTTTGGCAAGGTGAACATTACTATAATATTTCTTCTCCCCAATATCTTGGCAATATGGTCAATTGTCCCTTTGATGTATGGAAGAGTAATTATAGGGACAAAAGTCTTGTTATTTTTGTCTTCTTTTCCCTTTCCATATAGCTCCTATAATTTGTTCTTTGAATCCATATAGTTAATCCAACTCGAGTCAAGGGTGCTCATGATCGATATTTTTATTCCCTAGTTGCAAGAAAGAGACCGATTATGCCCAATTTTTATATTAATGGTGGTGAGAATTACATGTCATCAGCAGAGAAGGAACTAAGATAGATGTTGAAAGGGCCAAGACTATTCAGATCCTTACTTTGCCTACAAGCAAGACTGGCATTCACTCTTTCTTCGGAAAGGTAAATTTTCTTAAATGCTTTGTTCCTGATTTTGCTAAGAAGACTCGTCATATATCTAATATGATGAAAGGGTCCCAAACATTCTGATGGAGTGAGGAAGGCAAGACATCATTCGAAGACATAAAAACCTCCATCACTCATGCTCCTGTTCTGGTGTGTCCTGACTTCAGCAAATACTTCATCATGTATAGTTATGCATCTCATGCATACTTGTATCGCTATCTTGATGCAAAAGAACTCCGAGGATATAGAATCCCTGATTGCTTTCATGAGTTCTCCTCTTAAGCCTCATGAACTGAAGATGTCGCAATTGGAAAAGCATGCCTTTTCCGTGGTAAAAGTAGTCAAAAGTTTCCACTACTACATTCTGAATTCTCATACAGTAGTGTTGGTTCTAGACACGGTTGTTAAGTCTATCTTGACTCAACAGGAGTTAGGGAGCTTACGAGGGAATTGGATCATGAAGGTCCAAGAATATGATCTAGACATCAAACCAACTAAGTTGGTAAGAGGTAAGGGCCTGTGTCAGCTAATGGCTGAAAATAAAGACTCAGAGGTACCGAAGAGAAAGTTGATCACGTTGATAGAAAACAAAATGAACTGGAGAAAGTGGATTCTTTTCCCATGGTTCTATTTATTGCAACCAATGAAAAATGGTATTCTGATATCACGTTCTTTCTCACTTGTGGCGAGTGCCCAACTCACCCAACCACAAAGGAAAATTGAACGGTGAAGCTCAGAGCTGCAAGATATGTCATATGGGATGATGGATTGTACAAACATGGAATTGACAGTGTTTTTCTATGATGTATTGATAAGTCGCAGCAGGTAAA
Source organism: Taxus wallichiana var. yunnanensis (assembly GCA_018340775.1). NCBI lineage: Eukaryota > Viridiplantae > Streptophyta > Pinopsida > Cupressales > Taxaceae > Taxus > Taxus wallichiana. Next base: position 743,940,383 of record CM031244.1, on the reverse strand, counting down.
ATTGTTGAAAAGTTTTCACGACTCAGCCTATAGTGGTCACTTCTCCTCATTCGTGATAGCACATAAAATCAATCGGGCTAGGTACTACTGGCCAACACTATTTCAAGAAATAGCCACTTGGGTAGCGAAATGTGAACTTTGCCAACAGTTCGTTGGCAAACCAAAGTTGGTTGTGTTTCCCCTCAGGCCTGTCATCATTGACGAACCATTCAAACAATGGGGAATTGATTTCATTGGAGCACTCAATCCTCAATCGAGTGTTAGACATAGTTACGTCCTAACAGCAATGAATTTCTTCACAAAATGGGTGGAGGCCATACCGTCAAGCATGTCACTACGAAGTTGTTCGAACTTCATCAAAGAGAATATTATTGTGATATTTGACATGCCACACAAAATCGTTCTTGACAATGCTTCCAAATTCTCTTCACAGGAAGTTATTGGTTTTTGTTATGGATACAGAATAACCTTGGCTCATGCTTTTGATTATTATCCTCAGGGAAATGGTCAGCGAGAATCCAAAGAACAAGAACCCGGTGACTTTCATACGTAAGCTAGTTGATGAAGACCAGCAGTCCTGCACAAATCATTGTACGAAACTTTGTGAGTAGATCATATCACTCCAAATAGGTCTCTCAAAATGTCACCTTTCTAGGTGTTATATGGGATCGATGCTGAAATCCCTATCTCCGTAGAACTTCCTGCTCTGCGCTTGGCTCGAGCAATTGAAGATGAAACTTTTCAGAATTCTCTTGAAAAGAGGATTATGTACCTGACGGAACTTGAAGAAAAGTGAGTGAAAGTGGTCGACAAGATCACTAAACATCATAATCAAGTTAAGAGGTTGTTCGACAAGAAAGCTAAGCAAAGAGATTTCCAAGTAGGAGATCTTGTTCTTCTGTGGGACAAACGAAGAGAACCGAAAGGTATGCACGGGAAGTTTGACTCTCTTTAGAGAGGGCCATACAAAATCAAGCAGCTCAATGGAGAGAATAGTTTCTATCTCTCATATCTAGATGGAACCGAGATCTCGCTTCCTATAGCGGGCATCACCGAAGATATTCGGGAAGTAGAACTGCTCTATTCTTTATGTACAGCTTTTCTTGTTCATTTTCTCTTGCTTTCATTGTGTGTTTTCTTTCGTTGTGTGTTTTCTTTCTATTGTTGTGTGTTCCCTTTCTTTTTATTTTTCGTCACCCTTGTTTTTGACTCTCTGTAACCCAATGGATAGGCACATGAAAAATATGGGATTCTCTACCCTTAAGTTTCACTCAAAGATAGTCCCCGAAAAGAGCCAGTTGTTATCCTGCAAAATTGACAAGGGCAATTTGTAGGTAATCATGCAAAAAAATTTGTTTTAGCCCCAATGAAGTTTGGCAAAGACTCGAAATGGCCCAAAACTCCCTTTCAAAAATCAAGTTGTTTCAGAACTTAGCCATTTTCAACTTATCCTTCGGCACAGAAAGTTGTGTGTCGACACTCCCAAAATGCACCTTTTTGAACTGGTGCCATTTCATTCATGTCGACATCCCAAAAATTGCACCCACTTTAAAATCCTTTGGAAATTCACTTGTCAACATCACCAAAGTAGCACCCTAAAATGTTGGGCACAATTTTTTGCATGTCGACATCTCGAAGTTTGTGCCCCATTAAATCTTTTTGTGCTTGAGATTTTTATGTTGACATCCAGCAACTAGCGCCATGCATTTTCCTTGGCGCAACTTTTTCCATGTTGACGCTCCCAAAATGCCAAAGTGGTTGGTGAGGTAATAAATGTAATTTTTCTATAAATATGAACCTGCCACATGTCATTTTCACGAATTGAAAATTGCGAAAGGTATTTTCTCTACGCATGTCAGCCATCCCTGTCAGCCCTCACGTGCCGTTTTGAGCCCTGTGGACCCCACGTCCTTTCTTCGTCTTTTATAAATCTGGGTGAGTGGCTCCTCTCCCATTTGTGGTTTTCATGTTGTTGTGTTGAATGTTAGGGCTCGTATTAAATAAATAAAATTTAAAGAACCCATTCAAATCCTCAACCCAGCTGAAACCCTCTTTCCCTCTCCTTCTAGATCTGCAAATCTGGAAGGCCCTTTGCTGCTGAATTGAATTTTGAGGGAAAACCATTTATCCCTGCTTGTTGCCTTGCCAAAAACCTCTCTTCCTGGCCATCTGATAAATCCAAAAAGAGAGAAATCAAGAAATCAAGAAAATAAACCAAACTGTTAACTGATTAAAACCCTAGCACCATTTTCGAAATGTTACACGCTCAGAAAGTGTGCCGAGCTAATATGGTGCATTGTTTTTCCTCACAACATCTTCCAAAGTTGCGCCTTGGCACACTTTACTCTCATGCAACATAAATTTTGTCTCATGCCCATCCAAAAGAACACTTAGCAGATTCTTGTGAGGCGCAAGTGCAACTTCCACAACATCAACATGAAATGTTGTCTACTACAAATCCGCACCCCTTGCTTTAGCCTTTGGCGCTGGAATTTTCATGTAACATCTTCCAAAACCGTGCCCTTTCTAACTTGGCACAACTTTTCTCATGTTGAGACTTTCCTGATTGCGCCCCTTTTAACTTGGTGTAAGAATTTGTATCCTGACACCTTAGAAAGTGCACCTAGCAATAAAAATCCCCTACACCTCATCAGTAAGCTTCGCCCTTCCCCCTAAGGCTTAAAATTGCTTGTTCTTCCTTCTGTAAGCTAAACCTAACTGTTTTCTCACACATTATAAGGTGTTCTGTTATTCTTCAAACTTTCATTATGGATAACATGACGGTTGACATGGATCTTCTATGTTGGACCTTCTTGATTCTTCTTATAGAACAACAACATCCGTCCTCAAGCTCACATATGTCTTCATCAAGCAAGAAACCAGCTAAAGCTAAAGCTAAACAATCAGAGCAAGAAATGAAGTACAAGTACCAGAGAGTCAGAATGCCTGACTCATATGCAGAGTGTGACCTTGACATCAGAGACTCTGAGCTGGGTCATATTGACATGGATGATTTCTAGGCAAGGACCACTAAGGCAAGCAGTGGCCCATGGATGAACAAATTAGTAGGCAGTGGATTGCACTTTGCAGCTGGGCTTCCAAGTGAGTGCCATAAATAATGAGTTTATCATGTTGGTTGCTTGATGCTATAACAAAGACACTAGATGTGTCAAAAATAAAGAACAACAGACAATCATAAACCTCACAACTCATCACTTTGAGATGATCCTGGGCATTCCTCATCACAGAAATATGTGGAGATAAGTATTGAAGACTACAAGAAAGCATGGGATGATAATGAAGATCAATGCATGTAGATGATGAATGAACTCTATCTAAAGAACAAGAAGCTGGTGTCCAGATGGCCACAAACCATCCACTGAAGTGATTTTAATGAAGAATTGAGTGATACAATCACATTCTTGAGTAGAGTATTCGGGCTCCCTGATGCCCATCATTTCCATAAATGGATGCTGAGATACCTAGAGAACATGAGCAAGAATGCACCTAATCAACACTTGGGCAGGTGAAATCATCAGTGACACCATCTCTCAAAGCAACTTCAACAAGTTCTAACAACTGGGAAGTTCTACATGAATTCCTACGTTGTATATGCTGTTGCATCAGAAAGGGATTTCGCAAGGTTAGCTCGAAATGGGGTATGGCCCCAAGTCAAGATATACGAGTTCTACCCAGAGCTAAGGCTCAAAGCCAGCATCTCCTAGTTCTCCAAAATAAATGATGCCTTCTTCTATGAGGTATTCTATTTGTTGAGACCAAACATGAGACACAGTCAACCAGCTTCTGAGTGTGATTGCTGCTACAAAGAAATGGGGAGCGTTGTTCACACAATTCCCCACATTCGCATACCTCGAGCTATGAATTTTGAGGGAGAGCCAACGAAGCTGCCAAGGGTTGCGGGCCCAAAGCCGGGTCCTCTTGGGCCAAGGCGCTTAATCACTTATCATGAAAAGTGTATGAAGAGAAAGAAAGGAGGAACTCCATTCCCCCTTACAGTTGGCCGATACACCTGCCCTACACTTGCCAAAGCACAGGAGATGTATGATGAGTTAGAGCTACTGAATTTGAAGCACAACTTCCAGCAAGGCTGACCTTCGACTGCCAAAGTTGCCTCCTAAAGGCAAAAATTGATCCCATCCATGTTCCCGAGATCGAGGACATTTGGATAGACCTAACCCATGAGATAGACATTAGGTGAAAGGATCACTCCCGGCTGGCTCTGGAGGAGATCATCCACTATGGCATTGCCATTGTCCCAAATAAATTCAAAGAGACTAATCAATAAATCGATCAGGTTTACATTGACACAGATGGGGACAACTAGCCATTCGCGGAGATCAACAGAGAAAAGTGCCAAAGACCATTCAAGAAAGGGTTAAACCCACATTGCAGTGCACCAAACATTGGTGCAATCAGAATGGCCTTACATACCTTGGAGTTGACTTCACTACTTCTCCTTCAGGCCATGCACCTCCAAGGCCGGACCGTGTGCCGAAAGGAAAAGGGAAAGACAAGGAGGGAGAACCAAGCAGACAAGAGGTACCCAGCGTTCCCTCTTCCACTACTCCTAAAGATCTCCCTCCTACTTCTGAGAAGCAAGTAGTCAACCTGGTGTCTCCAGGATGATGAAGGAACAGTAGATGTTTCAACAGATACATCCACCTGGGATGCTATCACAACTGTAACTACAAAGGTACCCAACATTCCTTCTTCCATTTCTTCTCCTCCTCCTATCATTCAAGCATCTATCCCTATGGATGTGTCTTCTCCTCTCCCTTCCTCCCTTCCATCTCCCACCTCTTCCATCTTCTCCTCTCTTGTGGATCTGTCACCCAATGTTTCCTCAATCCTAATGACGATCCCTTCCATTTCCACATCCTTCTCCTCCCCGTTAGTAACTCCATGCCCTATAAGTAGCGGTGCGTTGGACTCCTTGTCAATGCCACCACCGAGCATTTCAATACATTTCCCTGAGGCCTCTATAGTTTCTCCCCCTCTCACTCCCATTTATTCTTCTTCCTCCGCTCCCACTCCCATAAGTCTTGGTTGGATTTCTGACCATCTAAGTCAGCATAAGAGGAAAGTTCCCATTACGGCCATGGATTTCTCCATTATTCCGAAGAAGGGAACTAAGAAGCAAAAAGTGATAACTTGCTTTTCTAAAGGCACTTCGGGGAGAGAGTCATGGAGATAGCTTACCCGGATCCCACCAAGAGAAAATAAGATCTGTCTCCCACAGACTTCATGGTGACTCAAGTCGCAATGGGGACCTTGTCTAAAAGCCTATAAGGGGAAGCCTTGTCTGCTATGGATGCTCTCTGCAAAAAGCTCCAAGAGGAAAAAGAGGAGAAAAGGATACTTAAAGAACAAAACAAACATCTCCTACAAGCATTGCAGAAAATGGGCAATGCTCCTCCTGTGACTGCCGCCAAACCCATTCAAGTTCCCAGTTAGGAGAAAATAAATGAATATATTAAGATTGGTGAACAAGGCACAACAATATCATCCTAGATCAAGCAGATCCTCAGAGATGGTGAAGAAATTCTTGGGAAATTCACATTACTCTATCAGGATATAACTCAAGCAAATAAGGAGCTACAAGCAGTAGCAAGTGCCCTATCTGAAGAATTGGATAATGTCAGGTTACAGCATGAAACGTTCCAAGCAATGGTTAATCACTCAGCTAATGACCTATTGAAGGTCGGCATTATCGATCACCCACATGCACATAATAAAGCTCTCATTGCATTAGATTACCGGGTTGACCAGATGGAATATATCCTGGAGAGAATCGATAAAATCAAAGATGAATCCCTAGATGCACGATACAACATGGAGTAGACAATTACAAAAATGTCTCCAGGGATGCTCAGTGAATCGTATAACTTGAGGGAAGCAGATGATACATTCCAACACTTCAAGGCTATTATCACTCAAGGTTTGGCACCAGAGGTCACTTTCGACCGAGAGTCAATCAATAACCTCTTGGCCTGCCATGATTTCATTGGCTTTTTAATCGATGCATGCGAAACTTTCACTAAGTTACCTGACAAGCTCAAGAATGAGAAAGAAACTTGTGAAGTCATTCGCGACCATTTTAATGGTCCCAACCATGATCAACTTCAAGCAATGATCAGCAAGTTTGTAGAATATCAAGCGCAGTGTCACATCGACTCTCCTAATCAAAAGCAAGACACCAAGTTTGAGCAAAGGGATGATGAGGAGTAGTTTCTCCTCTCATGTATGCATTGATCATTTTTGTAAAATATTTAAAAAGCATGTTGGCATACATGATGACCTCATCCATGTTGCACCATGGGATGTTGTCATCCAAAACTTGCCCAAGTCAACTGTTGACTTTTTAGATATTTTCTTGTTCTTTTGTAAATATCTTGTAAGATATTTTGTAAGTAGTGGGTTTGCTTTTGTCTTCTTTCCTTCTCTCCTTCTATAAATACTAGAATACTTGTTGTATTCAGGATGAACACTTTTGTATGAAAAGAGAAGTGAGGAGATAAAGACTTTGTGTTTTCTTGCAACAGAAGAAATATCAATACATATATTCAGACTTTGTGCTTAATGTGTGTGTTATTTGCATCAAATATTTCTTAAGTCAGATCTATGTTTTTATTCTATTAGATTCATTTCTACTATTGTCATTTGTTCATCAGTATTTCTTTAATTGTTTATGCAAGTAAGTTTGGCTCTGTTTACTACCAGCCTAAAGCATAAACCTTCTGACCTTTCCGTCTTGGAATTCATTTCTTTTCTTCCTTCAGATCTACCCTCCTCCGTTATTTCCTTCCTACCTTTCTATTTGTTGTTGGAACTACCTCTACTAGGACGAGATCCCAAACCCCTCTGAAGTTAGAATAGTGTAGATTTGTACAGATTCCTACTTGATAGATTAGCAATAAACTAGTTTCACTTTGTTGTCTCAAAGAGGGTCTATGCCCTACACACTGCTGTTGCTGTTTCCCCACGACTCCGCCTAACCGATGCAGATTTTTAGGCCAACATGTTCGAATGAGGGTACAGATTCACCAAATGATTTAATATAAATTGAATTAAATCATAATTTCATAGTAACTATTGTAATAAATGATATACAAATGCTAATATATAGTAAGACGCAAGTAAAAAAGCATGTACAATGTGAAACCCTAAGCAAGAGGAGGAGATAGAGTGACTTAGTTGATTTTTAAGCAATCTGGGAGTGATCTAGGTAGGATAAATGTTGGAACAAACTATAGGTAGTGTCGTCAAATCTTGTTAGAGGTTATGGAACTCATGGATGTGTAAGACAAGATCACCCATGGGAGGACAGAATGCTTGGGTGCTACTATATGTGTTAATAATCGAGGATACGATCACTTTTGTGTAGGAGGAACTTTGATAATAGTCTTTGTTTGTCGCTTTGGATTAACTCCTAGATCATTGAATGTACCTATAGCCTAAAAACAATTATCTACCTATACATGTCCACAAACCACATCAAATCTAAAACATATGTAGAATGTGGAGTTGGACTAACCTTGGTAGTCACCTAAAGAGTGAACTTAAAACTGAGCATTGCACTACATTTTAGACTCCATGTAGTTTTGTAAGTATGTGTAATGATGCCCTAAGATGCCCTTGTACAAGTTGTACAATGATAACGGATAGATCTAGAATATAATTGTTTTCTAAATTTCTCGTTCGTAATCAAATTAATACACTAGCTACTAAAGAAATTAGCAACTCAGAAATGAAGGAGGGTTTATGTTACCTCGGATGTGACACAAGAGCTAGATGGTTGATTCTTGTTGTTGCAAACTCGATAAAATCTCCAAATAAGATTGAAAATGATTTTGATTAGATAGGAATATGTGGGGGTTACCCAACTAAGTGGATCTAAGAAGCTTTTGAATTCCTTGGCAGATATCAACCCTCATTTGTGTAGACACGTGAAATAAAAACAACAAGAGCATCCAAAAATAGAAACAATATTGAATCTAAAAATGACAGAAATTGATCTAAAGCTAATTAGATGGCAATGACTGTAAAATAAATGTTACTCAGTGCGGGTCAACGGTGACCCAAACTGTGTAGAGGTAGGTCGACGATGAACTAGGAAGATGGATGTGATCATGTAAATGAAATACGCAGACTTTCAAGGTCCGAGGGTGATTTGGGAGCCGATCAAGGCCTCTGATCGCTATAAAAGAATCTCCAAAGATAACTAGGGGTAGAGGAGTAAGATAAAGGACCAACAAGGAGAAATTAGATAGGTTTTGGATAGACATGAGCGTGGTTGATGACGAATAGTGGGGATCGGCAATGACTGTTGTGAGAAAATGTAAAGTCGAGGATGAGAAGATAAAAACATCAACCTATAAGCAAAAGGAGCTATATAAGAAGGCTATTTGGTATTTATGACACTGCCTGTACCTGTAAGATATTAGAAACAAAGCATATATGATAATATGATAAAGATACAAAAAGGAATGTGATATTGATGAGAATATCTCATGAATGATGATCATGAGTGATGTAAGCACATTGAAGGGATGTGCAAGAGGTATGTGGATGTCTCAGGACTTCTCAGGCATGAGGAGGGTTACATGCATCTGATTTTTGCTTGATTGATTGATTTTCGATGCATAATGGAAAGAAAACACTTGTTTTAAATATGTTCAACAATGACTAGGTTGGGTTATCGCGACTACGGGAAAGTTTCCCCTATAGGCATGATTTTATGCTTTTGATGGGATTTTGGTGTTTTTAAGGATTGGTCGAGTGCTTTAAAGCATGTAGGTAGGATTAGGTTGTTTGGGGATGAATTTAAGTTAGTTAGGGCATAAAAATAGATAGGATAAAAGCTAGAAAAGCAAGGTGATGTGTGTGTAGGATAAAATCATCCTAATTAGAAGGTTGGTTAGGGAAATGGATGAAGATTAATTAATTAATATGAATTAATTAATTAATGGGCATAAAGATTAATGTGGATGGGATAATTGGGCATGTGAGATATTAAAATGATTAATTAATTAATGTCACTTAATTAATTAATAAGGATTGGGAGGGAATTTAATTAAATAAGGGGATGATTGAATAAATATGCGCACACGGGCGATGAGGGTATAGATACCAAATTTAGGTGTCTACATGTAGAAAATGTATTAAAAATGTGGGATGAAGTAGAATAAACTTCCCTTCTATGTTGTGTATGCAAAGTGATGTAACCCTTGTCCCTTGAGCGAATGTGATAGATGGATGCTTTGTAATGCTCTTGTGCCTTTGAATGCAAGTTGTAGACACAAAATCACACACTTAATACTATTTACTATACCACCAAGTATGTTATTTTATATATGGATCTTAAGTAAGAAAAGTATTCACTAATGGCACACTTCCTAGTCCATCTACTTGTGTTGTTTGTTTCTATTACTTTTATCTTTCACACTTTTCACTCATGCACCTAGTTTTGGTTAGGTCACGGGATCCCCTGTCTTTCAATCTTCAAACATTTATCATGAGTTAATTTTGGACATTTGTTCATAGGGTTGGACACTAGTGCCCAGCGCTCCTTTCCATCCTGGACACCCATGTGCTCTGTATTTTTAATCATATTTTTGGAATTTGAGGTTGGTCTTTTTGGTTTTCCCACTCATATCCCAAGGTACTAGTTGGCATGTCAAGTCATTAGTGTCAAAATTCAAGCAAGAGATCCCTATATAAACACAACATATATACCATTATCATGGTGACAATTTCTATCAAGGGTTATCTATCTACATATATATAAGGGACTGCATCTTGGGATTATTATTCTGCGTACACTCTGCATAGGAAGGGGAAGTTCATTTTCCATCCACACATTTTATTTTATCTAGATATCCCTCGCTATCATGGCGTCATCGGCGTGAGGAAAAAACTAGGAGTATTATTGCACACAAAAGCACATAGAACTACATTGGGTCTGAGATGTAGTGTAGCGCTTTCAACCGTGAGATCATTCATTTAACAACCAAGGATAGTAGGACCCCTCATTTTTCATATTTATTTTTTTAAGATTTGATATAGTTTGAGGGTTTTGTAGGAGATTATTTGTGATGTAGATTTGCAGTACTTCAGGTGATCCAAGTCTCACATATAGGCGATCAACGATGAGCAAGTTTGAAACCTTAGTGATAGTGTCGAAACCAACATCCAAATTTTTGGCAAACTCCGAGTGCCTCATAAAGGCCTAAAGCACCCGCAGAGCCCCCTCATCCTTACCAGAACCCATTTCCCAGAATTCCCAAAATCTTTACATTTTTTTAGCATGATTTTAACCTTATGAGTTGTTTTCCACGGTTTGTCTGTCCAGCACACACTTTGTGATAAGTGAAATCAAGGTAAGTGTCCTATCTCTTTCATTCGATTTCTTAATTACATCAAATAAAATTTCCTAGCATTTGTATTTCATTTTATGTCATTGTAGCAATATTCTAAATTCAGATTTCAATAAAATAAATACAAATTTTATTGAATCGCTTTGGCGAACTTGTAGCTTAGAACTCCTTGCCCTAGGATCCATTAAAACCCTAATGGCTAAAAGTTACTTTTCTTCTCCTAGGAAAGTTATGCATCATGAGAGTGTTAATCCTATCCTTGATGATGTTGTTGAGGCTGAACTCAAGCTTATTTTTCACAATCCTCAACTCGATGGTGACATTCAAAGACAACTTTTGGCCAATGAATGCAACATTCCTACTAGCTTTGTCCATTCTTCTTGCAGCATTGTTTCCAGAGAAAAAAATTTCTGGTTGCACTCCTTGTTACTCATTTGGCACTAGGACCACTCCACCTTCTTCTATTTCTATTGAAACTCTTGATGATGCTATTATTGATTATATGTTTGGTCTTGATTGTGATATTATAGATAAAAATCATGATGAAAATATACATGTGCATGATGTTGTTTCTCATACTAGTCAAGATGATTGTATAGTTACATCTCATACTCCTTGTATTTCTAAAAATGTTTCTAATGATTGTAAAGATACATCTCATGATAGTTCTTCTCCTACTTCATTATATGTTGATGATATGCTTGATGAAATCATTGCATGCGAATCTTTGTTTGATACTAATGATGCACATGTTAGTAACAAATCTACTTCTCTGCATACCGTTGAATGTGAATTATCTACTCCACTTTCATCTTCTTCTAAGATCATACCTAGTAAATTACATGTTGATTCTTCTCCTTCTATTGCTTCATCACCTCACGGATCTTCCGATGATATTCCTAATGCTTCTATTGACATTCCATGTTCTTCAAAGCACATACTAATCCCTCCGTACCTACATCTAGTGTGCCCATAACATTGGAATCCTCCACTACTTACATACTTATGATCACTCATAATGGAAAGCTTCAACCATGCAATGTACCATTCACATCTTCTACCTTTCCTTCACATGATATCTTATCACTCATACATGTTTTTGGGTAATTACAATCTCAGTTCAATCTCTAACTCTTGAAAGTAAATTCTATTATGATTCTATCGATAACAATTCTTTACATGGCAATATCATTCCAAAAAATCACAATTTAACATTTCCTAAGGATTTCATCATGCCTAAATTTTCATGTTTCAATGGTACTGAAATCCATATTTGCATCTCAAGCATTATCATCTAGTTATGGCTTCATACTCCAATGATCAATTATTTCTTAAATATTTTTGCCATAGTCTTATTAAGGATGTTCTCCAATGGTACACGCATCTACCTTTTGGATCTATTAGTACCTATTGTGAGATGGAAGAGTCCTTTCTTCGACACTTTATACTTAACAATGGTCCTAGAGTCACACATGATCACTTATTTGGCTTACATCAAGGCAATACATAACCTATTATTGATTATATTTTACATTTCAATGTTTACATGCATCAACTAGTCTTTCATCCCATTGATTTAGAGAAGTAACTCATCTTTTTTCATTTCTTGATTCCCTCCTTAAAGCAGCACTTGCAATAAGATACATGTGAATCATTCACACTATTATTTTATAAGGTCATTGATCTAGAAAAATATCTCATTGCTACACATGTTATAGTTCCTCCTCCAATTTTTGTCTTTGTTGCACCATCTAGTTCTTCTCCTCTTCCATCTATTAAGCATCCTTCAAGGTCTCCATCTCTTCCACCGCACAAAAGTTTCAATCTTCTCCATCGCATAAGTGTCCTTCATATCCTTCACCACGTCAGGCTCCACCTAATACTTTTGCATCTCATACTCAAGTCCATTATACTTCTCACATGCTACTAAGCCTCATGATGTGTTGCGTGATTTTCTTGATAAGTGCTTAATTCACTTTCCTTCTAATCAGCATCATCCTCCTCATCACTTGGAATGCTAACATGAATGTCCTTATTACAACTATCATCACATAAATTGCCATCATGACAATGACTATTGCACCATTCATGATAGATTACAACAATTATAATTCAAGGGTGTCATTGCCTTTGGCTCCCACTCTTGTGAATAGTCTATGTCTCGCATTCCACACAAACATGTTGTTACTCCAGTTCACTTATCTCCTTCACCTACTTCTAACGCCATTATTCATCCACCACCACAGTAATTACTCATGCACACTCTCCATCTTATTCATCTACCGATGCACCATCTCATCTACCGCACAGTGTTCCTACTACACATTGGCTTCCTAAGCCATCGACACTTGTGCTTCCCACCACTGCATCTCCCATCATTTGTACCATCTCATCGAGCATTCATTTTGGTTCATACAATCATGTTGCTTTCACTCCATATGCTTCCACTATTCCATGCCCGCTTGGTCTTTGGTAGGTGATTTTTCTCACCTCACCATCCAATATGATTGTTAAGGGATCTTTGCGCTACACATTTCATTGATATATCTATCTAGTACAAACTATCACACCATTTTCTTGATGATGCACTCATATAGTTCATTTATGACCTCTGAGGGGTCTTATATAAATGAACTTCATATCATTGTACACATGCTAGGGGAATCACTCTTTCCCCTCTTCATCTTACACACAATATCGCATATCATTGTTACACATATTTTTCACATCATCTCATGATTCATTCATTTTATCTATCATGTTATACATCATCACATACTATTTATCTTCAGTCATACAAAGTATTAATCATCATCATCTATGTCACATAATCATTTATGCAATGCAAATTAAATATCACATATCAACATATGAATTTCAATCATCACATCACACATCAATACAATATAAATATGTCAATCGTATACATATATATATCGAATAAAATCATAGTTACAAAAATACCAATGCTAGGGGGAAAGCCCCCATACATCGATATATCAATACATATCTTACATCATCATCATCATCATCATCATCGCTATATACAACTATGGGAGCTATAGAACTAGATGTTTCTCTGCTTAATCTACATGGCGCTAGTCATGGCCCCTATATCTCTTAACCTACCTACGTAGTAGCACTAACTCAACCACCTGCTTTGAGGATTGCCTTTGCAAATCCACATACTGCATAAACACATATTGCGCTAAGGCTCCTCTTACTACCTCTCTAGCTCTCCGAGTCTCTTCCCCTACCTCGTCACGCTCACTAAAAATGGTGCATGTCACACTGTTATCGCTTCTTTGCGCTTGAAAAAAATGGGCATTCTCACCCAATAAGCATCCACTCACTCTAGCGTCCCACCTCCAATCATCACATTGGTGGGCACATTTTGTGTCAATGTACATATAGATGTATCAATAATAAACTACCAATATGAATCACCTACATCCATATATTGACACGTTAGTTACTATACACAACAATGACGATTAATCAACTACGTAACAAATACTCACGCCTACTATCGCAGCCGTTACACCATCGACATCAAGGGTAGCTACCGCCCCTCTAATTCTCTAACCAAAGTGCTCTGCCAGTATCCACAATAACTACATACAAGAAGCACCCATCGGTGTGCTTCCTACCATGCATTATATGCCTTGATGCACCCTACATCATCCACTTGTATCATCTCTATCACCACATCCATCTCATTTGCACTGGGGTACTAACTATACCCTTGTGGGCCCTAGTCTCACTTTAACCCTCCTTTGTGCCCTCATAGCTCTTACCCATACATATGGCTCTGGGGGCACATCTTGAGCCATACCAAACTGTTTTGAGACACGATCTACTTGAACTAGCTTGGTCACTCCATTAAATATATCCTCCAGCCACATAGTACGTCATATACATCATATCTCTACTCCATCCTCAAACCATCCACTATAGTCTATATATGGCCTCCATATGATGGCCTCATGTCCCATGCAATCTAACATCAATCACGTATCGGTGTCCATCCTCCTACTCTAGAAACTTGCACATCTCCCAGTAAATATGTCTAGTCTTACCCACTCTAAACGAGGCCCACCAAGTGGCCTTAATATCACAATATGCTTATAAGCCCACACACGTAGCAATGAGGTGGATCTAGTCCACCCCCATGCTCCTCATGTGTGAACTCAGTATAGGCCCCTATTTAAATGTGTGCCAATACACATCATGCCCAAGTAAATCTAGTACCATCCTCATTTATACGAAGACAAATATAACACATAATATAAAAGATGCCTACGCCACCACCCTCCACTACCACTAAAGAAGAAATCACAAATGCAATAAAGTTATGCAATCACGAACACTTGATCTCGGTATGATATCCAAACTAATGTGCCTCTTAGTCTATACTCACATCCCTATAAAATATCACTTGGTTTCTCACATTTATCTTTGAGCATCCTCTATAGCCATCACCTGGACCCTCTCACATACAACTGGCAAGTCGGTCACAATATGTGATATACATCCTTCAAGGTCACGGTCATCTCCCCGGTAGGTAACCAAAATGTATACATGTCTGCACACCATCGCTCGCATAATGTAGTAATCATCGGCATATTATGGGGCACATCCCCCATCCTCATTATGTGCCATAAGCCTTTCACATGTCTAATATATCCCACTCATCACCTAATAAACCCAATCCCAACAATGTGCTCAAATTATGACCACCGTGGAACTCTCTCGAATTAATGTCCTCTCGCACAACACAAAACAACATCAAAAACATGACATTAACACTTCATATGCATGCAAAAATAATTACTACTAGCATCAACAAGCATCACTTTTCACATTCATCACATTCTAGGTCAAAAACAACATCCTGGGTCACCGAGGCCGAAGTAGGGATGAAACGCCTAGGAGTAGGTCATCGGTGCTTATATTTGGGTGTTGGCATCCCAAATGTCATTAGCACCTTCACTACTCTTGCCAAATTCAAAAACACCTACAAACTTACAAACGCAAAATTCACAAAAAAAATAAATTATTTCAACACATTTTTTTGAAAATAACCATCTTACCAACTCGACTATCGTACATGAAGCCATGACCGCCAATACCATCTCGAATCAACTCAATCACATTTCTCCAACTTGCAAAATATTCACACACTCAGAGCTCCAATTCACACTCGATCAAAGTTCAAATGAAATCAATAGTCACTTTTTACACTTACTATATATAGCACTTTTAATAATTATTATATTACTATGGTCATTATTTGCACTCATTCTACCAACTAATACACATCACATGATTTTGATCATATCTTGAGTCTCACTACTCCATTTCCTATCTCGTCTACATCATTCTCTTTAAAATTTCACCTACTATCATATTGTACACATCCCACAGTGTTAGATTCCAATTTGGAACATATTCATCTTGATATACACACAATCTTGTGACATCTACTATACTTCATTTCATTCACTATTACATCATTTCTCATTTACTTTCGGCTCAGGATTTGTTCTCCCTATCATTCTACCTTTCATAGACAATGGGGGCATACAATCAAGGTCGCACTATTACATGATCATTTCACACATCAAATTCATCATTATCAAAAATTTGCTCACATATGTGACATTTCATACCACTTTCTAGTGATTCCCCCTAATGACCTAATCTAGGGGAAACAAGCAAAAAATCTTTCCATGAGTAATCTATCATACATATTCAATCATAACACAACTTTCCACTTTTCAAATCAAATCAACCAATCGACACGACACAATGTATTTGACTATCTCTCCCAGATGACCTAGCTTGGGAGCTTCACCACTTCATATCTTTCCCAGATGACCTAACATGGGAAAATCTCTTTGCATTTTCTATCGCTTCCAAATGACCTAACATGGAAGCAATCAAACATCATACATATCGCGACACCCTTGGAGTGGGGGCAATGAAACATCATTGTCTTTCCTATACTACTCTTATATGGGTTATTGTTATTGGCTAGAAATGCATTGAAATGAAAAAAATTCAATTTTTATCCGTCTGCAGACTAGACCTTTTGAGGATGTAGTTAAAGTTGGAGGGTAAAACTAGAACTCCCTCCCTACACTCTTCCTCTAAAGTGGAGGATACCCAAATCCTTCAATTTTTCACACACAAAATTAGGTTGGGAACTGATCACTCCCTACCCCAACAAATCTCCATCAGTGACAAAATCGAAATAATCAATCTTGTTTAGTTCTCCTCACAACATTTCATTGTCTCTCTTTACGCCACATGGATCAACACGTCGATACATGGTTCGCCACACTATATGTTCTTATTTTGTGCGTACTTATACGCAATAGAGCTTCTCCAGGACCTATTTTAGGTATATTCCTTACCTCCTTTACACTACTTAAATTTCATTCAAATAGCATATAAATGTAGACACAAAATCACACACTTACTACTATTTACTATGCCACCAAGTATGTTACTT
The DNA here is from genome assembly GCA_018340775.1 of Taxus wallichiana var. yunnanensis. Classification (NCBI taxonomy): domain Eukaryota; kingdom Viridiplantae; phylum Streptophyta; class Pinopsida; order Cupressales; family Taxaceae; genus Taxus; species Taxus wallichiana. The sequence continues at coordinate 743,923,469 of CM031244.1, read as the reverse complement.
TATATATGGATCTTGAAAGAAAAATATTCACTAATGGAAAATTTCCTATTCCATTCGCTTATGTTGTTTATTTCTATTCCTTTTATCTTTCACATTTATCACTTATCCACCTAGTTCTAGTCATGTCACGGGGATCTATGTCTCAGTTTTACACATTTTTGTTAGTTATTTTTGGATGTTATCACCCGTGACTGGACACTAGCACCCGTGCACTCTCTGCTCATACTAGGCACTCGTGTCCTCTTTATTTTTTATCATATTTTTGACATTTGAGGTCAGTATTTTTGGTTTTCCCACTCATATCCCAAGGTACTAGTCGGTATGTTAGGTCATTAGTGTTGAAATTCAAGCAAGAGATCCCTATATAAACACAACATACATACCATTATAATGGCGAAAAATTTCTATCAAGGGCTATCTATCTACATATCAAAGGGACTGCATCTTGGGATTATTATTCTGTATACACTCGCATAGAAATGGGAAGTTCATTTTTCCATCCACACATTTGCATTTTATCTAGCTACTACCCATTATCTTGGCATCATTGGCGCAAGGGAAACCTAGGAGCACTATTGCACACACAAGAACATAGAACTACATTAGGTATGAGATGTAGTTCATCGCTTAATTAGTAAGATCACTTATTTGATAACTAAGGATAATCTGAGCCCTCATTTTTAAATCTTTATATTTTTAGGATTCGATGTAGTTTGAGGGTTTTGTAGGAGATTATTTGTGTTGCAGATTTGTAAGTACTTCGGTGATCCAAGTGCAACATATAGGAAATCAACCCTATCAATAGTGTTGAAACAAGATTTCAACCTTTTCGGCATAATCCATCACCCCACAGAGACCTAGGGCACCCAGCAGCACCTCACCCTTACCCAAGTGACCTTATCCGATAATTCCCTACATATCTACATTTTCTGAGCTTAATTGTGACATTTTGAGTTGTTTTCCATCAATTCATCCAATCCAGACACACTTTGGGATAAGTGAAATCAAGGTAAGTTCCCTATCTCTTTCATTTACTTTCATAATTAAATCAAATAAAATTGCCTAGCATTTGTATTTCATTATATATCATTGTAGCAATCTTCTAAATTCAGATTTTAGTAAAATAAATACATATTTTATTGAATCACAAGTTTATGTGATAGCAGATAATGTTAGTGTTTGGCCTCTTTATTTGAGAGCTATAACTATGTATATATATGATTCCCTTATTTGAATTCTGTAATTAATAACTAGAAGGCCGACGCCAAAAATATAAAATATGCCCAAGAATTAAAAGATACCTAAAAGAGTGAGAAAGAGGGAGAAAGGGTCGGGAGTTCCCAAGAGAGACAGGAGCACATGGGTGCTAGTGTCTTAACCGGGCGCTATTTTCCAAGGCCATAAAAGATCAATCGGTCAAATACCACCGGGGTTATAGGTTGTGTAAGGTCAATAAAAGTGTAAGAGAGAAAGCAAAGTCCCAAAAGACATTGTCAATTACTATTTTTCTTGCATAAGAACACGTATATATTAGTATGCTATATGACCTAAAAATGTACCCAAGTGCATAGATTTTTTCTATAGTGACCAGCGGCGACGGTGCGGTATTAGTTTACCCTGCTATTTTTTAGTTTTAGGTACTTTATGCATTTGATAGCATTAACCAAAAACTACCTAATACATTCTCGACATGCTGGTGGGACTCAATTCCCTTTCATTTCTTTAAATTTTTAGTTACTTTTGGTTTCTACTTTGTAATCACTAATGATTTCAGAAGTGGCAAAGTGATTCTTGTAATCGAAGATGATTCCTGTGAATTGTTTCGATTACTCGGTCGGCTTTTCTTTTACATCAAAATTTTGTCCTCTATTTTCTGTTTTCACCTAACTTTGCAAGAGCTCGCTCTAGCTATTATGTTTTTTTTCATTCTAAAATAAGCTAAAATCAAAAATAAAATCAAAATCAAAAGGGAAAAGAGATCACATGTACACTTCCTTCTATCATCATTTTATATTCTAGCATTGCATTTTCTTGTTGTCCTCATCGAATTAACATTTATTTTGGGATCTAAAATGAACATTCATATCTGCTTGATCACATAGTTTAATTAGGAGTTAACAAATTGCATTCACATAACTCCTCTCACACATAATAAAACCACATAAAACTTAATTTTCATAAAAATTCCTTCCTATGTGGACCTATTTGGATTTCATCACCAAGAGGATAAGATAACTCGGTGTTCTAGATGAGTATAAATAAGTTGGTGGGTGGTATATCGGCTAAGCACCCGACACCCTTATCGTTGCAGGATTGTGAAGTGAGGGGTAGGCCCTAATACCATGCCTCATACCGACACTAACACAAATTTGGGCATACATACCTTCAAGTATATCGAGGACTCCATCTTTTAACATCTTCTGAAACCAACCATAGATTGTCATTTCCAAGGACCTCTCAACAATTTTTCACATTTCATTTTTTTAAGTTGAACCGGATAAAAAAACTCTCTTGTGTGATTTTCTCTTTGATTGTAATCAATTATCTAGTTTTTTTCTTTTTAGTAATTGTTTTTATTTCATGGTCCTAACCGGACAACAGATCCCATCTACAAGACTCTAAAAACATGACTAGATGTTCATCACCTCCAACATACGATCAAGAACCCCCACACTCTCTTAGCATTCAATCGGCCACATCGAAATCTCCGACCCACCTAGTCCATGTTTCTTCGATGACGATGATCTAGTGTTCACAGATATTCTAGATTCAAACCATGTGGCCTTGAATGCATATCTCACTACTTGAGGAGTTTTCCTCCAAAGACCCTACACCTAAACAACAACCTCCTATCACCAATGTCACTTATGACTTTTCTTGGCTTATCGATCCTAATCACGAACTGGTTATCCAACATCTTCACCCTTATTCCACTTTGTTAGTGGACTAGAAACATCGGCCCTATGTCATTAGTACCTATCATCACTTTTGATCTCAATGTTATTTCATCACAAGATACAATCACTCAACAATCATCTTCCTCACTGACTCTCGTTATGCTCATCATCTTCACAAAACAATATGAACACATCTCCTTCCACATCTATCTCCATAGCATCTAGTGTCTCTTCTACACCTCCTATAAACTCAATAGCCATCCCACTTAATGTGTCTCGACCTAATTCTTCACAACAACCCACGTCATCCATTCGTAACTTTAGCATGTCTATCCTAACATCAATACCCCTTATTAACACCATTTTCATTGCTAGCACACATCCTTCTTCACAACAGGTATTGACCACCACCCCTGTTTCACAAATTCTCTCTCGATATACTTCAACACTCTCAACCCTCATACATACTTACATCCCCTTTTAGCATATACCCCAACAATATCAACCCCTCATCCATACTTCTATACCCTTTCAACATATACCTCAACAAATCCAACCCCTTATAAACACTTCAATGCCAATCCAATATCAATATATCCAACCCTCACAACCTCTAGTCTCACAACCAACATATAACATTCCTATGAGTACTCCACTCTAGCATAATATCCCCTACCATATCATCCATATAAAAACCTAACATGTATACATATAATCAACCAGGCCCTTCATCATTCAATCCCCAACAACAACCATCACAAAATGATCCTTTGCAGGCATTAATGAATAAGATCTTTATCCTTAAAGTTTCCTCCATGGATCCCAAAAACATGTTATCTTATGAATATATTTGTAACAAACCCATCCATCCCTCCATACCATACAAAGAATACCCACCACACTAGGAACTCCTAAGTTCCTTAAATTATATAAAAAAAGGACCCTGAACAACACATTCGAGCCTTCCATAGCATGCCTGTTATATTATCACACATGACCAGGACCTCATGCTAAGAACATTCCCCATGTCCTTAGTTGGGCCTACATTATATTGGTATAACAATATCCTGCAATACTCACTCTTATCCTTCGCACAACTTACACAACTATTCTTAGAACACTTTTCAATCAACATCTCTTGTAAATTCACCAGTACCAATATTTACGCCATCAAACAATTAAAAGATGAATCTATTACAGATTTCATCACCCACTAGAGGGGTATTATTAATAGATTATGTTTCTTCCTCCCATGAACAAAGTTGATCAAGCTATTTTCTCGCTCATAGGTGTTGGCGAAATAATTTTTTGATGGGGCAAATTAGTGGACTCTACGCCAACAAGATGCAAGACTGAGTCCCTCTGCTTGAATGGGACAACTTCATTTATTGAAAACAAGGAAATGAAAATAATCTAAACTAATTTTCAAGGTGGCTTAAATACTGGGGATCACACAGAGTACTTCCCTAAACCTATGGCAATTTCTTGTATTTAATACAAGATAAGAAAATTATTTAGTTAGAGAGATAGGAGAGAAAATGAGAAAGGGATTTCAATCAACAAATAACAGAGTAGAATTTGTTGAATCAAAACCAGAACATTTAACTTGCATCAATTAGTAGAAACTATTTGCAAAGAAAGAGGAACAGTCAACAAGAAACACAAATTTATATTGAATCATGTTGCACAAATTACAAGACTCCTAGAGTATAAATTGAGAGGGAGGTAGAATAGTAGCAGATGAGGAATAGAGGAAATAAAGGCACTTACTTATATAAAGACAATGAGAGCTAGTAAACAAGTATTAATCATTGCCTCAAAATGAGGGTGTCATTCATATTTATAGTGCAAAGACTGAATTTTCATCTCCCCACATGACCTTTCACCTTCCTTTGTGACTGTTAACTTTTCAACTTCTGACCTTTGGTGTTCCTTCGCCACTGTGACCTTTCGAATTCTTGAACTTTGGTGTTCCTTGTTGGACACTAATACCTTCTTGTTCCCAACCATCAACATTTTTATTTTTACCAGTTGGTAACACATATTTTTCTTATTCCCAGGTCATCAACACATTCTTCTTGTTTCTAGCCGTCATCAAAACTTGATCTAAAGTGTCATCAAAATATTTTTGTTCCCGTCCGTCATCAAAATCAGGCTCTCGAAGTCATCAAAATATTCCTATTCTGTGGGCATCAAAATCTTGTTTTTGGCTGGTAATACATTTATTTTGTTACTGGTCGGTAACAATTTTTTCTTATTTTCGACCGGTAACACATTGGTGTCATAGGACCAAATTTTATTTCTTCATTTTTGGGGTCAAAAATTAACGAAATTTGGTCATATAATATATGAAAAATTATGGAAAATGGCCAATGAATCTAATGAGAATATTTATAAGTCATGAAAATGAGTTATTCATAATTTTTACCCAAATTTCCACTTTTACCTTGAGGTGTGTGCCACTAAACTGAGTGATAGGAAGAGTTTATGATCACCATGAACTAACACATCATATGGGATATAAAAAGAACTAAATAAAATTTAATTTGAGCTTTTTTTAGGATCTCAAATCTTCATGAGTCTCCTAAAAACTTTCAGACAAGTTGTAACTTATACAAGGGCCTTTATGTTGCAGACTTTGTCAAATGATTTTCCACCTATAAAACTTCCCAAAATATTTCCTTGATGATAGCAACATGAATTATAATATTTTATCTCTCAAATTCCTAGGGTATGAGCTTCTAAATCTTTACAGGGCTCCTAAAACTCTTCAAACAAGGTGACTAGCTTTTTAAAACATGCATTTCCCAATACCTTGCTCATAAAGACCTTGATTTTTGTAGCTTGTTCCTAAACCTTGATTTTCTTCCATAACTTTCCTAAACTACCTCGAATGATCACATATCTCTATCATACACTACTTGGAGACATTAGATCTTATTGTTACATCCTATGAGGTGCTTTGTAAGTGTCGGAAGTCTAAAAATAGGGAAGTCTAAAAATAGGCCTTTTTGGTCCTCTAGGAGTAACTCCTTCCATGTGAATCAAAATGAGTCTATGAATTTTATCCTACAAAATTACCTTCGTATGAAACACACTTTAAAAATCTAGTTAGCACATCCATCTTGGCCATAATGGGGTTTACATAGTTAGATATTGGTGAAGGGTAGGTTCACATTACCCGGTTTAGGGATTTTTGAGTGTGGGCTTGATTGTCATGGCTAAAATTTAAAATTTTTATGCTAGAAAATTAGCATGACAATAGTTGGCTCTAGCTTGGGGACTTGTCTCAGATTGAACAAAGTGAATACAGGGCAAGTAGGAATCCTAGAATCTTAAGACACTAAGAGGACCAAAGCCTTCATGGCTTACATCATTTGATAATCCCGTAACTCAAAATTTATCCACTCTCCCTCATACTCAATACCCCATCAGAAAGGAATGTTTGGTCTTATAAGGAGAGTAATTTCATCTTCCCCTTCAAAAGCTATAAAGTAGTTCCAATGTCCATTGTCTTGATAAAAAATGTCGGCTTTAGTATCTTTCGATTTGTGCACTATATGCTTCATTTTTATTGTCAGAAACAACTTTTTTCATTTTTCCATTGACTAGAATATTTTCTGAAGACCAGTCCATCTAGATTTATCCTCCTACAATAACATCCCTTATGAGGCGGGAATGTCTGCCACCAAGATAGTCAATAATACTTTCTTTTCAGAAAAACAGCTTAAAGCAAATTGGGCATCCTTTATTCTCCCCACAAGTGGGAATTCTTTAGTTTCCATAGAATAACACTGAACTTTATCCCATGTTAGATTTAGACCAAGGGCATTAGCTAATTTTATTGGCATCACATTGTTAGAAGCACCTAAGTCTATGATACAATTGTTCAATTGGTAGCCTCCAATAAGAAGAGAAAGGTAGAATGGTTCAACCTTGTCAGTCTTGGATGCACTTAGGGATAGCATGTTTTGAGATGATGGGGAAGGAGGATTCAGTAGTAACCCTTTAGAAGAGGGTGTGATAGAATTGGGCTTTGGGTTACTACCCTTGATAAACCGGACTAGTTTATCAAATTGTTCTAGATGGGTCTGCAAATATTTAGACTCAAAGATTTGGACCTTAGAATTTTTGACATGGTCTATGATATCAAAAGAGGATGAAGTAGACATATCTAAGGTGGTGGAATTTTTGGAAGGAGATACTAATTTGGAAGTAGGGGTCACTTTGGTAGTAAAGGCAGACTTGGAAGCTACTACGGGCTTATTAGGTATCTCAGAAGTTTTCTAGATACATTTACTAATTTGGAAGTAGCATTAGAAACCTTAGAAGAAGTTTTAATAGATGTAGACTTAGGAGACTTACTTGTTTCAGTTGTGGTCTTCTTGGCTACCATGAGGTCTAGTTTTTCTTTAGCAGATTCCATAGAAGGCGAAGCACAACTCCTCTATTGATTATTTTATTATATGGAGTCGTCATGGGAGAATTTGCATCCTTCTTCTTCTTGGGGTAAAGAACAAAAGAACTTTTCTTTTTTGATTGAGAACAAGTGAATACTGCATAAGAGAAACTTGGTGCATCACCTTCTTCACTTTCATCTTCGGATGAGTATTTGAAATACCCAATCTCAGCATCATCAACTTCTTCAATTTCAAGCCCATATTCTTCTTCATCATCATCATATTTTTCAACAATCTCATCTTCATCATCACCTTGTGTCACAAGTTACATTTACAGGGGGAGCCTCTAGAGCAAGTCTTTGAGGTGGTGGGTTGATCCTTTGTCTATTTGGAAATTTCTTCTTAGGTGCCTCTCTACTCATAGAAACCTAAGCCAATTTCTTCTTGAGAGACAATACATCATTAGCCAATTTCGAACTAATGAATCTATGGTACTGCATTTGAGATTTGGCCTTTCTCCTTACCAGGACCTTTCTTTATCTTCCCTGACATGATCATATCATCCTCCACTTCAATTGCAAGCTTTTGTGCTTCATCTAAATTTGTTGGTTGAGTTATTCTTAACATATAACTCACCTCAGGAAGTTGGGCATTTGTGAAAAAACTTAGCTTGTTGTCTTCAATAGGTCGGGTTGCTTCAGAATCTTGTGAAGCATCCTATTGAATTTTTCCACAAACTCCCTCATTGGTTTGAAGGGTTATTTCTTCAATTGAGACCACTGGACCAATAGTGCATGAGTATCCTCTGTAAGTTTGAATCTCTTTTCAAACTTGGTATTCATGTCATTCCAGTTAGTTATAGACCTAGTAGGAAAGTGATAGAACCATCTTTGTAGCATCTTGAAAAGATTTCATGAAAAGGTGGACTAATACATCTTCATATCCAACTCCTAGCACTCCACAAATAATTATGAAGGTTGTAATGTGGTCATCTGGATGTTGTTTCCTATCACCATGAAACTTGGGAAAATTATTTCTCAATCCTCTGGGTAGATCATGTAGAGGTAGGGTGAGGGCTAAAGGACCTATATTTTGCCCTAGGGCAGTAGTGTTTGTTGAGACATTGGTGGTTATTCCTCTTATGCTTCTTCTTCTTCTTCTTTAAATCCTTCAAGAATAACTTTGATTATTTCAATATATTATTCAACAACTTCCTCTTGTGGGGGACGTAGTTCAAAGGTTTGACCACAACTCTATTAGTAGGGGACTCAAAAGACAAAGTATGATCAAATTGTGGGGAGTATTGTTGACATGTTCTTGCAATTTGATTGATAGGAATTCTAAAATCAGATTACAACTGTTCTTCAAAGTTAGGATCAAACACACCACTAGCTCTAGAAGATCTTGTATACCTTATGTAAGCCAGCTTGAATGTACAATTCAAACAAGATTCTTCTAGGCTCTCCTTTTTTGGTTTTGAACTTGTCTCGCTCTTTCCAAGGCTTTTGCACGTTCTTCTTCAGAATCTAGAATTCTTGTAGCAACGTGGTAATGGAAGAAGCTCAATCTATTTTTCCAAATAACGTCCCTCAAGTCTCGATGTAATATCCTCTTGGGTATGGAATAAAAGCTTAGGACTAAGGACCTGGGATTACTAGGGATAGCCATCATTGAAATACATGAGGCTCAATGACTTTCCAAGTTCAAGTTTTTTTATTTTTGGAATATACAATTTTTTTGAATTTTGTGGAATAAAAATTGGGTACATGTAGATATGCTAAATCTACCCCACGGTGGGCACCAAAAACTATTGGCGAAATAATTTTTCAATTGGGAAAATTAATGGACTTTCACCAACAGTGTGTGGGACTGAGTCCCTCTACTTGAATGGGGTAACTCCATTTATTGAAAACAAGGAAATGAAAATAATTTAAACTAATTTTCAAGGTGGCTCAAGACCGGGATCACACAGGAGTACTTCCCTAAACTTGTGGCAATTGTTTGTATTTAATACAAGAGAAGAAAATTATTTAGTTAGAGAGATAAGAGAGAAAACTGAGAAAGGTATTTCAATCAACAAATAACATAGCAAAATTTGTTGAATAAAAACTGAACATTTCACTTACATCAATTAGAAGAAACCATTTGCAAAGAAAGAGGAACAATCAACAAGAAACACAAAGTTTTATTGCATCATGTTGCACAAATTACAATGCTCCTGAGTACAAGTTGAGAGGGAGATAGAACAGTAGTAGATGAGGAATAGAGGAAATGAAGGCACTTGCTTCTAGAAAGATAGTGAGAGCTAGTAAACAAGTATTAACCATTGCCTCAAAATGAGGGTACCATTCATATTTATAGTGAAAAGATTGACTTTTCATCTCCCCCACATGACATTTCACCTTCCTTTGTGGTCAACTTTTCAGCTTCTGACCATTGGTGTTCCTTCGTCACTGTGACCTTTCAAATTCCTAGCCTTTGGTGTTCTAGTTGTCACACGTCAATACCTTCTTATTCCCGGATGTCAACATTTTTCTTGTTACTTAGTCGCTAACACATTTTTCTTGTTCCCGACCATTAACACATTCTTTTTGTTCATCATGGTCGTCATTAAAAAACTTGATCCCAAGTGTCATCAAAATCTTTATGTTCCCATCCGTCATCAAAATCAGGCTCCCATAAGTCATCGAATCTTCTTATTCCTAGCTTGCATCAAAATCTTGTTGTCGGCTAGTAATACATTCATTTTTTTCCGTCTAGTAACAATTTTTTCTTGTTTTTGGCTGGTAACACATTTTTAATACCGAGTGTTAACACATTGGTGTCACAGGACCAAATTTTATTTCTTCATTTTCATGGTCAAAAATTAATTAAATTTTGTCGTATAATATATGAAAAATTATGTCCAATTAATCAAACAATCATATTTATAAGTCATGAAAATTACTTATTCATTATATTTTACCCAAATTTAGACTTTTACCTTTAGGTGTGCGCCACTAAATTGAGTGATAGGAAGGGTTTATGATCACCATGAACTAACACATCATACAAGATACAAAGATAAATAAATAAACTTTCATTTGATATTTTTTTAGGCTCTCAAATCCTCTTGAGTCTCCTAATAACTTTCAAACAATTTACAGCTTTATACAAGGGCCTTTGTGTCGCACTGTCAGATGATTTTCCACCTCTCAAACTTCCCAAAATATTTCCTTGATGATTCCAACATGAAGTAGGATATTTTATCTCTCCAATTCCTAGGGTATGAGCTTCTAACTCTTTACAAGGCTCCTAAAACTCTTCAAACAAGGTGACTAGCTTTTTTAGAACATGCATTTCCCAATACCTTGCTCATAAAGACCCTGATTTTGTATAACTTGTTCCTAAACCTTGATTTTCTTCCATAACTTTCCTAAAATGCCTTGAATGATCACATAGCTTTTTCATACACTTCTTGGAGGTATTATATCTTCTTGGTACATCCCGGAGGTGTTTTGCAAGTGTCAAAAGTCTGAAAATAGGCCTTTTTGGGCCTCTAGGAGCAACTCCTTCCAGTGAATCAAAATGAATCTATGAATTGTCTCCTACTAACTTACCTACACATGAAACACACTTTAAAAATCCAGTTATAACATCCCTCTCTACCATAATGGGTTTTACATAGTCGAGAGATTGGCCGAGGGCGGGTTCATATTACTCGGTCCAGCACTTTTGAGTGTGAGCTTGATTGTCATGGCTAAAATTTCAAATTTGTATGCTAGACATTTAGCATGCTAACACTATGCTAAACATATACTATTGGTGTTACAAATTCAATCTTTCTGAATGTTTGATGAGACCTTTACTATGGCTCAAAAACTAGAAATTTGCACTCTCTGGGATAGTAGAGTTAAACTCAGATCAAAGAAACCTAAACCTAAGTCCTCGTTCAAACCATCTTCTAGTCATGACAAGTATAAAACTTTAGAAAACACAAATGTTGTAAAATCCTCTTCCAAAGAATGTTTGGCTCCCGAATGCACCCGCCCTCAACGTAACTATACACCTATTGGTGAATCTTACAACATGGTTTTTGACAAAATCTTAGTTGTGTGTATGATCACCCTTCCTCCTATCCACCCCATTAACACATTTGTCTCAAATCCCTCTTTGTACTTGAGATATTAATTACTAAAAATACCATCAAGTCAAAAATCATGACATCAAAAGCTGTCATTTGTTTAGAATGTCCTTCGAACCTTATTGACAAAGGTGAGTTATAATTGGATAACCCAAACACACCTCCAAATCATAACTTAGATGTCTTCAAACAACCCTTTCCAAACCACACTCTATCCATTAGTCAACCACAATCTAACATCATCCACTCTCATCACACTATTAACACTATAAAAGATCAATCATCCACACCTTTAGCATTTAATGTTTCTATCATGAAAAGTCATAAACCATCCATATCATCAACACCTATTGCTTCTATCATAGAAACATCATCTAAATTATCCACATCATCAACACTTAGTATTTCTACCCCATAAGAACCCATTAAGTCACACGACCACCCTAGTATTGCCTCTGGTAAGACCATGAATCCCTCCACATCCATCACATCCACTTTAAACTCACTTGTGGCTTCTTTAAGACCTTTAGAAAAAGAAACCATCATACAAATCATGAAAATATCTTATGAAAATCATGTCACCCGAAATTATGTCTGAAATCTCAAAAATCCACCGCACAACCTTGAATCCTCTATCCATAAAGGTATCCATCATATCATGAAATCATATGACAACCCCAATACATGATCCCAAGTCCTTGTCCTATATTCTATGGCTACACCCTCCAAATTTTCAGTCACTATTATAGAATCCAAGATCATACCTCAGTCAACACCTAAGCACGTCACATAAAAAATAATCCCTTCAACATCAAATTCCAAACCATCTAATGAAACACCAATCCCTTCAACCTCGTCTTCAACAAGACACCATACAAAAACCCTTGAAAGGATGATAAAACAATCTATCATAACCTTCCTCCTCTTAAGCCATCTGGATCTCGAGGGTGGAAACCCTCCTAGTATAACTTTGAAGCATTTTGTGATTATCATCAAACACTAGACACTCCATTGAGGACTGCAAATCCCTTCATGTTTTTATTCAAGGCCTTACATTAATAAAGGGATTCTTTTTATAGATCTAGAACAAAAAAATCCAGTCAAAACAACCCATCATACATTTAAAACCACTACACCCAAACCATCACCTACTACTACATCTACATCTAACAAAGGTGATGCCTCTTCTAGAAAATCCTTGCTTCATCAAATTGACATAGTGTGTATAACTACCAAGCTCATGCACAAGACCCTAAGACTTTAGATCAAAGAAAGTCCAAGGTATCCATCCCTCTCACTCTAGAATCACCTAATCCAACACCTCCTACCAAGGCTAAGGTATCCATCCTTGCCACTCCACATACCTAATCTACCACTTCTGTATAGAATACCATCATTAAACAACTTCATCAAGCTCCAAAATATGTCCCTTTACGAGATTGTGCAAACCTCACCACAAACATTGACATGATTGAAACACTATGATCCATAAATCACTTCAAATCCATATTCAAGATAATCTTGGTACCCTTAAAATGTCCATATATTTTTTGACAATTCTGAAATCTCATCATTACAACCTAAAGACCATGACCTTCTAATATTCATCACTTCAAATTGATGATACTCTTGTTAAGAGAGTCATGATTGACAATGACGCTAACATCAATATTATATCATCACATGTTTTCGATCAACTTTAACTTTCCCCAACACTATTATCGCCCGATTAAATGCAATACTATGGAGCCTTTAACGACATTTTTCTCCCACATTAACCATGGTTATCTTATCTATCAAATTTAGAGTCAAGACCCTCCATGAACTCTTCTATCTGGTAAAAGGAGATTTTTAATATAACATGTTATTAGGATGACCATGGATACGCATTATGCATTGTATCCCATCCACCCTCCATCGTTGTCTCAAATATGAACATGAAGGTAAGACCTTCACTGTTCCAAATCAACCCAAACCCTTTCAAGGCATGTCATATGATGTATCAACCTAAAATTGATTTTTCTTAAAATAAATTTAGGCTCCTCTAATGAATCCTCTACCAGTTCTTCCATTTCCACATCAAAATTACCAGATGACACCTCCTTCGATGATGTCATGTAATGTCTTTCACTAGGGAGTATCACCTCCTTACCCTTAATTATCTTCATATGTTGAAAACATATGGAAGACTTGAAAATAACCCATGTATAAGCTAACATCGAGATGTTATCTCCTTCAGTCCACCACATCTTAAAACCAATCTCATCTATGAGGATTGATCATCCTTCCACGCATCGTAAATATCAACATCACAAAAACCATTCATATCAGATTTCACCTTCTTATATAACCAAGCCTTTGCACAGATGTACCTCCATCGTTGTGCCCAGAAGGGATTTGGCCTCAGGGATGCTATGAACAAGGTATTCATGACTTAATCCTTGATCATTCTTACAAGCCCCACAAAATATATGAACTATCTTTTAAAAAACTACCTAAATCCTCCATAAACATCACATCTAGATCTACAACATAGAACCATAACCATCTTCTCCACCCTCACACAATGACCCTATGGACACATATGAGACCATTTACATTCCATCCTAATTTTTTTTTAGTCAATACAATTACCTTAAGACCACTTACTTATCAAACTAAAAATGGTACTAAGACCCTCCCACTTGTATTACCTAAAATGATAGAGGACTCCCTACCATTGACATCCTTCAATGCCATGATGACCAATCTATCCTCTCCTATATGGGGGTGGAGGACCATTATCTTCAAAATAATCTACCACCTAACACATCCACACTCCTTAACGAATCCACTATCGATGTTAACATAGGAACTTCACAGGATCCTCACAATCAAATTTGGTCAATCCTTAGATTCAAAAGAATTGAAGGATTTCATCGCCTTCCTCTCTAAACATAGTCAAGATTTCACATGTTTGTATAGTGACATGTCAAGTATTGACCCTAACATCATCGTTCACAATATTGTCACCTATCCCAATGCTAAGATTGACAAACAAAAATTGTGTAGGATGTACCCTTGCATAGTTTTTCTCATTAAAAGAAGAGTTACAATGTCTTCTTTCTACAAATTTCATATTACCTATTGATTATCCAAAATGGGTCTCTAATATCGTACCCATAACCAAAGCCTTTGGAAATTTACACATCTACATGGAATTTTTGAGACCTCAACCTCACTTGTCCCAAAGATGACTTTCCCCTTCCAAACATCGATCAACTCGTTGATCTCACCATTGGCCATGAAATGCTTTCCCTTATGGATGGATTCTCTGGCTATAATCAAATCCTCATCGCTACCAATGATCAACACAAAACATCCTTCATTACTCCTTGGGGACTTTTTTTTACCATGTGTCATGCCCTTTGACTTAAAAATGTGGGGGCCACTTATCAACATGCGTAATGACATACATTTTCCATGACCTTATCCAAAAACTATAGAAGACTATGTTGATGACCTCTTAGGTAAATATAAACAACATAGGGACCATCTCACTATCCTTGATATTATCTTTTCTCGACTAATCTAATATTTCCTTCACCTTAACCCTACTAAGTGTGTATTCAGTGTTCTCACATTGGCAAGCTCCTAGGGTTCATCATTTCTACTATCAGAGGGCATTAAATTATACCCTAATAAGATCAAATCCATCATCAGATTCCTCCTCCATCAAACCTCAAACAACTTCATAACCTTTAAGGTAGACTCCAATCAGTCTGTTGTTTCATCTCACAACTTTTAGATCATTGTCAAGCTTTCCATCATCTCCTTCGAAAGGATGTACACTTCAAATGGGATCATGATTGTCAAAAGGCCTTCAAATACCTCAAAAAATACCTCTTATCACCACTTGTGCTTACACCTCCATGTGAGGGGGAATCCTTCTATCTCTATATATCCACTACTAATCATGCCTTGGGTGTTATGCTTGCTCATCGATATGAGAAAGGTCATGAACAAGTTGTTTATTATATAAGCTACACTCTTCATGACTATGATACCTATTATATCAAAGAAGAAAAATTATGTTATGCCTTTTACTTTGCAACTTCCAAACTCGTCATTATCTACTTAACCATAAAACTTACGTTGTTACCAACTTTAATCCCCTTAAAACTATGCATTCCAAACCATATCACAATGACCAGTATCACTTGGTGGCTCATGCTCATGACCAATTTTGATCTTGAATTCATCTCACAAAAATCTATTAAGGGACAAGCCAATCATCGAATAGCTCACCGAAGCTCCTATTTCCATAATCAATCAACCACACAAAACAATTTTCCTAATGAATCCATTAACACCATCGATCATGAATACACTCCTATCAAAATGAATCTTTTCTTTGATGGATCTAAGTGTCAGCAAGGGGGGTGTCATATTGTTATCATACCTCCCTAGGGGACTCCTATCCCTCTATCTTTCAAATTAAAATTCAAATGCACTAATAACATGGTCAAATACGAAGCTCTTATAATGGGTCTCCAAACTACTATCATGCTTAGTGTTCAAATTCTAGACATCTATGGAGACTCATAACTTGTCATCAATCAAATCAAAGGAATTTATCAATGTAAAAATGATATTCTACAAAATATAAAACCATTTTTGAATTCCTCTTAGAATCCTTCAATCATTACACCATTTAAACAGCCTCCATGATCTTATAACAAATTCCCGAGACACCATGGCTTCCCTTGCATCACTCATCCCCTATCTACCGATTCCAAATTTTTTTTTGTGCATATACTTGATCAACCATCCCACAACAATGAACTTCCATCTATCAACCTCATCGAATATAATCAAACAGACCTCTGGTACACTCAAATTCAACTATCTCTCATAATCCAAATTTCCCTCCGACCTATCTAAGAATGTTAAGTGATATTTTCTTTAACGCACCACTTGATATGTCATCATAGGTGGTGTTCTATACAAACATGGGTTCGACAACCTCTTATTATGATGTCTTAAATCCCATGAATCCACTAAAGTTATTCAAGAAGTCCACGATGGTATATGTGGTGGACACTTTAACGGTATGGTTATCACTAAACGTGTCTTATGGATGGGCTATTACTAGCCTACTCTCAATCAAGATTATTGCGCATACATCAATAAATGTGTTAAATGTCAACAACATTCCAATCTCACTCACATTCCCAATCATTCTATAGCCCGCTCAAGATCTATGACCCTTCTCATAATGGGGACTTGACCTCATTGGTCTCATCAACCCTCATTCATCACAATGACATCACTCTATCATCACAACTACTAAATACTTCACTAAATGGGTAGAGGTTATTCCCCTGGTCTCTACTAAAGCAAACAAAATCATCAATTTCATCTATCAACATATCATATGTCACTTTGGCATCCCTCACAAACTAATCACTGATAATGGAAAATCTTTCAAGAATAAGGAAGTTAAGAAATTATGTGACACATTCAACATCAAACTAAGTTTTTCATCACCTTATTATCATAAGATAAATGGACAAGATGAGGCTTCTAATAAAACACTTAACAAAATCCTCATGAAAATCATCAACCAAGTAGGTAGGAATTGACATCTCCAAATCCCGTTTACTCTCTAGGATTATCAAACTAGCATTTGTACTCCTACAAGTGCTACGCCATTTTCTTTATTCTATGGATCTGAGGTGGTCTTACCCCTTGAAGTCAAGATCCCATCACTATGTGTATCCTTGAGATATTTTATCTCTATGAGGATTATCATCAAGAACATCTAGCACAACTTGAAATTGTTAGATGAACATCACCTAATAGCTCTCGAACATCATCATGTATATCAAGAGCACATCAAACACGTGTATAACAAACATTTCAAATAACGTGACTTCAATATTGGTGATCTTTCCTCAAATAAAATCAAAATGTCACTACTATGGAAAGGAGTAAACGTGGAAATGTTTTCCCCTAACTAGATCAGTCCATATGTCATCACTCAAAAGTATGGGTCGGGAGCCTATCACTTAGCCTCCTCGATGGTATATCTAAAAGGAACTTTTGAATAATTTGAAGTTGTGACTTTTCTATTTTTAACACATCGATCATCATGACATTAGTCACATCAAAGATCTCATTCCATTACCAACCTATCATTTTACCACCATAATGATTTGAAAGCATGTGGTCTACCATCACTATCCTATAATCAAAACCTTAAAGATGAGCACCATGATCTATTCATCACATCTTTCACATGGAAATTTCCTCCTTAGTAGAACCCCATAATCATTACATCCATCCACCTTTTTCTACCAACTAAAACATGTTAAGGGATACACACATGTGTAATTTGTGCATACATCTTTCCCCTCCTCAAAATGGTCTACTAGGCCTTCCTCGGTGTAAAAATAAAAATTCAAGAATATCTACTAATGTACATTATCAATTATAGATCCCTAAGGAAAACTATTAAATCATATTGAAGGACAATCCTTCAAGGACACTATCAAAATATAGAATGATCCCTTGAAAGAAGGCTATTTCAAAAAAAAATAAAATCAAAATTTTAGACCACTCCCTCAAAGGATGGCTACCCATGTCATTATAAAAAGGCTTCCCACATCGATCAACCTTTAAAAATTCAAAATATCAAAATCATCCTAAAGCTTCCTAATTCCCACATCGATCAACTTTCCCATCAAAGAAAACTTCCCACATTGATTAGTTTGCGTCAATAAAATATAGTTGGGGCATGAGCCTACAAAGCCATTAAAAGGAGAACCTACTCTCCCACACAAACTACATATATGTCAACCCTTCCCATGTTCTAGGAAGGTATACAAATTCACTTCCATTTGTATCCAAGATCCTACATGTGACTACTTATTGTTAGTTATGTGTTAACTTTTTTTACAAGGCCAAAAAGTGCAATGCCTTCATTATACATTTTACCATCACATATGCATCAAATCTAGTCTAAAAGAAAACAATTCACATTTTATTCCCAACCATGATTAAAGTACATTTTTATATATATCAACACCATTATATTTAAAGTCACATCACATCAAAAAAAAAATTAAAATTAACATATCATATATCAAATCCCCATACTCATCATCATCATCATATCTAAAATCACAATAAAATATATCTAATCTATATAAACATCATGTCAACAAGCTATCATAAGAATATTATATATCATAAACATCACATCAAACATCAAACATAAAAATGAGCCAACAACACATCAAAACATAAATCATAATCATTATATAAATGTACATCATCATGAGTCTCAAAACTCCATATATAAAAAATATATATCATGCTTCAAGAGAGTCGCATACATTAAAAACATTACATCTACTAAGTAAACTCAACATCCATCAATCGATGTTCCCTCGAATTGATCCCCTGCTCAACACTAGCACCTCCACCTAATCCCTTACTAGGACCACTTCTATCTATACCCCATGTGGTGGATATCCCACACTCACCACACTTCGTTGATGTCTCCTTTCTTCATGTTTGATATACCACATAATGATGGCTCATCAGGTAGCCTCTATCATGTACTATCTCCTCATGATAACTCAGCCCTCTTGCATAATGACGGTAGTTATCCAAGCTAACACTACCAGGTGGCCCCATATGACCACTATCATAAGATCTTACTTCACTGCATCTCAACTCCTAAAACTGAAGTACTAGTGATCCTGAGGGCTTTTCAAAGACCTCTCACTACTATCTATATCGGTCTCTTTCAGCTATAGCTTGTGTCATCTCTACCTGTACAATGGAAAACTACTAACTTAATCCATCGTGCTCTCCAACCAACATATCCCTCTCCATTGTCAAGTTTTTCCACTTAGCTAATAATCTAGCCTTCTCGGCCTCTAATGCTCTATAGTCCTTAAGTTTCACCTTGTCCTCACCCTCACCAACATCCTCACCTCCTCCACCTTCAAAGATACATCCCGAGGAGTTACCTTCACATGGGCTCATACCCGCCTATCAACCCGAGAAATCTTATCCTACCACCATGTAACATAAGCCTCGCAACCCGACATCATCCACTACCATGGGTACACCTTGATCATCTACACCCATCAGCACCCTCTTCATACTCTAGGGCATGAAGCATCATGTGATAGTTGGAAGTGGTGTATCCACATCACCATCATCACGCCTATAGGAAGACACCACCTTAGAACATCCTAAACTAATTCAAATTGTCACCTAAGGTGACCAAATTTGACAAGCTCCCACTCATCGAGCCTTCATCCCATGTACTCATCTATCCTTTTGGGTGGCTATGATCTCACCCTCCTCACCCTACCACTAGAAATCCAATATACAACCTCCATCTAACATCACCACCCTGCAATCCCATGAGAAGTTGTCGATAATGATCCTCGCCTCTCACTAGCCTTGCCTCACCCCTATCTAACCTCCATTGCACAAATCTAGTTGTCTCATTCAAAATTTCCAATCCACCTAATGGTAAACCCCTCGGCAAGCCACCGTAATATGCTCATAATCCTAACACTATAGTAAGAATCCCACATCGATATTGAAACCTCCTCCCTACCCTCCATGACTATAAATCTCTATAAAGTCTTGTGTGGGTAATGTAGAGGCCCATGCAAAAACAATCCTCTACTCCATCAAGTCTACTAACACCCCTATCAACATCCATGAAAACTTCCCCAAAGTAGTCAAGAAAAGCATAATAATCGATACCAATCATCATCAAGGTCATAAGTGCTCAACATTTTGTCTCGAAGCATGTACAATGCCCCATATGAAAATCCACCTAAAGAAAAACTCCACCTCATCACCATACAATCTCCTCATCACATGAGGCCTCTCTATCTCATCAATCAAATATACCTACTCTCCCCCTAAACAGGAAATCTCAAAATCTTGTGTGCATCCTCTAAAGTGAAGGTCATCTCCCCATCAACAACCAAAATTCCCCATCACGTGATCCCATCTCTCCAACAAAGCGAGTAAAAACCCGATGTATGTGGATACGTCTATAATGACACATCGCTCCTAGGCCCACATCCTCCAAGTGAGCCCAATCATCATTTGATAAGGATGCACGTACATCATCTAGAATCACTAGAATCCTATCACGTATAGTCAATTTTTCCCTCACCTACATCCACAACATAAAAACATCCATTAGAATATCACTTAGTTAAAATTCTATCAAATTACAACATTAAATCAAATAAAATTACATATTCACTTAAGTCACTAACGATTCATTACAATTGCTTGATGTTTCATCTAATCATAGGTGATTTTACCAAATCACCGATGATCTTGCGATTGACAAACATGCTCTAAAATGAGCCCAAAATTTAAAAAAATGAAAACTAAATAAAAACAAAAAGGTGGCCTACCTCCCCTACAGTAGGCCTCTTATGTCTCCTAGATCCTTGTGCAACCTCCATTTTCCTCTTTTTCACTAAAAATCTCTTAGTCAAAGCTCTTATTCTCTCAAAGCACGTGGTAAAAATGAATTCACATTGGTAATTTTTTACTATTAATAGGGTGCTTTAAGTTTCCCACCATAAGGAATCACTCGATGATTCCTCTAATCATCGATTTATTTCCTTAAATCATCAGCAATTCACTTCAAATTATCAAAACACAATATTTAACCATCCAAGTCATTTTAAATTCATGATTAAGCCTTCATTTTCATCACTCCTTGCCAAAATTATACATTTTAGGGCTCCATGCCCCTTGCAAAATCAACAACAAACAATTAATCAAAGATCCACCTTGGATTTTTGTAGCCTTAGCACCTCATAATTCATACATTTATAGGACACAAACATGATGGTCCCCTATCACTTGATTTCCTAGTTTTCTAATCCCACCTTTGTGGAAACATCATCATGGATAACATACCCAATCGAGGGATTGTCTCTCCCTCCTTCACTTCTTCTGTGAGTCATACGTCATGGGTTACGACCCTTTGGTTCCCCCATCATTTGACTCCATGTGATAATGTAAATTTCCACCTCATCTCGGATCAAAGAGAAATAAAACATCAAATAAGCTTATCTCATTCAACAAAATCTTTCAAACTAGTGATTATTGTACTCTTTGTCACAATCACCCCCATTTTGAGGGGGAATCACCCATCCAAGTACAAATCAAACCATCTCAATCATTTTTGTTCAATAGTTTTTCCATCATAAAACACTTGACAAAAAGGGGCAAATATAAACACCAGATTTTCGTCACCCTTTAGGTGACCCGCCTACATCTTGCACACAATTAAATTATTAAATATATCATTCTAACATATTCTAATTCAATACACTCACCCCGTAAAAATCATCTTTCTACCCCCATAAATGTTATTTACTTGTCCTTACTTACCCTAACCTCCCTAAAACCTCCTAATCACCTATAACCCATCCTACCCCTTTTTTATCCTAACCATCTAACCCCTTAACCATGCCTAACTATTTTCATTTATCCTCATACCCAAAACCCTGTTTTGAAAGTGGTTGAAACCACTTCCAAACATGTTTCTCCACATTTCCTAGATCATCTATGACTTTAACAAATCACCAATGATTATAAATAGAATCTTACAACTCTTGTTTTGGGGATCTTCAAATTTGCTAGCGAAACTCTATCACTTCAAGAAATATCCAAGCCCTGCAACGAAACCCTATCACTCTAGGAAGCCATACCACGTCATTTTGTGTAACCATACATCTTTAAGACCCATGCCACCTCATCAGACATTCAACAAGATCTCAACAAGATCTTGTAAGCTCTTTTCGCAACCTCTTTCACATCAACGGTAAGCTTTATCCGTTTATTTTAGTTTCATTCTAGTTACACATAAAAAAAAGGTTAAAACAAACATCTCGGTCTTATTTTCCATCAATTTAGAATTTTATCAAAACACCAACCTTTTCACAAGAATCAACCACGATTTCCTCAATCGCCAACGATTATCCCAACTCACCTGTGATTTCAGTGAATCACCTAGAAATTAATGTCAATCTGGTTATTTGTCTACTAATCACTATATTTTACCATCTTTTATTTATCAATTTGGACTTAATATGTCTATTTTTGAGATGTGTCTCCTATAGATGATTGTTCTAGGTCAATCCCATCCAATCACAAACATCTATGTTCTTCTAATTATTAAGCGACCATTCATGTGGGATTTGTTCAACATCCCCCATGAACTCACTTTGTGTACCATCAAATTTACACTAACCTTTGAGGATATCGAAGAACATTTCGAGATCCTTCACAAGATATGAGAAGAAACGAGGAGTAATGGTACGACTACTTCAAGGACTTCGAGCTCGCCACAAAGCTATCCTAGGCCACCTATGAATCTGAATAGGATCTTCCTATCCATCTTAAGATTTAGCTTCCTTATGCATTATCATTGATATTGTCTTTATCACAATCCACTTAATTGTATTAACAAGTTGGCATCCTTCAAGGAAATCCCTTTGGATTCCTGGGATCAGCATTTTCCAAGCAACTCGATATCATATTTATCTAATATCTTTGGTTTAGTTGTCTTTTTTTTAGTTCTCTTCACTTGGAAAAAGGAGGAGCACTTTTTCATTGTCCATATTTTATCATCCCAACATTGTGACTCACAAGACAGTATCGATAAACCTATCTATTTTTTATTTTTAGGTAATTTATGCATTTGATAGCATTAACTGAAAACTACGTAGTACAATGACCCCTTTGATCTTCCATAGGATTTGTTAAGAAAAGCATATCTTGTTGTCTCGATTGAATTTTCTTCTCACATGATCGTTGTTCTTCTTCTTTTCAAGCATCAATCAACCTCTTCTATCACCTCGTCGACACTCAAGGGGGCATCCTCCATCCTACTAGTTTTTCTTTTACCATTATAAAATTTAATTGTCTACTATCTTTGAAGTGGCATCGCTCGCGCCACACCACATCATAGAGGGGAAAATGTAGACACCTAAATATGACTATGTAGTTTTAAAACTAAAACTTGCACTTCTTATCCTCTTTTCTATCATTTGGTTATAATTAGCGTCTTTCTCACTAATTAGCTAACATTCCCCTCCATCTCATTCAATTAACGACACTTTGTTAATTAAATAATCTCATCCCTCATTTTGGATACAAATTAACATTACTTTGTTGGTTATAATCATATTCTTATAATTATTTAATTTACCAATATTTATTAATTCACCTTTTAATATTGAATTTACCCTCCCATTGAGTAAATCCCCTTTTCTAATCCTTCGATTCCACTAATTTCCCTCCAATTGGCTTTTCTACAAGCTGATTTAATCCAATTTGAAATAAATATTATTTCGAGTAACTTACCGTAGCAAATGATATTCGATGATTAATTACAGATGTAATATACGCAAGCAATAAGCATTCAACAATGTAAAACCCTAAGCAAATGAGAAAGGGATGATGACTTAGTTGATTATGTGAAACTTAAGAGTGATTGTGACTATGTATATGCTTGGATATGGCTGGAAACAAGATTCAAATGGTGTGTTGAGGACTCCTAACTCGGGACGGTACTAGATAGAAGTGCTCGCATGAGGCGTGTACTAATGACTTATTTGGGTGCTTGTGTCTGCTCAAATGCTCAGAACCTAGTCTTTTCTAGGTTAGAATATCTTCACTATTATTCACTCTTTGTCGTTATGGTTTCCCTATTAGGTTGTCATTTACTTTGTAATTTATAAAAATTACTACATGCACATGCCCACAAACCACATCAAATCTAATACAAAAGGATGTAGAATGTGGAGTCGAACTACCTCGACATCACCCTAAGAGTGAACTTACAACCGATTAAGCAAATATAGAACTTATAAATGCCTAAAATTATATAATTATAATGTAGCAATTAATGAATAAGCAATTAAGTACAAAATAAACGCAAGCAAATAAGCGATTACGATTTATAATCCTAAGTGTAAATGAGGGGATAAAAAGAATTATCTCAATCGCACAGATTCCAAAGGTGTGAAAAACTAGATAAATGGAAAATATGAAATGTATACTGTCACAACGAAGCCTAGAAAAATGTAAAGATGTCAGAGTATGCTAGACCGGGAGCGCGTGTAGGTTTGAGGGCGTCTGGGGCGCTAGAGACCTTCCTAGGCATCTCGTGACTAGTCAAAAACATAGAAAAATAGTTTCATAGGGTCACAAAATGTTTGTTTCCCTTTGCTTCTTGTCACTAATATGTCGCACCAAGTTCACAGATGTTACCTATAACCTAAAATGAAGAAATGACCTGACAAACCCCAAAACACATCAAATCCCAAACAGAAGTTAATGCAAATGAGGGGTCGATTGTCCTTGGTTTTCAAACAAGTGAAATTACAACCGAGTGTTACACTACATCTTAAACCCAATGTATTTTTATGTGTGTGTGTGTGCAGAATTGTGCCCTAGGTGGCTCTTGTGCATGTTGCACTTGATAGTGAGCAATAGCTAGATCTAGAAATATGTTTTCATGAAAGAATGAACTTCCCCTCCTATGCGTGTATGAAAAATTATGAGTCCCTTTCCCTTATGTGTAGATGTTAGATGAATTCTTTAGTGCTCTTGTAATAGCCTTTTGAATTCAACCTTAGGTGGTGATAGCTAATGCTTAGTGCTTGGTCCTTTATTGTGATCACATAACTTTATATTTATATGATTCCCTTGCTTAAATTTTGCAATTAACCTCGAAAAGGCCTACTAGCAAATATATAAGTTGCCCAAATGGCCGAAAGGACCCAAAAGATGTGAACAAAGTACAAAGAGGTCAGGCGGCGCTTAGCGTTGGCGTCTTGGTTGGGCGTTAGTGTCTAGGATGAGAAATGTCAAAGTATGAAAAGACAAACTGGGCTATAAAAAGTGTAAGATGAACAAAAGAAATAGAAAGTAAGAAAAGATGGCCAAAGACAGGGATCAATTAATACTTTTCTCGCTTAGGAATCATATGAATAGTAGTATGTGATCATGACTAGATAGATACCCAAAGTTCGTGATTTAGTATCTACATTTCCCCACTTTGTGTTGTTGATAAAATTCTCAATAACATAAAGTAGATAAGAGATTTGTACCTGATAACCATGTAGATCGATGGTGAAAGTGTGTCGAGAGACAAGGAAAAGTGTGGAATGATAAAAAAATGTGAAGTGTGGAAACTAGAGAAGAGGAAGTGAAAAGTGATGATGATGACCCTAGGGAGAGAGTGTATGTGTAGATGTCACGATTGTTCCTATTTTTTATGGTGATTTTTGTGTGATGATGTGTGATTGATGTGACTATCACTTCCCATAAGGACAAACTTGTAAAAGAGAAGAACAATCAAGTAGTCAAATATACGTGTATATGATCAAAATGAGTAAAAAGTATGTAAGAAATATGTGAAAATGCAAAAAGGAACATGTGCACCTGATCCATGATGAGTGAATGAGATAGAAAGGATCCTCTAGATATTGTAGAAGAATTTTTTTTTTGGGAAATCTCATGCCAGTTGCATTGTGTGCGAGTTTTTTGGGCAATCTCACACCAAGACATAAAAGAAGTGTAGGGAGAAAAGTATGGCATCATCCTCCAACCTTTAACTGCTTTTGGCCATGCGAACACCACTACAAATGGTGTGTAAAAATTTGATCTATTTTGAATAGTTTTGATCCAACACAAAAGTAGAAAATGTTGTGTAGTGCATGCATGTCGAGTGTTGAAGGACTATTGTCCTGTAAAATCCACTATGTGAAGTGTTGAGAAATATGTTGATCTTATAAATGTTGTGTAACTTCCCCTAGTCACAGGCATCTAGGAAGGGTTAGGGGCACCCAGGCACGCTACTATCTTGGTCTAGCGTTGGTGTCTATGTTGTGGTAAGGACCCAAGTCAGGATCTGGGTCATTCACCGTGACTGATGACTATGTTGTACCGGTACTTGAATTTTGTTATGTGATGACTGTGAACTATTGTGTGGGGTGAATGATTCACCCAAATGATGTCCCCCTTGTTTGGGGTGCATACAATGTCGTTGAGGAGTTTTTCACCCAAAATAGGACTAATCGGTGTGTTGAAACCGATGCCCTGTAGGGGAGGGAGTGTGCTTGGTAGAAACCAAGGCACACACAAAAATGGCTAGAGACAAGTGTTAGTACAAGCAAGATAAACATGCATGTAAAAGAAAATGTGTAAGCTAAGCACACAAAAAGACAATGTAAACATGCAAGAAGAAAAAGTAGACCACGAAAAGCAAGTTTCAAACATGGGACATCACTCAGATGTCACAAGACAATCAAGGTCATAGTGGCTAAAAGAATACAAAAATTTAGATAACAAGTATGACATAGGGCAAAAACTTGCAAATAATGAAAATAAATGACAGATAAGAGCAAGAAATGTAAAAGATAACCATGGAAGCAAATATAACTTCAAGAAAAATGTTACACATGAAGCACTCGTTAGCATGTTAGAGAGATAAAAGGTGCGTCAAAGGGTGTATAATCTAATAATGATTTTCTATGAAAATGGAACAATAACACCTGTAGTGTACGAAAGTGGATGCCCCTAGGAGCCATTGTGGGACTGATAAGAGGTACTGTGGCAAGCATCCCTACTACATGTATCGATCTGTAGAATCTGCGATCACAACTGAACAAAAGTGAATGCACATGTGTGTATAGAAAGATATAATGACATATGAAATATTTGTTTAGCATGTGTAAAAAGTGTATATGTGAGCATAAACAAACAAGAGTAAATACAACCAATATATGCAAAATGGTGTGGATGAGATAGAATGGAATACAATGTGAGTGTAATAAGAGCCAAGTGCCCTATAAGTGGATGTGTATACATGAGAATGAGGTTCATTTATACATGCCCCCTCAACAATCAAGAATGAACCGTAGAAAAGAGTGCGTAATCAAGAAATGGTTTGAATTGTATGCTCTAGAAAGATGTGAGTGATAAAGTGTAGAGCATAGAGTGCAGGAGTGAGTGAATGAAAATGTGAGTGTGGTGAGGTCCATTTGAGATGTAGACCCTCAATAGTTGAGTATGGACCGTGGAACTAGAGTGCATCATAGGGTAATGACCACAACATGTAGAAATAGATATAAGAAATCTTTTTCGTGAATGCGTAGAGGAGATGTTGTGTAGAAAGAGATGATTGCATGAAATGTGAAGTGTGTAATGTGTAGTGTTTGAGGTTCATGTGTATAGTATGCCCTCAATAGCTAAGTATGAATCAGTAGCACAAGAGTGCATTATTAGGTGATGACAATATATATGTATCAAGATGTGTATGATGTGTGTGAAAGATTAGACATGGAGTGTATTGCTAGAGGATGGGGGAAGAATAATCTTGATGCCCCTCAAAATAATGTTGATGAATGTGTTATCCGATGACAATGAAAGATGAGGTTCCTCCATCCAATGTTTACGGAGATAAAGGTGTGTGACCATGATCTAAGACTGTAGGTGTATGAGATGAATGTTGTATCAATGAATGTGCATGTGACCTAAAAGATAATGGAGACCTAGGTGAAAGAGACTCAAAGGTGATGTGCACCTATGTGGAGGAGAGCGCAGAGGTGATGAGTAGCTATGTGGAGAAGAATGTAGAGATGATTAAGACTTTTGTGCAAGAGAATGTGGAGACAATGAGAACCTATGTGAAATAACGTGAGGTAGTGAAGTATATCTATGTGATGGAGTTATTGGAATGTTGGACCTAGATTGATGTGATAGACTAGCAGACCGATGAGACTGTGTAGACCGTATATGAACATGCGAGCTAGGATTAGATTTTTCTTTTACCTCAAGAGGTCATGGGGACCTAGATGCTCTAAAGAGTGCAATGGAAACCTTCAAAGCGAGGTTGCACCATAGAGTGTATTGAAAAACATCATTGATAGTAATGAATTTCCTATTGTGAATGAACTTTAGACACAAGTGATGCATGGAGATGATAGCCTTAGTTGCATGGAGCCGGGGGAATACCTAAGAGTATGTAACATCCTATTATTGAAGGTACCACACGAAAAGGCACAAGCAGGGTAAGAGGACCGAATGTTACTAGAAGCTTAACATATCCATATGAATTAGGAATTGGATATGAAATCTATGAGAGTGGATAGCCAATAGCAACAAAAAGTGCAATAGAACATGCACTAATGCAAAATGATGGATCGACCATAGTGTTATTAATAGAATTGGATCCAATAGAAGCACTAATGTGCAAGTGATCAGAAGAGAATGTAGGATGATAGTCATGATCGAGAAAGTAATATTCGATGGGGATGTGTCAACGTGAGAAACTAGACAAATGCCCCCGATGCAGAGGAGGCACTACACAATATGTGTAATTGATCGAGGAATTAACCACTTGTTTGTCATATTCTAGAAGAGGATTGTTAAAGATATTGATCTTATGATTTTCATTAACAAGTGTTGAAGTCGTAGGCTCAGGAAGCTCAATTGCATTATTATCAATCAAATCTTGAATGAGATTGTGAAGTTTGAAACAATGATCTGTAGAATTTCCAACACATTGGTGATAGTCACATCTAAAATTTTCATTGTAATTACGACCTTTTAGATAAGAAGGGTCCAAATTGAGTGGAGGAGGAAGTGTAATAAGGTTGCTCTCAACAAGTTGTGGTAATAGAAGATGTAGAGCGATAGTCAATTTTGTATATGTATGCTTAGGTAGTTGTCATTGAAGCTCTTTAGTGTTAGATATAATGTTGACAATGGATTTAGCTTGTAGCTTTTGTTGATGCCTTGAAAGTTGTTTTTCTTTGAAAACACACTGAAGATGAAGCATGTTTTTGATTATGTCCTTTTTAAATTTATGCGAGTTGAGAATATGAGATCTTAGAGCTGATATTGATAAAGAAGTGAACAAGAAAAGCATCGGTGAGATGTGTGAAAGATGTTACCGAGTGGACAGGTAGATCATATAACCAACACATCGCATAATTGTGAAGACTACGAGGAAATATTTTAGCTAAGAGAGTACGGTTATCCACAAAATCTAGACATGCCACATGAAATGCTCGAAGATGTTCTTAGGGGTCACACTGCCCATTAAAAATAGGTAGCTTAAGAGTGATAAAAATAGTTGGAAGCGTGTAAGTGGAAAAGGTAGGTGAAAAAGGGGAATGAAGCAACAATGTGGAATCTAAATATGGAGATGCACGTGAAGTAGCCTGTTGTAATTGACGGATTTGAACTTGGAGGTCATGATAAAGAAAGGCTAAATCTTGAGTTCCAACAGAAGAAACTTTATGCGTATGAGAAACAAGAGGTGGAGTGAAGTGATTGGTGGGAGTAAGGATAGAAATAAGAATAATAGAAGTAGGCGGAAGAGTAGAAATGGGCGGTTGAGTAGTAATGGAGGTGGGGATAGCGGCGGAAGCATTAAGCTCCACAATATTGGTGGCCTCCTCATGAGTAGCGAATAAAAGTAGGTATAGATATTGAGGATGTGCATAAGATGATCATTAAACTCTTGGAGATGGGCTTCAATAAATTCACCATAGGATTGAGCCATAATGAAAAAGAAGATAAAATCCCTAGAAGCAAAGTGTGTTCGAGTGATGGGTTCACCAAATGATTAAGAAAATATAAAATTTATAAATGCCTAAATCTAATTACAATGTAGAATAAATGAATAAGAATTTAAGTACAAAATAGATCAAAGTAGATAAAAATTAAGATTTAAAACCCTAAGTGCAAATGAGGGGATAAAATGACTTAGTTGATTTGCAGAGATTCCGAAGGTGTGCAAAACTAGAGAACTGAAAATCAAGTGTAGACTATTGCAACAAAGCCTAGAAAAATGCAAAGATGTTAGAGTATGTTGGTCCTGGGGTGCCCGTGTAAGGTTGAGGGTTCTGGAGCACCGAAACCTCTTGGGCGCATGTGACTACTCGAAACACAAAAATTAGCTTCCAAGGGTTGCAGAGATGTTCACCATCCTTCGCTTCTTGTCACTAATATGTCGCATTAAGTTCGTAAATCTCACCTGTAACATACAATGAAGAAATGACCTACAAAACCCCAAAACACATCAAATCCCAAAAATAAAATAATGTAAATGAGGGTTCAGACTGTCCTCTGCTATCAAACAAGTAAACTTTCAACCGAGCACTACACTACATCTTAGACCCCAATGTAGTTTTATATGTGTGTATGGAATTGTGCCTAGGTGGCTCTTTTGCATGTTACACTTGATAACGAGTAATAGCTATATGTATAAAATGTAGATAGATGTGTGCATGAAAGAATGAACTTCCCCTCCTATGTGTGTATGCAGAAGTATCAATCCCTTGCCCTTGTGTGTGGATGCTAGATGAATGCTTGAGTACTTTTGTAATGACCTTTTGAATGCAACCTTAGATGGCGATAGCTAATTATTGGTGCTTGGTTCTTTATTATGATCACATAAATTTATATTTATATGATTCCCTTGCTTGAATTTCATAATTAACCCTAAAAAG
Organism: Taxus wallichiana var. yunnanensis; assembly: GCA_018340775.1. Classification (NCBI taxonomy): domain Eukaryota; kingdom Viridiplantae; phylum Streptophyta; class Pinopsida; order Cupressales; family Taxaceae; genus Taxus; species Taxus wallichiana. The sequence goes on along the minus strand of CM031244.1, from coordinate 743,892,472 downwards.
GTTGACTACAAAAAAGATAAGATGCCCAAATAGCTAGAAAGGACCCAAAATATGTGAACAAAGTACAAAGAGGTCGGGGCGCCAGCTAATGACAACTTAGGTGGGGCAATCGGTGTCCAGGATGAGAAATGTTGAAGTATGAAAAGATAAACTGGGCTAGAAAAAGTGTAAGATCAACAGAAGCAATAGAAAGCAAGCAAAGATGGCCAAAGATAGGGATCAATTAGTACTTTTCTCGCTTATGAATCATATGAATAGTAGTATGTGATTAGGACTAGATAGATACCCAAAGTGTGTGATTTAGTGTCTATAATGCCCAAATGCTTTGCACTACATCTTAGAGTGATAGATAATGTTTATAAGTGCTTGGCCCTTTATTTGAAAGAAGTAACTAAGTATATATATGATTCCCTTGTTTGAATTTTGTAATTGACAACTAAAGGCTAACCCAAAGTGTTAAAAGGTGACCAAGAAGTGAAAAGGACCCAAAAGAGTAAGAAGAAGAAAGAGAGGGACAAGAGCGCCTAAGAGAGGGACAGAGCACTGGGTGCTTCACTGTCTTCCGTCTAACTTGTGCTAGTGTCCGAGGCCATCAAAAGATAAATCAATCAAGTGTTGAAGAACTTGTAAGATGTGTAAAGCCAATAAAAGTACAAGAGATAAAATAACCAAAAGGCCAAAAAGAGTTATCAACCACTAGTTTTCTTACTTAGGAATCATGTATACATTAGTATGCTTTAGGACCTAGAAATGTACCCAAGTGCATAGATTTTGTGTCTACATTTTCCCCACTTTATGTTGTTGAGTGAATACTCAATAACATAAAGTAGATAGAAGATGTGTACCTTGTAATCCAGAGAGGAGTGTAGCCGATAGCGCCGAGTGGACAAGTAGCCATGTGAAGCGTGAAGTGATCGTCAATGTGAAGCATGGAAACTAGAAAAGGGAGGTAGACCTAGGGGTGAATCATATGTGTAGTAACGTGTTGTTGGATCTTATGTTTGTTGATGTGAGTTTTTTCTTGTTTGCTTGTAAGGATGGACCTACAAAAGAAGAGAAAGAGAGAGTAGTCAAAGTCCCGTATGTGAAAAATCAAAGTAACATATGTATAAGTAAGTAAAAAGTGTGTAGAAAGTAGTAGCTAAGGAAAGAGTACACTTGATGTATGAGAGAGTATAGGATAGAAAATTTCTTATTTGTCTTGGAGATGTTGTCGATGGGGTTGGGAGTGATCAATTCCTAACCAAGAAAGTGTCAAGCCACGGATTTGAGTGTCCTGGCTATCACAAGGATGAGGTTTTTGGGTGATCTCATGCCAAGAGTGAGGTTTTTGGGTGATCTCATGCCAAGGATGAGTTTTTGGGTGATCTCACTGCCAAGAGAAGAGTGTTGGGGAGAGAGGTCTATTTTTCTCTCCTTCCATGATGCTTCTCAAATGATAAGTGCCATTGATTGACATGTCCCAATTTGTAACCAATTATAATTGAATTGTAAAAATTGAAATGAAATTTAACTTAATACAAGTGTACATTTGATATTGTAGATCCATATTGTAACTTGCTGGAAACTATGTTGAACTAAAAAAATGTTCTATTTTTCCCCAGGACACAAGTGCCCAGGTGGGACACAAGCACCCACCATTCTTATCTGATACTGGGTGCTAGTGTTTGCTTTGTGTTTTGATCCAAGTTGATTCTAGACCACTTTATAATTATGTGCCTTTTCCATTTCTATATGTGTTTTTATTTTGAGCTTTGTGTGTTGGAAGGGTGATTTGTTCACCCAATAGTTTCCCCCTCATTTGGGGTGCATGTGACGAATGTAGGAGGATGTGGCCCAAACAGAGGACTTGAAAATGATATGCATATCATAGATTGGATACCTATATGGGGGTAGGGGATGTGCATGGTAGAAACCAAGGCACATGTAAAACAATATAGGCTAGAAACAAGTGTTAGTGTAAAAGAGCTAACATGCAATAAATACAATGTATCAAACAACTATGAAGATAAGAGGGACCATGAAAAGTGGGTTGCATACATGGGACATCACTCACAATGTCACAAGACAATCAGGGCCAAAGTGGCCATAAGCAAACAATGATCAAGCAACATGACATAGGGCATAACCCACAAACAATAACAAACAATAAAAAAAAGAAGTAACAGATAACCATGGTTGTATAGAATCCTCGTAAGGAAAATGCTACACATGAAGCACCCATTATCATGTTAGAAAGATAAATAGTATGTCAAAGCATGTATAGATCAATGAAAAAGTAAGTGATAGTGAAAGAAAAGTAGTAAATATTATAACAATAGGACCTATGATGTGTGGAGTAGAGAGTAAAAAGGTAGATGCCCCTAGAGCCTCAATAGGACTGGTAAAGAGTGGTGTCGAGCATCATGCATCATGTAAGAATCTGTAAAGGTCTTGCATTCACCTCAAGATACCATGTGAATGCGCATGTGTGTATAGAAAAAGATAATGACATACTAAGTAATCCAACTAGCATAGGAAACAAAGTGCAACATGTAAGTAGTATAAGCTAACAAGAGTAAAGATAAACCAAGATGTGTAGATGTTATGTGAAAGTGATGGTGTGCTGTGATATGCAAGATGTGCAGATGAGGGGGACGCCATTTTCCCAACGATGTGTGTGATGTGAGGTTCATTTAGGAATTATCCCTCAACAGTCAAGTATGAACCGTATAGAACAAGAGTGTGTCATCATCTGGCAAAAGGTATTGTATGTGATTGAGATTTAGATGTTAGAAAGATTTACCATGAAGCACAAAGTGAGCGTGAAGTGTAATAAATAAGATATGAGTAGATGATAGAGATAACCAATAAATAGTGATGGAGGGGGGGGAGAAAGTGTGTGATGTGAGTGATGGATGGAAAGCTATCCGATGATAAAGAGAGAGAGGGCCCTTATCCCGATATCCAAGAAGGAGAAGGCATGTGACCATGGTCTAGGACCAATGGTGTAGGAGAGTAAATATGTGTATGTGAGGGAGACCAATGTGGTAAAGGAGGTGGAGAACACCTATAGGAATGGGTTTCCTAGGTAGGGGACTTAGGCCAAAGGGGTGGACTAATGGACCAATGAGGATGATGAGGGTCATGATGTAGGTCGTGTATGGATGGGAGAGCTAGGTGTAGAGATAGATTTAGACTTGAGAGGTGCAGAGGCCTAGATGCCATGAATGGGGCTTGAAATAGAGGGGAGAATGGGCCGAGGTAATGGCGTGCATGGTGGAATACCTTGAATGGTGAAAACTTTCTTGTTATGAATGAACTTAAGGCATAAGTGGAGCATGGAAGGGATAGCTTGGGCAACCCAAGCCAAGGGAGACCTAAGACCATGTCACAATGCTTGATTTTAGATGTAATGAGGAATGATGTTGGTATGGTAAGGGACCCAATAATAATGGGAAGGATGACACGTCCATAAGAATTGGGGACTAGAAATGTGATTTGAGAGATTGGAAAGTTGATAGCTAGTAAGAGTGCCACAGAGCATGCATTGAAAGGCACAAGGGATGGACCATAGTATTATTGACTATATGATGAGTACCAATAGAAGCATCAATATGCAACAAATCAGAAGAAAATGTAGCATGGTAGTCATGATCCAAGAATGTAATAATTAGTGGTGGTGGTATGTCAACATAGAGAATAAATGAGAAAATCAAGCGGTGTGTCAATGAGGAGGCACAACATGATATGTATGATTTATAGAGGAATCAATAGCTGACTTGTCATGATTTGGTAATGGGTCATTGAATTTTAAGATTTTTGATTATCATTGACCGGTTTAGAAGTAGATGGCTCTGAAGCTTTGATCACATTATTGTCGATAAGATCTTGAATGACATGTTTGAGCTTAAAACAATGATCAATAGAATGCCCATTGCATTGGTGATAATCATAGTGTGTGTTTTCATCGTAATTACGTCCACGGTCGAGAAGGATCTAGATTGAGTGGTGGAGGGAGAGTAATCATATTATTTCAATGAGTTTGGTAATAGGAGCCGAGGTGCGTAAGGTAGCTTAGTAAAAGTGTGCCTCGTGGATTGTAATTGAAGCTTGGTTGGTGTAGAAACAATGTTGATAATAGCTTTAGAGTCAGTAGGCTTAGTGGATGGTTTGAATGCAGATTTGGCTTGAAAATTGTTGGAAGATGAAGTGGAAGAAGTATCATAATACTTCAATTTTCCCATAGATAACAATTTTTTTCACACAATTTGAGCATGTGACACAATTGATCAAAAGAAGGAGAAGTCTTGAAAATGACACACTCTTGGAGTGGAGGAAAAAGGATTTGAATGAATAGATCTTGCAATTCCAAATCAACTAGAACATTGGTCATTTTGGCAAGGTTATTCTTATACCACAAGACATAGTCTACAAGATGTTCATTAGATCCTTGTTTGATTTTAGCTAGTTGTGCATAGGATATCTTAGTGCCGATATTCATAGAAAAATGAGCAAGGAATGCATCAACTAAAGATGTAAAATATGTTACCGAATGGATAAGTAGATCATAGAACCATCACATAACATAGTCATGTAAGCTTCAAGGAAATAATTTTTCCAATAGTGTAAGGTCATCAACATAGTCAAGACATGCAACATGAAAGGAGTGAAGGTGTTCTTGAGGGTCATCATGGCCATTAAAGATAGGAAGCTTAGGTGTGACGAAGTTAGGAGGCAATGAATAAGAGGAGATGGCGGGTGTAAAAATGGCTATGAAGGAGGAGTGAGGAATCTAGAGATGGAGAGGAGGATGAAGAGGCTTGTTGTAATTGGAGAATTTGGGTTTATAAATCATGGTATAATGAGGTGAGGTCATGAGTGCTGAAGAGGAGCCAAGTTGTGTATGGGAAGTATTGGGAGGAATGAGAGGAGCAGATGGTGGTAGTAATATAAAACATAAATGGTGGAAGGTGGGGTGGAAGTCAAGGCGGTGAGGAGGAACCCACGAGAGGGAGTGTGGTATCATCTCGAGAATTTTTAGAAGTGATTAGAGCATTTAGGACATGTGGAATATGTGTGGGTGATTGATGTAAAGTAGAATGAAAAAATTAGTGAGCTTGTCAAGTTGATCTTGATCAACATTAGTGTCCTCATCATATGAGTGTTCATTGTCAGAAGCTTCAATGTTTTCAAGAGGAATGTTGGTTGAGTTAATCAGGGGATTATCAGTTCATCCATTGGTTTAGAGAGATTATGGGCAGATGGGGAAGCTCAATGTGCTCAAGAGGACCAAAATGACCACTACGGGTGATGGGCATAAAAAGAAGGCCTTGAAGCAAGGTAGGGTTTGAGCAAATGGGTTCACCAAATGATTTAATCTAATTTGAATTAAATCTTATTTCAGAGTAACTTACTATAAAATGATATTCAGATGATTAAATATAGTAATAATGCACAAGAAATAAGCATTCAACAATGTAAAACCTAAGCAAATGAGAGAGGGATGATGACTTAGCTGATTTTGTGCAACCTGAGAATGATCGGGACTATGTATGTGTTGGACTAACTAGAAACAATGTTGAAAATGGCTCAAAAGGCTCAATGAGGGTTCAAAACCCTAGGAATGTACATAGGATCAGCCACACAGGAGGACAGAGTGCTGCACTAATGACTGATATGGGTGCCTATGTCTACTCAAATGCTTGGAACCCGGGTCTTTTTGGTCGGAAGGTCTTTGTTGTTATTCACTCTTTGTCACTCTGGTTTTTTTATTAGGTCATTGATCGCACATGTAACTTGTAAAAAAAATGACTACCTATGCACATGCCCACAAACCACATCAAATCTAATAAAAAAGATGTAAATGTGGAGTTCGGATTGACCCGATGGTCACCCAAGAGTGAACTTACGATCGAGCATTGCACTACATCTCAAACTCCATGTAGTTCTCTGTGTGTGTGTGTGTGTATCCATGTCCCGTGCCCTAGGTTTCCTTGTGCAAGTTGCATGATGATAAGAAGGCTAGATCTAGATTGTCCCAAATATGTAAAATGTGTGTGATGGAATAGAATGAACTCCCCTCCTATGTAGTGTATGCAGACAATGCAACCCTTGTCCCTTGTATGAATGTGCTAGATGTATGCTTTGTAGTGCTCTTGTGCCTTTGTGCAAGCTTAGGTGGTGATAGATAATGCTTATAGTGCTTGGCCCCTTTATTTGAAAGAAGTAACTAAGTATATATATGATTCCCTTGTTTGAATTTCAGTAATTGACAATTGAAAGGTCAACCCAAAGTGTTAAAAGGTGACAAGAAGTGAAAAGGACCCAAAAGAGTAAGAAGAAGAAAGAGAGAGGACAAGAGCGCCCAGAGGGACAGGAGCGCCAGGTGCTTTTGTCCTAATTGGGCGCTAGTGTCCGAGGCCATCAAAAGGTAAATCAGTCAAGTGCCGACAAAACTATAAGATGTGTAAAATGACAACTAAGCCATATTGATGAGATCTCTTCCTCTTTCTTGGAGAAATCCTTTGATTGTGCGTAGTTGCGTTCGACTCGCTAAAGGAAGTATCTACAATCTAAAGCCCATCTAAATAATCAAAGGATGGTTTGCATTTGATGTTTTAATGTTTTATGCATTAGTTTAAACTTTCCTTTCATGGATTTATCTTGATGTAATTGTTGAACTAGCTAGGTTATTGAATCTACTTGGTGTTAGGTTCTAGTAATTAGCTTAGCTTTGTTTATCATGCATACAACGCTTTATCAATAACACCCATCTTTTTCATATCCCCTTGCGATTACTATTTCTCATATTCTAAGTTTTACCTTAATGTTAATCAATATATGGAAGAGGCTAATTGCCACACAAAAATGCAAGGCGAATTTTTTTCACTATTTAATTTTGCCCATCAACATAATTATGCCAATAAGCACTCTACAATGACAAACACGGGTGGAGTGCAATATAGTGAATTATTCACATTAATGTTCGACCTTAATTGGATGTCCATTTAATTGTTGCACAAAAATTTCAACCTAAAATTTGATGTGTACTTGACCACCATTTATAAGTAATTGTTTTTTTTTCCAAATTTTTCTTAGAAAATTTTATTAAAAAAATTGCAACATCTTTGTCATGTGGGGGAGTAAGGAATCCTTTTTTTCCTTGAAAATACTATTCCGACATTAACATATGAGTGTAGTAGATGAATGCCATTTGTCGTCAATAAATAAAAAATCAACGAAAATGATGATAGATATCATTAACAAATGTGATGTGTGAAAAATCCAAGATAAGAACCTTGAAATTGGTACACCTATACCTAAAAAAAAATAGATGGATTTGAAAAATATTGCGACGCCTTTCATGACCGTGCGCACTGTGACGATGTTTCGGTTTGATATGATCCTCCTCCTCCCTCTTGTAGAAACCCAATTTCTCTTTGCATCGTAAGATTCTTGAAAACGAAAAACAGATATAAAATTCAAAAATCTTCAACTGGTTGGCATATCAATTCAGTTTCTTTGCCGTCTCAGAAAAAAAAAAAAAAAAGCGAGGGCAAAAACGATGGCGCTGACAAACATGTCTGATATGCAGGCGGACATAGCGCTGCAAGTAGTAGTATTTCTTGTAGCCCTCGGTCTCATGTGGGTCTTATGGGGCGGCCGCTTACCGCGCTCCTTAGCCCTACTCACAGGCCCCAGCCGATCCAGGGTCGAATCCCGGGCCACTTTGTTCAGGGCGCCCAGCTGCTAGCCCGTTCAAGATCGACCAAGTCGCCAACAGCTCTGTCTTTGGCCATGGAGGCTGCTGACGAGGCCGAGAGGGCCATAACCCTCAATCCCACAGACGCCGCCTGCCACATCCTCAAGGGCTTAGCTCTCGAGCGCCAGGGTCACATGGCCGCTGCGCTCAAGTCCCTCGACACGGCGCTTTCGCCCAGGGTCGTGAAGAGCCTGGAGCAGTCGGAGCAGTCGGACGCGCTGCTTAAGCGGGCGCAGATTCGGCTCAGGGGGACGCCAAGCGGCGCCACGTGGACGCGGCCGTTGCTGACCTGGAGGAAGCCGTGGCGCTTAATGGAAAGAGCGCCAAGGCGCTGTGTTTGCTGGGGAGTTGCTATGAGAAGAAATCCATGAATTTGGAGGCGAAGCGGGTGTTTGAGGAGGCACTGCAGGTGGACCCGCTTTTCCGCGAGGCGAAAGCAGGTTTGGAGCGTCTTTCTGGAATTTGAGGTTTCAATTGCTGTTTAGGGTTTTAGGGTTTGAAGTCTGTTTAGAAGGCGTTTTTATTGTTTGTTTCCTGGTCGAGTCTTTGATGGGAAAGAATTTTACTATTGTCATGTCGATTCGATCCGCCAGTCAATTTCTTGGGTGTCAAAGAGATCAATTTTTGATGATGCCATGAAGGAGGGTTGACTGTTTCTTTTTGTATGCCGTACTTAAGATCTTCTATTATCTTGATGATGGATCAAACACTGATTGAAATTCCTGAATTTACCAAGTGTTAAAATTCTGGTCGAGTCTTTATTGTTTGTTTCCTGGTCGAGTCTTTGATGGGAAAGAATTTTACTATTGTCATGTCGATTCGATCCGCCAGTCAATTTCTTGGTTGTCAAAGAGATCAATTTTTGATGATGCCATGAAGGAGGTTTGACTGGTTCTTTTTGTATGACGTACTTAAGATCTTCTATTATCTTGATGATGGATCAAACACTGATTGAAATTCCTGAATTTACCAAGTGTTAAAATTCTGGTTTTGCATCGAAAAAGTACAAATTTCACTTAATTAGGGGATATGTTTTTCATAATTAGGAGATATTCTAGATTAGGGGATATGTTTTTCTAAATATTCTTAATAAGTCTATGCATCATTTTGGTCATGAGGTGGGCTGCATAAAATGCCCGCAGCTGATTTGAATGTTGTTTTTGAAAAAATAAAAAATTCAGGAATTCGAAGGTGAATTTTAGTTGAAATTGGCAAAAATCCTTGTCAAAATAGGTGAAAATCTTCAAGGCCAATTCTAGTTGAAATAGGTGTAAACCTGAATCCTAGTCAAAATAGGTGAAACAGAAACATTGAATTTTATTATTGTCATATCAATTACCTGTAAGCGGATTTGATCTGCCAGCCAATTTCTTGGGTGTCAAAGAGATCAAATTTTGATGGTATCATGAAGGAGATTTGACTGGTTCTTTTTTGTATGACGTATTTAAGATCTTCTATCATCTTGACGATGGATCACAGAATGTGATCCTAAACATTGATTGAAAATATGCTACACAGTTTGTTGAATTTTCTAAGAATTAATTCCTTAATTTACCAAGTGTTAAACTACTGGTTTCGGATAGAAAAAGTACAAATTTCCATCAAAATATTCTTAATTAAGGGATATTTTTTTCCCTAAGTGTCTTTGCATCATTTTGGTCTGAAAGATCCCCAATGGGTCTCCCTTATACTCCAATGAATTTTAAATCAAATAAAAACAGCAAATGCAGATTTATGGATGTTATGGCAATTACCCTAATGCAGATCTGAATTTATTTGAGAAAATGCGACTAGGGTTTAAGATAGATCTTAATGCAAATGACACCCAAAAGTAATATTTTTGATTTCAAATGATTACCCAAATATTTAGAGACTGAACCATGCAAGAAACTGAATTTATTGCAGCCAAAACAACCCAGAAAATCAGATCTGAAGTCTGCTAATATTCTGCCTGGAAACCCTCAAAATATACTTCAGAAAATGATGAAAAATACAGCGATTTGGTTACAGTATTATGGAGAATATTTGAGCTCATTGGCTGGTTTGGAGGTTGGTTGTTGGCCCTTTTCCTTTAAAAGGGAAATCGACTTGCCTCTTCCATATTCCGGATTTTTATATGGTATTTCTCTTGCATTTGAGCTCTAAGCTTTTGCATAAAAAATTCCAAGCCACTGAAAGATCCCCTCTCAATCCCTTGGGGTTTTCGTCTACAAGAGATGAAATCCACAAGGGTTTTCGTCATTGGAATCTCTAATAAAAACAAGAGCTCTTAACAATGCAAAAAACTAATAATAAAAATTTGGAATTGATAAAATGATCATATGATGTCCCTCCTCTAAGTCGACCCTTCCTTTTAAAGGGAAAATTGGCCCAAAGGGACCTCCAACTCAACCAATCACAACAAGTGATTTCTTCTAGACATGTGCCCCAAATTTTCCTTAGACTAGGTCGCATTTTCTTGGGAGGAGTAATAATTTTTATTCTTTCAAAACTCCATTCTTCCTCCTTTGTCCAAGTCACATTTTTCTAAGGAAGCTAATGTCACATTTCCCTATTTTCCCATTACATGGACAAGTCGTACCTCCCTATGGTAAATACAATTAAAAATAATTGTATTTTTACATTTGACTCTTTTTATTTTTTTAATAAGCTTATTATTTATTATATGTGCAACTTATAATATTTTATTTTAATGTTTGCACAATATAATAAAATAATAAAACTTAGTCACCCTTGACACATCCTTTGACCGTCGGGTAGACAAAAAGGACCAAAGGTCTTCAATGAGATCTATTTGAAAAGAGGGACATTACATGGTCATGAGGTGGGCTGGATAAAATGCCCGCTAGCTGATTTAAATAGTGGTTTTTAGAAAATAAATTTTCGTTTAGTCAAAATGATTCAGGAATTCAAAAATAGTTGAAATAGGCAAAAGAAAAACTTCAATATGATTTTTAGTCAAAATAGGCGAAAAGATTCAGAGGCTAATTCTAGTTGAAATAGACGAAAAAATGAATCCTAGTCTAAATAGTTGAAAAACTGAATTTTATTATTGTCATATTATATACCTGCAAGCTGATTTGATCTGTCAGCCAATTTCTTGGGTGTCAAAGAGATCAAGTTTTGGCGATGCCATTGAGGAGGTTTGACTAGTTCTTTTTGTATGACATATTTAAGATCTATCTTCTTGATGATGGATCACAGAGTATGATCCAAAACATTGATTGAAAATATGCTACACAGTTTTTCAAAGATTTAATTTCTTAATTTACCAAGTGTTAAACTACTGATTTTGCATCGAAAAAGTACAAATCAAATTTCAAGCAAAATATTCTTATTCAGGGGATTTCTTTTCCCTGAGTGTCTATGCATCATTTTGGTCACGAGGTGGGCTGCATAAAATGCCCGTGAACTGATTTAAATGGCGTTTTTTAATAATAAATTTCTTTCTAGTCAGAATAGGTCAGGAAATTGAAGGCGAATTTTAGTCAAAATAGGTGAAAACTTCAAGGTGTATTTTTAGTCAAAATAGGTGAATACTTTAAGGTGTATTTTTAGTCAAAATAGGCAAAAAACTTTGAAGGCTAATTCTAGTTGAAATAGGTGAAAAACCGTTTCCTTGTTGATATAGGTGAAAAACAGAATTTTATTATCGTCATATCAAATCCCTGCAAGCTGATTTGATCCGCCAACCAATTTCTTGGCTGGCAACGAGATAAAATTATGATGATGCCTTGAAGGAGGTTTGACTGGTTCCTTTTTGTATGACATATTTAAGATCTTCAATCATCCTCATGATGGATCACAGAGTATGATCCTAAACATTTATTGAAAATATGCTAAACAGTTTTTCCATGGTTATGTACATCTTGGGGATGGGGTTTTTCCGGTATGGCAAAAAATTTCTCAATTTTGGGGACAGCAGGGGATGACTATTAAAATAATATATAAAAATTAATATTTGAATGCTTACTGTATTCAATGAAATTTAGGGATTTAGACTGTATTTAATGTAATTTAGGTAATTTCAAGATTATAATATTTTGCTCTTTGTAAAAATAACAGCTTTCAAAAATTAAAAACATCAGTAAACTTTTGAAAGATTTAAAAAAATTAGGGGACGTCCCCTCTAAGTCCCCAAGTCCTTGAAGCGTTTGGGACGCCACCAAAATTTAGGGGACGTGTCCCTGTGTAACACTGGTTTTTTCAAGAGTTAATTCTGTAATTTACCAAGTTTTAAATTAGTGATTCTGCATGAAAAAGTACAAATTTCAAGCAAAGTATTGTAAATGAATGGATAATTGTCCCCCAAGTGTCTATGCATCATTTTTGTCATAAGGTACACTGCGTAAAACGTCCACGAGCTGATTTTTAATGGCTTTTTATATGAATTTCTTTCTACTCAAAATAGATGAAGAATTTCAAGGTGAATTTTAGTTGAAATAGGTGAAATTTTTCAAGGTGAATTTTAGTTGAAACAAGTGAAAAACTTTGAGAGTAAATTATAGTCGAAATAAGCAAAAAACTTCAAGGTGAATTTTAGTCGAAATAGGTGAAAATTTTCAAGGTATTTTAGTCAAAATAGATGAAAATTAAAGGTAAATTTATACCAAAATATGTTAAAAATGTTGAGGTGATTTTTAGTGGAAATAGGTGATAGTTTTCAAGGTGTATTTTATCCAATGCTCTTGAAAGGATTTGACTACTATCCTTCATTTATAATTTGTTCAAGGTCAAATTATCAGGTGTCTGATTATTGGATTTGCGATGAGTTTTTTCAAGTGGAATTAAAGCTAAAAATGGAATATCGTTTCTTTTGCTGGGTAAAGTATAATATCATATGAACTGCCAAAGAATTTAGGCATATCACCAGTGTGTGTCTGAGTATTGGATTTGCAATAAATTTCTTTCCAACTGAGTATAATTAAAAAAAAGGATATTGTTTCGTTTGTCAGTAAAGTACAAAAGCTACAAAATCTTGTATCATCTATATCATTGTACTAAAACTAGAAAGGAAATTATATTGTGTGCAAAACATAAGTAAATTCGAGTAATTCTTGCATAAGATGTATTTTGATTCTAGCTTGTGACTAATGAAGACCATGCCTCCAAAAACTTTCCATTCATATTCTTCATTTACAGCTTTATTGCTGGTGGTTAATGTGTCTAGACATAGAATGCATCAAAGCAAATGAGCAAGGTGATACTGCACCCTTTCTGCTCTATTACTCATGGTTCGACCATTCTCTGAGATGTGGCTGTGCAAGTGACGATCAAAATGCAGCATATAGTTAGTAACAATATTGTAGACCATCGATCTTTAACTTGTGCCATCATTGCAGAATATCGATGTCCAATCTGTGTCATTATTGCAGAATGTTGATCTGTAACTTTCACAATTTATGATTACTGCAAAATACCAAAACAGAGCTTGCTTGTACAATGTCGGTTCTAATGCTATGATACACCGAAAGTCAACACAAACAACTAGAATGTATTACAGATGCTCAACTGAATAATACTACCAAATTCAGAGTGTGAATAAAGAAGAAATTGCAGAAACCAGCAAACTGTAACATCTATTTATGTAGAGAAACTTTCATGGGGCATAGAAACTCTATCACAAGAAAAGGCAATGTTGTATTCATAAATCTCACTCCTTAAATTGACAAAACAGTGTTCACACAGTGTTATGTCTCTTCTTGGAACTTGGAACTTTCTGTCTTTGCCTTTGCAGTAAGACCTTTGTTTATCAAATCTGCTTGGAAGTTGCCAAAAGAACACTCTGCACGAATGTTTGCAAGTACATAGAGAAGAAGGATGCACAATTTAGATGCTGCGTACTTGGTCGTCCAAATTTTTGCATTTTCTTTCCTGACAGCTCGTACTATGGATATGGGGTTGCAAAAGTGGCAGAATTATCGAAACTCTTAAACTCTTTCGCATGGGTGGATGATCCCTCAAACCTATCCTTGAGGTCTTCTGCATACATGGGGATCCTTCTTCTGTAGTCTTAGAAATCCTCCTCTAGGATCCCAATAACGACTTTGAGCTCCCCCATTAATCATGCCTGCTTTATAGAATGTCACATAGTGAGGTTGTTATTCATGTGTGCTTAGCTGTTGATATTTACCTTTATAAGCCTACTACAATCCTGGCGTATTTTAATCTTCTCCATATTGCTCTTATGGTACGAAGATAGGCTTTATACTAGATATTAGAATAATGTTGGCAATAATATAAATAGTCACGAGTAGGAGTAAGTAAGAAGGACCATAGCCTTAACTGAGAACGAGAAGCACAACTATGTATCAAATGTTTGACCACCTTGAGAAGTTTGGATACTTGATATGACAAATATCTTGAAATAGGGATTGTTAGGGATTGATGCTAACAATCACTTGCTTGGGCCACTAAGATTGAATATAATTTATGGTTAGTAAAAGGTATTATTATTGTGCATGCCAACTCCTTGGTGCGACTTATCACAACATTTTTTTTTTTGACACAACACCTAGGTGAGAAGGAGATGTTAGTGTTACATATGCATAAGTTTTTTTGGGGCCATTACATTCCTTATACTATAGGAGAATTGGAATTTGGATAGGGCATGACATCATACTACACGAGAACAAACCTTTGTGAGGGAATCATACACACTTCATAAACAAATTCCTTAGAGAGGTGGCATGCAACTCTTCATTGTATTTGATATCTTTTTTGATTGAAAAGTGCACTTTTATTGATATAGAAGATATGTTACATCGCTAATCTTACAAAAAAATGAGTGGAAGACGTCACACCCCAAAATGTGAGTCAAATCAAACCGAAAATGCCTCGAGAAAAACCATCTCATCTCATGAGGGCATTAAAATACAATAACATTTATAAAAGTGCGTTTTTTAATTAAACAAAGGAGTAGGAAACAAGAAGGCTCTAGAAAATACATAGGCCTGCAAAACATTATGCCGCATAGCTAACATGGAGGCTGGAGGCAAAGGTGGTGGGCTATCCGCTTGGCCCCCTACCGAGGTGTCCGAGGGATGGGTTGTGTCAAGAATGGGATCCCATCCATCGTGTTGCTGTTGTTTCTCTTCTTCTTCTTCAAGTTGGTAGCGAGGAGAGATGGCAAACACTAATTGTGGGAATTTGCCTTGAGAGGGAATTCCCACCCACTACCACCGTTGCCACCAACATCACCGAGCTGGTCAAAATCACCTCTTGCTGCGGGTGGGGAAGGGTGTTGGGATTTGGGAGGGGAGCGCGACATCGGGGAGGGGCTTTACCGACTTTTGGAGTGGTGCTTGGGAAACCCCAACAACAACCTTGTGGGGGAGAGCGGTGGCGTGACGAATCTGGAGGAACTCGTTTGACAACACACATGACATTACCCCAATGTATAAGTAAAGATTGTAAATGCGCCACCTCTAGGCGGACTTTCTTTGCTTGTACTTGAATCTGAAGCATCACATTAGAGATCACACTAACTTTATTAGTTACAAGGAATTCTCTATCTATAATAGTGTTAAAGCAAGCAATTTTTTTGCTTTTCCATATATGAAAAAGAATATCAACTCTAAAAATTTGCCAAAAAACATTGAATGATACATGTAACATGGCGAATACCCCAACATAACAATTTTTAGGTGAAGAAATTAGGAAAGAAGGGTTGGAAAAAGGTGCATATCCACTTCCAAGCAGATTGGGCGTATGTGCAAAATCGGAAGACATGTTTAACACACTCTAGCTATTGGCAAGGATGACATGTTGGGTTAGCAACTCCCATGTGCTCGAGTCTGGTTCCTATATGGAGCCCTTGATAAAGAAGGCAACATAGAAAATGTGCTTTTTTAGGTTCAATCTGAGCTTTCCAAATGTTTTCAAACCTTACCGCCTAGGTTTCAATTTTAGATTCGAGAGTCCAATGATGATTTAGAGAATCACCCATAACATATTTTAGGGTAAGGAGATGGTAGTTGATGTGGGCTTTGTAGCGGTAGAAAGGAGTCGCCCAAGGCCAATGCCAATCTCTCCATTAGGGAACCACTAGAGGAGATTCAAATTTTGTGTAGGCAAGTATTAGGTATGGAATTTGTAATCTATGAAATAAACTCCGTGTCTTCTTTTTTGTGTTGAAATTTAGCTTTGAGCGGTTTCCATAGTAGCCAATCCTTGGCAACCTTGCGAATATGTCGCCTATTACTCTAATGCCCTTTTTAAAGATCCGAGACTTTTACTCCAGAGAACCATGGCAAAGGGGACATTATGAAAATTAAAAATGAGAGATTAATTGAAACCCAGATTTGAAGCTATGCCCCACCCATACGAGCTTGGATTTGAGCAATTCTCAAGCTTTCCATATGCTTTTAGCTACAAAAGTGCCACATATTTTTACCAACACAAGTGAAAGGAGAAGGCCTTGAAATCCTAGCCCTTGCCAAGCTTTTTGACCCAGAGGGGTCCCTTGGCTAATACAATGTCGAGGAAGATTTTCCAAGCTTTAGATCCTTCAAGGCTTGAATTATCCATTTGATGTTGAGGGCAGAACCTTGGAGTTTGACATCCAATAGCCCCAAATTTGCCACTTCTTTGGGTCTACAACAAATGTCCCAAGCAACCATGTGGAACCCTTTTTGGCCTTCAGAGTTGGCCTATAAAAGTTTCTCCTACTTGGCATAAGCGCGTTGGAGGGAACCCAACAAGAAGAGTAGTAGACATGAATGTCAGCGAAAACTTTGCAACAAATTTGAAATTTTCTAGCAAGAGAGAGGGTTTACTTACCCAGGAGGAAATTTTCTTCCACTCTTTGGACAACATAAGACCATAACTCAGAAGGAGAAGGTCTTAAATTAGATGGTATACTAAGAAATTTAAATTGAATGCTAGGTGTATCTATTGACATCGAAAGTCACGCTAGCGAGGAGGTTTGAGAGCAAGAAGCATTGATATAGCATCGGGTCGTTTTCCATTGGATGATAGAGCCATAAGCAAGGGAAAAAGCATCATGCATTCCATGGCATTGTAGACTAATGCATCTTCTTAAAGCGAGTGAGGAAGGAGTCATATGCACAATGACTAGTGATGAGTTGTTGATCGGATTGAGGAAGTTGGATGCCTTTAACCAGACCTTGGGTGGAATAGCTATCCAATAAGTCGTTGAATCCCTCTGTTGCCAAGACATACAAAGATGGAGTGAGAGGGCATCCTTGTCTTATGGGCCAAAAGAGGCCAAATTTGGAGGATTGGGCTCCATTAATGGTGATACATACTCCAACATCTTGAAAGAGCATTTTGACAGAGTGCCCAAAACCAAGGGCTTAGAGCATAACAAGAATGAAAGGCCATTCTATCCGGTCATAAGCTTTCTCAAAATCAATTTTCACAAAGAGAGCCTTTTGGTCAGAGACCCTGGCCCATTCCATGCCTTCCCAAACAACAATAACATTGTCAAGAATGTATTTGTGTTTGATGAATCTAGTTTGCTCATTGCGAACAATGAGAGGAAGGAGGTGCTTAAGCATGTTTGCAAGGGCTTTGGCTATGATCTTGTAGAAGATGTTGAGGGTAAATAGCCTCTAGTTAGCAATCTGTTATGGGTCACTAGAATTAGGAATGAAGTTGATGCTATCTTGATTGATGAGCTCGCTTAAGGAGTTGGAGGCCATGACTTCAAGGTAGACTTTGTGCGAGATCAGAGCCAAAAAAGTTCCATATAATTTTATAAAATTTACAGGGAAATCCATCTCAATTTCGGGGCTTTCTCTCGAGCCATTCACATATCAACTTCTTTGAGGTCATTAAGGGAAAGAGGTTTGTCACGGGAAACTCTTTAGGCTTGGGAAAACTTGTAGGGGGCCATTTGGAGGCATTTCATTAGAACATCCTCTCTTTACGGAGATGAGGGCTACAAGACAAACACATCATGGTAGTGATGAACAAAAGCTTGCAGAATGTCAGGTAATTTGGTAAGTCTGACATTGGTTGTTTGGATAGTTTTAATTTTATCAACATTGTGTCGGAGCGGAGAAGAGCAAAAATTCTTTAGATGCTTTGTCTCCCATCTCGATCCAATGTAGTCTTGTTTTGAGTTGAGCTCTACGAGCTTTGTAGGCTTCCTCCACTTTCAATTTGTGCCACCAATGAGCTACTTGTTTTTGTAAGGAGATGTTGAAGGGAGAGTTATTAAGATCTTGTGAAATTCTTTGGAATTCATGGTATGATGCTTCATTGGTTCTTTGCCTATAATGGCTACTTGTTTCCCATATAGTCCGAGAAAGATGGTTCTTTGGATGACATGGGTATACCATTCAATCCAACTCTTATTCCGTATGGGCTTGGGATCAAGGTTCCATATCCTTGTAATATGTCCTCTTGTCCTCTCATGCCGAAGATGGGCAATGTCGAGATAAAATTGGGTTATTTTTGCTTTTGAGGCGGGAGTATTCCAAGTAATGCTAAACCAAATGAGTTGATGAGATGAGAGTAGGGTAGAATTGACCACTTTGGCGGTCTGCATTATGAGTGGAGGTAAGATAAAAGAAGTTTTGGGCAGTGTATAACACACGATCTAACCTTTTAACAACTCTTTCTTCTCCTTGTCGGAAATTGGACTAGGTGAAACATGCAACATTGGGCTCATGTCTCGTGATGGTGGTTTGGGTAGTATATTCCGACCTTGTGCAGCATATTAAACCGAGCTTCTCGTTCTTTGGCACACCACTTTGCATGGGAAGACGACCCTCCTTATGTTCATTGGATTCAACCATGTTGAAATCTCCGTATAGAATTCAATGTGCATCCGGGAGGGAGTTTGCTAGCCAATCCTAAAAAAGAGCACCGCTCATTGCATCATTAGGCGTATGTAGGTTTGCGAAGCCAAGGATACACTTGTCAAAATCAAAGAGGGTTTTGGGCAAAATTTGGTGCGATCATTGTTGTGACACCTCGGCGACTTGGCTTGTGGATTGGACATTTGATAGATTGTATCGGCCAAATAGTGTGCACTTGAAGATTGAAGTTGAAACCCAAACATTTTGACTTCTTGCATGCACAAAACTATCATGTTGCATAAATGTAAACAACAATTCGACCATATATCGACGGGTCGGTTCAGTGAGGCCTCGTACATTCCAAGAGTACACAATCATTGGGAAACATCAATATGCATGGATCCCTCATCATCAAGATCTTCGAGGGCAACAAACTTATTGCCATTGCTAAATTTCTAATGGGAAAGAGGCACATAGTCAAGAAGTTGGAATGATTGTCATTTTTCTTGAGCAAACTCTCCATCTTCTGAGGGAGGACTGTGAGAGCAACGAAGAACCGACTTGCGTTCAAGCAAGAAAACGTTACTATTTGGATTGCTCATCCAACTTGGGGTTGAGAAGCTTGAGTAATCGCTGTGGAGGGCATAATGGAAGACACAATGAGTGACGAGCGTGACAACATCTGGGAGGCTTTGGGAGTGGGCAATGCAATTGGTTTGATGGTGGTTATAGAGGAGGTAGCTCTAGAGGCACCTACATGATGATAGGATGTTGACCGTGGCCGAGTGGTGCCACGGTAGGTTTTTATTTTGTGGTTGTGGTCCATCCATTAGAATCTTACGACCCGAGAAGTTTTGGTGTCTCTGTTTGGTTTTTTTCCCTATGTAAGAATTTTGTGAGGCAGCCATTAAAGGGCATTCGTGAATCATATGGTTTGATGTTTGTCAACAAAAGAAAGTGTTTGGAAGGTTAATGTAAAACACACATTTAGAGAATAGAGTACTTCCAATCTGGATGTCAATAGTTTCCTTAGGTTTGATGAGTTGTTTGACAAATGCCCAAAGGGGGAGAGGAAGCCCATGAAACTCCACTCAGATTGGGTTTTTGAGCTTAGCTTGCTCAAAAACTTGAAAGTCTTGTGTTCAGTGGAAGAATACAACCAAGGTGTTGCGAAAAACATGTCATGGTTGACAATGACTACACAACGCTCCGCATTATTAAAGTGAAACAAAAAAACTCTTGGTTAGGTTTTGAACCCCCTTAAGCTTGACACCATGGGACTACTAGTGGTTGTGTACCCATTGTTTGAGCATGCTCTCTGGAGGATTCAACCAACAAAATAACCAACCAGGATATAACATTCAAGCCAGTGACATGCTTTATCAAATCATGGTAAATCAAGAATACCATTAGGC
This sequence comes from Taxus wallichiana var. yunnanensis, assembly GCA_018340775.1. NCBI lineage: Eukaryota > Viridiplantae > Streptophyta > Pinopsida > Cupressales > Taxaceae > Taxus > Taxus wallichiana. The sequence continues at coordinate 743,872,544 of CM031244.1, read as the reverse complement.
GAGAGGGTGTCTAGGTCGAATTAGTACCACGTGGAAAAGCTTCTGAACAAGCTACTTTTCCTTCTTTGGTGCCATTTTTGTGCAGAGCTCCACCAGAGATACCTACATCAAATGATGCGAGGATGAAGAGAGGGCCATTAATAAAGGCTTTGCGTTGCTTAACACAATAAATGCACGAAATAAAAAAATCTACCTAGATCGACTAGTTGATTGGCGGTGTGACAGATAGCCTTACAAAGCATCATGCACAACTACAACTAGGGTTTCTACGACCTTATGAATTTTGAAGAAACACGAAAACTATTTCTTTTTATATGTGATATCTTTGAATAATAGCAAATATTTTGTCTTCATTAGTTTTTACTTATAGGATTGATGTTTTCTTAATGTGAAATATCATGTAGTCTTCCCTCACATATCTACATTTGAATCATTATGCTTCAAATTCATAATATATGGCCGATTGTAGGAACTTTGAAAAACATTAAATACAAACAATTTGGGTTTCACTTCTCTAATTCAAATCATTATTAAGTAGAACCCAATATATGGTCAATTGTAGATTTGTTTCCTAAAATAAATGATAATTCGTATCTTGTTATTTTTAATTGGCCCTCATCAATATATCATATTATTTCAAAAGAAAATAATAAGTTTACAATAACTAATAGGTGACTAGTAGACTTACACAACCCGAGAAAACCAAAAACCACCAACAAAACATGTCTCGAACACAGAACTATGTATCAAAACACCAAGTGTGACATATCAAGCACATGCAATAACACCACTAGAGGAGGTGGTGGATCATCCTTAGGAAGCACACCCTAAGGAGGAGGTTCATTTGAAGGTGGATCATGCACCATCCATCCGTCTTTGTCAAGAGTGTCACCAATAGGGGCCAACCAATAAAACAATAACTCCCCACCCATGTGGCGGGGGCATAACCATTCAAACACCAACCTTGCACCAAATAGAATCACCGAGATGGGCCAACCAACTAGTCTTGTTGTGCAACAACGTGCCTCCAACCCCCTACAAAGGAGTGGTGAAGCGATTACAAAATCAATTATGTTGACATTTAGGTGCTAGTGATGAACCTTGTGGAAGTTGATTGCAAGGCACACATCTTATATTGTAGGGAGCACTCACCCAATGTCGGAGTAGCTCTTGCAGTGTTGAAATTCAATGTCCACCTTCTTACCTTATGCTTGAATCTGCATACATATCGATGATATCACAAAATCTCTTTTATTTACAACTATGTGAAACAATTTCAACTTTACTTTGAAATAATTGCATTTCGAGAGTTCTATAGCCGAAATAAAATATTTGTTTTAAATAAATTCCATAGAAAAGTAGTGTATGTAGGCTAGTTAGCATAATCCCCAAAGAAATTCATATGCCAATTAAAAGGCTCTAGATGGATAGGGTGAAAAGGCCATGAATCCAATTTCAAGGAGATTGAGCTCTAGGATAAAATAGAACAAATGCTTAAAAGTTTCAAGGCAAGAACACGTTGGTCACTTAACATTAAGGGTGCTGATATGTTTGAGCTTTTCCCAAGGGGCAATCCTTGATAGATAAAACACCAAATTCTATCTTGGCATTTTAAATTTTGTTGAGCTTGGTAAGCTAGGTGTGAGGAGAAGTTAAATTCCATCCCCTATTGAGCTTGTCAAAAGCGAAGGAGAACGGACTCGATCGGTTACAACATCACACAATAGTAGTCTTTAAAAGCAATATCACAATTCCATTGCCAATCCTTATTATCCAAATAACTCTCCTACTTATTTGGACAACTTATTTTATTCTGACTCTGATGTTTCACTTTTCAGGTTGCGCGCACTCAAGCTTGACCCCTTAGCACAATTTACTTGGTTGAAGTTCCTCTGCGCGCCCTTACGCGCCTTCTTGCTTCTCCCTCTGTATTCTGCTATCTCCTTCCATTTACCCTTTCGTCTTCCCTCTGCGCACCCGCTTTCTTTCCTATCATGTCGTGCACTTCTACAGACTTGCCTTCCAAATCGGCTAAGTCCCTCGCATGCCTTCGCGCTTGCACGCCTTGCACTTCCTCATTTCCTTGCGCTCCTTCGCGCGCCCCTTTTCTTTTTGCCCGCACGCCCTTCCTTAGTTGAATGCTTGTGCCCCTTCCCCATATTTGTCCCCTGTAAGTATTCTCCTATTCCTCCTGCACGCGCACCTCCGCGCACGTCTTCCCTCTATTTCCCTTTCGCACACCTACCTTTTACTTCTATGCCTCGCACCTTCTTCTCGCGCTAGATCACCGTGCCATGTCATATGTCAGACTTGAGTATGCTACACGCAACCTATCAAAGTGCGCCAACAGGGAGCCGAATCATACAACCAACCGGTGCATGACACATGGCAGAAATGAAAAATCAAATCAACAGTTGGCCGATTTTCTCAATCAATCAGCGCGCGCCACATGTCATTGCGTCTCAAAGCGACCTATAGACTTTTTACATCCATAACTTCTGCTATAATGATCGATTCTGCGTGCTCGGTCTCATTTGATGACGGCCGGACACAAGCTACACGTTGGACTATTCAAATTCAAATCTAGGTAGGATTTGGTAGGCGGAAAATAGGGAAACGTCTTTCTGATCATCAATGCACACATCTAATCGACTTCACCACTCGATTACAATCAAATCCTTTCTTCCTTCTTACTACATGCCAAACAGACATGAGGAAGCGCATCTGAAAACCTTGCAGGCATTTATCACTTGCTATTGGTGGTTGCAGATTTGAATCCGAGTTTCCCTCTCTTTCTCCTTCTCTTCTCTCCTTCTTCTATAAATAACATAGTTATGCTTTGTAAAAAGGATCCTTCCTTGTTGTAATGACACCATGCCAAAATGGTGGCCGACTTCCCACGGGTCTCAAACCTTGGCATGGTCTCTATAATGTATTCTCACCTCCTGCCATGAATATAAACGATTGTGCATCCCTTAAGCAATAAAATTGTGTTTTGTGGAACTCTTGTCTTCCCTTTCGCATTTTCATTGCATCTCACATCTCTGTTTGCATTTTACAGTGCAGCTGTGTGCGTATTCTCGCTTGCAATCCCCATGTTCATGTGTTGCGTGCGTTGGAAGGTCGAGCCTGCATGTTGATTTGTGGCGCACGCCGTCTGCCCTCTTCTCCTGCGCCCTCTCTGTTTCCTTCACCGCTCGTGGAGAGAGATCAACCCTTTCTTTCTGGCGCTATCACCTTCGTAGCTTAGGATTTCCCCTTTATGCATATCCTTCTATCCTTGGTCCCTTGGCATGTTTAGTCTAGGATTTGCTTTCAACATTAGGAGTAGCAGTAGCGTTAGAGGTAGGTAGAGGAACTAGCCTTCTCCAGAGATCCGTCCCAAGCGCGCAAGGTCCCACAACTTAGGGATGGTTCCATTGTGGTCTCAAACAACTCGGCTCTTTCGGATCCAAAACGCGGGTGCATGTTTGGACGACCAACACCTTCCACCTCACCAAAGTTTATGTAACACGACATTCAACATAAGTTGTTTGATATGAATAAAAGGTGGAAAGTTTTTGGCTAAAAGACGATACTTCCTCGGCTAGCCAATCCAAGAGCTCCAATCTCAAGATGAGATTGTGTCCCATATAGAAGCTATGTTGTTTCGAAAAGTCTAAGGGCTTTCATAATATGCATTTTAGCAAGAGGATTATTAAACGATGTCATGATAGGAGACCACCACAAATTATGGGCATTAAAAGATAGCTCGTTCCTAAAATCATCCCCACCCATTTCAGACGGGGTTTAACAAGTTTAATTGCTTTCTAAATGCTTTTGGCAACAAAATACTCTATGATTTAAACCAACGTCATGGTGATTAGAAGTGTGTGGAATCCAATGTTTTTCCAAAACAACTTGCCATGGGAAGAACTTGCCAAAATATGTGACTCAAGAAGAATTTTCTAGCATCATTCCCCTCCACAACACTCATCACCCACTTAACGCAAAGAAAAAAATGCTTTGTGATGGATGTCAATGATTCCCATGCCTTCCTTTTTCTTGTCAAAGGTAATAGATGTCCCAAGCCACTCTGTGAAAACCTCATGCTTGTTGGGCATTTACCCATAAAAATCTCTTTACAATTTAGACAATTTATCATATGAGGCCTTAGATGGAATTAACAAGACTAGAAACATGGGTGGTAGAAAGAATGTTGGTGCATACTTGAAACTTACTAGTGAGGAAAAGTTGTATAGAAATCTAAAAGGATTTGTCTTCCACATGATCAACCACATTTCCATAAATAAGAGGGAGAATAGTCGAATGGAAAAGGTATGCCTAGGAACTTGAATGGTTCCCTCTTTTGATCTACTTCCATGATGCCTTGAAGCTAGCTTGGCATGGGCAAAATACTTTGCCTATAACACTGTGCCTTTTTCTGTTGTGGCTCGATTGGACTCTTTGCAAAAGATCTGAGTAGTGTAGAGCTTCATTGAAAGAGGTTTTGTTTTGAAAGAATGAGGAATGAATCAACGAGATGACCATTGATCAATTCTGCAAACGCCCGACTTAGAGAGGAAAATTCCCCTCATTAGTCCCCTCTTAGAATGGCAAGCAAGCATCCAAAGGCTTATGCTACAAAAAAATGTTGGAATGAGAGGGCATCCTTGTTTGATAGAATAAGAGCCCAAAGCCCTCGAGACTTGTTGTCATTGATTGTTAAACAAACCAAGGCTTCCAAAAAGAGGGCATGAATTGTAGAAGTGAAAAATTGCCCAGATCACGAGGGCATTGAGCATGACAAGAATAAATGGCCATTCAATGCGGTCATAAGCTTTTATGAAATTCAACTTGAGAAAAATGGTTCTCTATCAAGAGAAACAAGCCCATTCCACCCTAGACCAAAGCTCGTGATGATATTATCAAGAATATATTGACTTACAATTAAAACCCATTTTCCCTAGTTTAATGATTACAAGCAAGATATGACAAAGGCGAAGAGCCAAAGCTCTAGATGATATTATGGGAGACATTCATAAGAGTAATCGAGTCTCAATAAGTAATTTTGGATCTCTAGCTTTAGGGTGAACTCAATATTACTTTTATTAATATTATTTTCTAACTTTTTGTCAAAAGCTTTGCTATTAACTTGAAGAAAATCTAGGTAGACCAAGCCCCAGTGGCCTTATAGAAGTCACAAGGAAAATTGTTAAGGCCAAGAGATTTAATTGACCATGCTTTGACAACACATAACTCATCAATAATGAGAGGCATCACATAGTTTTTAGCGAGAAGGGCTCACTTTGTAGGGAACCATGTCAAGGCATTCTTATAGCACTCAAATTCGTTTAGTCGTATAATCTTGGGCCTAGAACACCAATTAATATTGTTCCACAAAAGGCATGAAAGTTTTTAGGTAGATTGCTAAAGATGAGCATGAGCAGTTTGGATGACCTTAATTTGCTTCATTATGCTCTATAAGGGTTTAGAAAATTCATTAGAGGAACAATCTCCAATTTTGAGCCAATAGATATGAGCTTAGATTTGAGCCCCTATGGCTACATGAAGTTCCATAAACTTGAGAGTTTGTGTTTGAGTTGAACAACCATGGACTATAAATGCAAGTTTAAGGGATTAAAGTTTGATTGGGATGATACTCTCTAGTACTCTTTGGCAAGAGCATCGTCGGCCCCTCTCCTTGACCCACGTCCCCCGCTTGTTGTATCAACTAAGGGAGGAAGCAAGGCGTTTGGCCACATCATTCCACCATCCAATCTAGTGGTTAACATGAGGATGTGGAGCCAATTTCCACACAATGGCAATAAGTCGTACATTTCCCTCGTGACAAGAACAATGCATTTAGAAAGAATTGATCACGGGGCTTTATGAATGCCACCTCCCCACTCCATTGGCAAGTTAGGTGACTATGGTTGGACATGACAATCTTTGGGTGGAAGGAACCTAGCTACTCGTGAGAAAGGTGAATAGAGAGCATGCATGTTCGAGAGCATGAGGCGTTTAAGAACTAATTATTGCCAACCCAAAAATTAGACAACATTAACCATGGGTTGTGAGTCAAAGCCCGCTGCTAGAAGAGAGGCTTTGATAGGCCCCATTGATTTTGAAACTATATCAAAGCCTTTTTTCTTTGGCATACTAATGAAAAGGTTATGCCTATGCCCCCACCCACCCCCTTGTTCTTGGAAGTCTCCATCATATTAAAATCATTGTAAATTCGTTGATTTGGAAGAGAGAAATTATTTACTAACCAATGCCACAATGTCAATCTATTAGGGCCATCATTAGGATCATATATATTACAAATCCTAAGTAATGACCATAATACCCAAAATTACCTTAATAACCCAATGTGAGGGGTCTTCTCTTGAGGTGATAATTAATGGAATAAATTTTGGGGGAAATCAAAATACTTGACATTTTCATGATCATCTTCATGCACAATGGAGACATGCATGACATCTAACGAAATAGTCTTGAGAATAGTTTGTAGAGGAAAATTCAAAACCTTTACTTCACCCGTAAACAAGTCACATCTAATTATCAAACAACTGGTAAGTAGAATGTACAAATAATTTTTGTGAGGGACTTGTGATACCTTGAACATTCCATGAGAGGTAATTCTCTTTGCCCATCCTCGATGTCCTCCTAAGAGCCCAAACTTGCAGGGGATATTACTCAAGATTGGTTGCGGGTTTCATGAGAAAAAACAATCTAGAGAGATGACACAATGTTTGGCCCTATCATCTCCTTGGTGACTCACAATGATTGTCGCGAGGTGGATTGTGTGAGCGTTGTGAAGCATAAACACTATTGGTTGTCCTAACAATGAACTAACCATTTGTACAAAGGTAGTAACTTGAGAAACTTTGCTCTACGAGGGAACACAAGGTTGAGAGTTGGGATGGGGGGAAGGCAACATTTTTACACGAATAATAGTTGATGGAGGTTTATTGGAAGGAGCAAAAGTACTCATATTAGGATTTTTAGAGCTAGTTTTAGCTTTTTCGTTATTAATGTGGCTCAACCTTCATTCTTGTTTATCATAATTGCTTGCTAGTTGGAGGCAATTTAGAGTATGTCTTGGGTCAAATCATGAAGGTACATCCATAAATTCATTGTTCAAGTGAGTGACTCCAAAAGCAAGTGCTTAGGAGGTTGATGCAAACAAATTTTTGCATAAAGCGTTTTAAAGCTCCGTGAATGTTGAAAGACTCTTTCAAATCTTTAAAAAGTAACCTCAACATTTATACACTTATTTGGACACAAAAAAAACTTAGACTATTCATGACAAACAAAAAACTTGATAGGGATGACAATTTTGTCTAGAAGATCCATAAGGGGATTGTGAGGCTAGGTAACTCCACCCACACAACTAGGATTTGCACCAACACTGTTTCTTTAAAGGGAAAAAAAGAAACCCTTGGTCATGTTGTATCTCTGACAGCTTACTTGGACCCCAAGCCCCCAATTGTGCTTCAACCAGGGCTTAAAGAAGTCTTCGAGATGGGACATGGTCAACAAAGCAAGAAATCGAACAATTGTTCTCATATGAGTGGAAAACATTTTCTAGGGTATCTAAGTGTAAGCAAATAAAATTTGAGGAAGGTTTTCAAACTTACCTTGTTGTATACCTTTGGAGCGAACTTGCGAGTTTATTTGGGATGGTCAAGGGCCATTTAAATAGGCTTAATCGAGCATAGATAACACACGACTTAAATGCAAGTTTTTGAAAACCCTCATGGAAACGATATGACAATAGGGGTTAGAGAAGACCATCAAAACAAACAACAAACTTACAAAACTATGAAACCCAAGCATAGCCAATTATCTCCTCCATAACGAATATCTCATTCATAAGAAGGCTTACTTTCACAAGCTCTATTTTCTTAGTTATTGATTCTTTTTGTAGTCTCTTCTTTTATGTTGTCTTTTGTGCAATGAATCGATTTGTGCATGGAATGAATCAAATTCCATCTTTAGTGTCATTTTTCTTAAACAAATTGCCTAAAAATAGCTCTAACAATGTTTGTATGCACTTCATTTTGTGGCTATGTGGTTTTTAGTTACAAGCAATCTTGAAGTTGAATTTATGGATGTTGGATGTTTATATGATGAAGAACAAAGGATTTCAATATAATCAAGAAAAAAATCCAATCCTAATCTTAAGCAAAGCCTTGGGAAAAATGAAAGACATAATGAAAAGGAAAATACTCCGGGATGGAATTTTTGCTTTTTAGTATGATGCAAATTAAATAAAATGTAATATAAGGAAAGCCACTAAATTGGAGTATACTTACATTGAATGAACACTCAATTAAATATGTAACGATTACAATCTACTACTTTTAAGCCAATGAAAGTAAGGTAAAACCCTAAAGATATAACAAGTAAGATAATAATACAATATCCATACAATGCTCACGATCGGTGGTACTTTTCAAAGAAGAAGATTAAATAAGAGATTGGACTAGGTAGAAATTGATTTTGTTGTTTCTTTAACTTTGAGGTTGAGGATTGGTGGTTCCTTGGCCATCCCCTTACAGAGTTTATGGAGCCATAATGCGATGTGGTTGCGATTAAGAAACACTTGTGATTAAGAAGGTGCTCTAATCTTAATATTTTTAGGAACATAGATTGTAGTCGAACACATTTCATAGTAAAATTATAGAGTGAGGCATGCGATTCAATTTTGATCTCTTCAAAATAGTAGAGAGAAGGTAGAATTTCTACTTTGTGAGCGCAAAGTGAGTTGATTTAATATTGAAATTCTCATACCTAGAAATTTTCATATTATCTAGTATAAAACACCTAAGGACAACAAATGTTTAACATAAATTAGGGGATGAGGGCTAGATGAGAGACATCTAAATGAATGGGAAGTGGACATGCAAACAAGACATTTTTTTTATCTAGGAAACAAAAACATTCAAGAGTGGTGAACTAAGGGAGATTAAAAAGTGAAATAAATAAGGGGGATTAAGAAATAAGAAAACACATTCTTCCAAAAATGTGAAGCATTGAAAAGTAATTAGAAGGAATTGAGTGAACTAGATGACTGTAATCACTATTGTCCAAAAGGCTAGGGCAATTTATCCATTCGAGTGCTGCAATCGATAATCAAGATTAAAGGGCAATTGTAATATACAATTTAATAAGTTTAATACAAAACATTTAAACGGATATTTTATATGATTGCCATATAAAGCTATTTATTTATTGTTTAGTGACATTTTTTTCAAGGAACATGCTTATCACCTAATGCCACCCTTATATTATACACTTCTTGCTTTAGTGTCTAATGCACCCCATATATGGTCCGATCCTCCACCCCTATCTCTTTAGAGATTGCATGTGTAGTTACACTTATAAACTCTCTTCAACCTCTTTTTCCATGCCTCATGCTCTGCAATTGTGGAAAAATTTATGGATTAGATTCTTGTGTGTGTTGGTTCTACAATGGTCTTCTATATATACCTATTTAGAGAAGCCATGTATTAGAAATCTATTTAAGGAATACACACATTCTAGTGATCCCGACATGAACCTTACCCCAACACTCATTCGAGTCATTTCCACATTTTATTTTGTTTTAGCTTATAAGCTTAATAAACCAATTTGGCAAACATTTCTTTCTTTCCAAATCTAATTCCCTTTAGAAACCATTAAGGCTATACTCATCTTCCTATAATGAAATATCTTTATGATATCTAAGCATAGGCCACACAATGGCCCCCTTAATCCAAACATGACCTTTCAATTTTGTTTAACATCTAAGCTTAATAAAACAATATAACAAGCATTTCTTGCTTTCCAAATCTATTTCCTTATAATTCTATTCTCATATTCCTATAATGAAGTATCTTCATGATACCCAAGCATATGCCACACAATGCCCCCCTTAACTCAAACTTGACCTTTCAACAACTCAAAATGCAACATGCTTTTACGAATGGAAATAAAACTACAATTCTTATGAACAAGGCCACAACCCTCTTTAAGAAGGCATTGGACAAAAAGGAGAAAAAATGATTGTTAAAGTTACTCCCAAAATGTAACAATTCCTAAAAGAAAATCCCCAACATATGGGGAACCATTTGAAGTATTTCAAGCTCTTATGGCATTAAAGAAAACTTATTTGCAAGCATAGGGATGCTTCATAACATTTTTGCCCCACCACTTTTGCATCCATATTTCTTTCAATTGTTATTACCATGGTGGGTGCTACAACTAGCACTTTGCCACTCAAACCAACACCAATTCTCAATGAACCGAAAATTCCCAAGTATATCCCACACAAAGTATCATGCAAATGTTGGACAAAATGACCTACATGCAAAATTAAAATAACACCTTGAAATGATTTAAATGTAAAATCAACTTATGCAAATGTCTAGCACTTTGCCACTCAAACCAACACCAATGATCAACCAACCGACAATTCCCAAGTATATCCCACACAAGTATCATGCAAATGTTGGACCAAATGACCTACATGAAAAATTAAAACAACACCCAAATGATTTAAATGTAAACTCAACTTATGCAAATGTGTAACAAACCTCGAAAAATTGAATTTGGATTACTTAATCAATGTCCCTTTGGTCCCCTTTACAAATGTTGATAAGAACCCAGTCTCGAACCACACATTCATAACAAGGTACTCTAAAATTTATGAAATAAGCCCTTAAATTCCTATATAGCATCCATTGACATTAGAGGAATAAATCCAATCATTTCTCATGATAGGTCAACATACCCCACTTTGCATACTAAATTTCCTTTGGAAATCTCTACAAATATTAGCTCAAAACAAACACTTATGTTACTACCACAATGTTAGCAAAAACCTTAACCAAGGATGCAGTAGAATGGTACAATCAACTTAAGCCATAATCCACAATTGAAGTAGAAGATTAAGTCAATGTTCTACTCTAAGAATTCCAATATCTTGACTTATCTTGAGACAATTTTGGTAAGGTCATTTGTCAACGCCGAACAATTAGATCATGAGCATGTTATTGATTTCATCAAATGATGGAAATCATTGCACTAGAAAGTTGACCATAAAATAAGAAATGAAAGCATTTTGAAGTTATTCACGGTTGCCTTAGAACCAAGCTAAATGATAGGATCATCTCATGTGACAATTTGAAATTCCTTACAAACTAAAATAAGGTACTTGAATGCTCATTGATCCAAAATGGGAATGCCATTGATGATGGTGTTTCGATACTTACAATCATAGTATTGAATCCAAAAGAACAATTCATACTATCACACCTAATGTACCTTTAAACATGACTCTTTCCCAACCATTCTTGGGAAACCCTTCAACCATATTCAAAACCACAAACACATAATTACCAACCTCCTAACAAAGAGATTTTTTTAGAAAACTACTTAAACCTCATTTCGGTGACTTAGATTGGACTAAACATGTACCTCAATGGTTTTTCACTCAACCTTTGTTGATTCCATGCTATTTCAAACCACTCTCATAAGAATTATTGCTCCTTAGAAGTCTCTTGTATTATTTCCTCCTTGGTTATAACTACGACACACAAATCTATAATAAGAAAAAAAGAAAAATTAAAGTTATATATCAAGTTAATACTTATTGAGTTATTTATACCAACCTCCTACCCAACCATTACAAAATCACAACACAATCTAATCAACATTAAAATCCTCACAACCCTAGCTAAATGGCTAATGCGGTTGAAATAACATCTATCCCTAATACTTCTACCAATGATAAAAATATCATTCAAAACATGGTATGTGTTTACAACTTTATTAAATTTCCATGAAAAGGTGTAAGGATTAGAAATATGTAGACTATTATGATCTAATTAACTTCCAATATTAATTATACATGACCAGAATAATGAATTCCAACTTGAAATGAACTAAGCAATTGATAGACAATAAATAAATTGTTCAAAATACTAGAAAAGAGAGAGAGAGACTTAACTTGTTTATGAAGATTTTGGAATGATTTGGATGTGCTAGGAAATGAAACCGAAGAATCTAAGACTCTGGATTACGCACAAAAGATTTTGGAGCTAAAAACATGCAAGTTCAAGATCGTACAAGATATGTACATCTAGCGAGGATTTGTACAATCCAAGATAAGGATTATGACAGTCTTGGACTAGAAGATAGTTGAGCTTTGAAACATTCAGGTGCTTTAATTTTCTGTAAATGGTACTCATATTTTTATCTTCTTCACACAACCTCGAGATGACCTATGATGATCTCGTAACAAAATATAAACCCTAACAACTAGTAGAACCCTTCATCAAAACATTAACAAACAAAATGAGAAAAAATGTGAGTGTATTTGAGGCTAGACCACCCTAAATGGTCAGAATCCCAACTACTAAACCAATCCGAATGCTACACTACATATCCTCGATGCGAAATCAAGCCTCACGTAATTCTCTTAGGTGGTCGTAAAAGTGTGTAAATCTAACCAACCTTCTAGGGGTTCCCTTAAGTCTCTTGACACAAAGATAACACGATAATTGCGTATTATAGAATATACCCAATGTGATAGTAGTGAGATGTGGTGTGACTCAACTATGTGACCTAACCATTATGTTAATTGAAACCCTTGTGCAATGCTTGGAGTGACTTGGTTCTTTCCTTGGACATGACTATGTGATCTTTACATGCTTACATATGGTTTAAGATAAACTCCTTGACTTGGTTGAGTGCTTTAGAACTGTAGTATGGTTTGACTTAGATGATGTGTAATTGATTTGAGTATATTTAGGAACCCTTTGAGTGATTTTGGAATGATGTTTGCAATAGGATCTTATAAGAATGTCAGGTGAGTTATAATGTGATAATGACTTGCTTATATAGTCTTTCGAAGGTGAGATACTATGATAATACCGACCATAGGAAGATGAAATGACCCAAAGAATGATTTAACTTTGAAATAAAATTTGTTGGTGAGAAAGGGTAGGAATGTACAGGTTGACCAGGACTGAACCCACATCCCAAATCTTGTATACTGATTTTGGATAGGATAGAGAAACAAATAAAATAAGAGTTGTGCAATGAATATCAAATGTTTTATGCCTATTTGATTGAATAATATTTCAAAATTGTCAACAAAACATGGTGTAAATATAGGTAAGTTATAATATGGCTAAAAAGATGATGAGATTAGATTTTGAATGTGATCATTTTTCTTAAAAAGGATATAAGTTCAAACTTGGCATTACACAAGGACAAGTTACCAGATTTTAGTGTTTACATTTTCCCCCATTTAAGTGTGTAATTGAAAACAACATGTTTAAATAAAAAAACATACTTGAGTGTGCAAACACACTTTGGCTTCACTCGAAGGGACTTGTTGATGTGTTTTGGTGTTGATATGCTACATAGTGAGTGTAGTCAATATCTATGATAGAAAACTTTAACTCAAAATATAGATAATACATTGTAACTTTGAATATTGTAAAAAGTACACAAAGGAGATGTAAAACATGGAAAAAGTACACTTTTTTTTGTGGAGGGAGGATCTCCATGTTGTCGTTGTGCCTTGAATATTTGGAATGTGATTGGAGATGTCGAAGGATTGCGGGTGATCAATCCCCAATGTTTTCCATAGTAGATGGTAAAGGAGAAAATATTAGACTATGAAGAACACATGTTCTTCAATACCTTCCCATTCGAGAATGTGAAGAGAGAGGAGGAAAGACCAATCTATGAAGCTTGTAATTTTGCTTCGATGCTTTCCTTTTTGAGAATCTAGTGAGAGAAGGGGAAAGATCAATATATAAAGTTCAAAATATTACTTTGATGATTTCACTAAACCCAAGGACCACATTGTTGAAAACAAATCTAGTCTGATGTGTTATAATAGACCTTAAAAAAATGACCCATGTCATGCCCCCGCAAGAAGTTCGTATGTTTGAACTAATTATTTAAAATTCTAATGTTTTTGGGAGATGGAGGCCCATGCCTCCAAACCCATTTTGTAATTGTATCTGAAAAACCATTGTGAAAAAGGGATGAAACACTCATGCCCCCAGTAACTTGATTTGAACTGTTTCATATTTATTTATACGTGTTTAAAAATCATGTAAATGTCTGGTAGAAATTGTAAAAACTTGAATTTTGAGTTAAACTGTCATATGTTCAAGAAAGTATGGAGAGTTCAAGACCATACCATGGTCATGAATGTTTTGTATGGTTTTGACCATATTTGAATTTTGCCACATTTTAGTATTTGTGACCTTTTTTGAGGATCCAAGCCCTGTATAAATACATTCTGTATCATGTAATCTGTTTGTATTTATAGAAACACCTTGTTGAATGCCCCCTCTTTTGATGCGTGTGATAAAATTTTTGAGCATGTGGCTGAAAAGAATAAATGTGTTCCCATGTACCATAAGTATGATAATATGTAGGAGGATGTGGAAGGCTGAAGTGGTGTTCACCATTGGGAATTTGTACTGGAAAAGTGTTACACATGGTGGAAACCATGGCACAAATAAGAAACAACACACAACAAACAAGAATACATATGTAAAACAACTAGTAACAAAAAAATACTAACAATCATGTACTACTCCATAGTAAAATAAGTTTCTAATTAACATAATAATCATGTCATAAGCCATAACAAAGAAAATAATGTAATCGTCGGTGCAAACTAGAAACAACAAAGTAATAAAAGTAACAATGTGTAATCAAGCAAGAAAAAATGTACAAACATAGCTAAATATAGGCAAGGATAAACAAACATGGGACACCCACAATGTCATAAGCCAATCACGGTAGAAGACACAATGTTCCAAAATTAGATAAACAAGTGCATACATGCAAAGTATACATGAATCCACAAGTATGGGACACCCACAGTGTCAAAAGACAAGCAAGGCCCTTAGGCCATATAAAGAAAACAATCATAAAACCATAGTAATAGAATCCATGAAATAAACAATCAAAGAAATGAATCCACATAAACAAGTAGTGAAAACAATATAGAAAATATGTGTAACAACTAAGAATAATAACCATAATAATGATAAGTTATCATTGCACAATATACATGTGTTAATTTCATTGATATAGTATATAACAATAAGAACGTGTATGTACATACACATGATGAGGAAGGTGTAAAGTAACACAAAATGAACCAAAAACACCTGTAAAGTGTGGAAGGATGCCCCCAACAGAATAGTGTAAGGAAATAAATTAGCTCCTATAATAGTGTAACGATCTATGAGTGTATTGCATCAAGATCAAGATACCTCGTGAATGTATGTGTGTAAGAAATATATATGTTATGTATCAAATAAATGTAACCAACATGATGTATAAAGTAACATGCTAGCCAAACAAACTAGAATAGGTCTTGATTTTGTATTTTTTTCTCATATTTGAATGTTTTTGTATTATGTGATTATTTGAATGTTTTTGATGTATTTTACAAATACTATGTACAAGAAAGGGGGATAGGGAAAGAACTATTTGATGAAGGCCTCATGAAGAGGCATGCCATGTGTGGTAGGTAAAGGGGATGCAATCCCCTCAAGTGGCAGAAGAGACAAAGTATGCTCATGTATGACTTGTGCATAATCCATGATATGGGTCGAAGGTGAGTGAGGGCGGGAAGGCCCATGAGAGGTAATAGGTATGGGAGATGATAAATTCACATGACATAGGGATTGTGTTCGTCGAAGAACAATGTGTGTCCTAGGTGACTGAAAAGGATACCTATGTATGGGTGTATGACAAGAAATAACATGATAGGTATTAGACAATGTCATATATTTATTATAGATAGTGGCCATATGAGTTGGGATAAGTCATGACAATGGAGGAGTGACAATCGGTATCCCCTTAATTGTAACCAATTGATTATTATAAAGAACTTTACATGTTGGTGTAATATACTGGGGATATCTACAAAGGTGTAAATCTAAGAAAAACAAAGTTTGATATCACATGATGTGAGATAAGAGGCCACTAAGAATGTTGGAGAAAAGTTAGCGATTACAATGTGAGGGGTAAGACAATATGTCCAATGTTTGTCTAAAGATCAACCATAACATTGATATTAGCATACCCATGAGAGCATATAAATTGAAAAGTGCACATATTATGGGGAGTAGTGTTATCAATCAAATGTTTCATATAAGATGTTGATCAATCAAAGTGGGTATGCATAATGTATTAGAGATAAAATTGAGTTTCATATTAGTATGATCAAAGGTGATGACCGAAAGGAGGCCATAGTGAAAATAATTCCAATCATTGCATCAAATCTTCTATCATAAGATGAAGGAGGTGGGACAACACAATAAGTGTTGTTAACTTCCGGGGTATTATTTCCTAATTCTTAAGATGGGGTACCATGGTTTGGAATATGGTTCTCAAATATTTGTAAGTTTTGGTTAGGATAATCCACATAGTCATTCAAAATTTTATCGACACCTTGCACATTAATGTGATAACTTTTGATTAGGTTATGGATCTTATGTTTTAAGGTTATGCATATGTTATCTAAAGAATGTCTATAGCATTTATGATAATCTTAGTATTTTCTTGGATAATAGTTTATAGGAAAATTTCTCGATGGATCCAACTCTTGAATAGGGGTTAGAGTCACTAGTTATATACTGAAACAAGCTGTTATAGAATTTTCTATAGAATTTCACATAACCGTCTAAATTGTATGCATCTTTTTGTTGAGGAAAGAATCTTATGTTAATTTCTGTTGTTCTCTCTTGCATGGCATGTGGGATGGAAATTACATAAAAGAGAAAGTTAAAAAAATACAAATAAAAACTTCCATAGTAAATCCCAAAGCCACCTCAGATTGGATCATTGTAAGAGTAGGGTGTAACGATGCTCTATTGGATCCGATTGATTTGTAAGATTTTGTTGATTTGTGGATGCTCCAAGAAGTATTTCAAATGGAAGATAGATCAAGCTACAAGCATGAAGATGACTGATTTTGATGTGATGTGGGAAGCATAACAATATGAATGATTGATTTGATTCACCAAACAAATAAACAGAATAATAGTATGAACTCTCAAGCTTGTTGGTGGATGATTTGTAAAGGAAAGACCATTGATTTATAGCTGAGGAAGGAGAATCCTCAAGCTAAGTTTAGATTGAGTTGATTTGGAGATAACTAAACATGACTGAGTTGTTTAGTTGAGTTTCCAGATTGATTGAAGAGTTGAATTGTTGTTCTAGATTTGCATGAATGAGTCATTGTTGAGTTGGCAAGGGTTGCACATGTTTTTGATTATTAATTCCATATCTTTTATTTTATTCACCCAAAAAGTGTCATGAATGATTTTATTTTGGAAGGATGTGAACTAATTTTGGATTTTCATGACTTGGGAGATATCTTTAGTTAACTCAAATGCATGATTTGAGTTAATTTAAACATATCTTCTTGAATTTAATAATGATTTTTAGCTTTAGTCATGACTTTTAGTCAACTTGAGTTGAGGAGGTGGATAAGATGTGAGGATATTTAATTTATTTAAATATGAAAGTGGATATGTGAGGATTTATTTAATTAATTTGATATTAAATTAGCTAATAAAATTAGCTAAGGGGGATAGGTGCAATAGAATTAATTAAATTAATTCTAGAGAGGGACAATGCGTTTAATAAGATTTTTAACATTTACAATGCGTAGTGGTTATTTTGGGGTGTCTACATTTCCCTTTGTTAAAGTGTTATTACAGGACTAATAATGCTTTAAAGATAGTAGATGTGTATAAAATAGTGAACGTAGATGAAGAAGTGGTGGGTGCTTGATTTTCCTTAGCAAGGCATGTGGATGCCTTAGTGGGTATGGATTCTTGATCTGTCTCGGTGAAGCATTTGGATGCCCCAAAAAGTATGGATTATGCTAAGGGATTTCCCCCTCAATTGGGTGGGTGACGGGATGAAGCGGTGGACAACCAATTGATAAGAGGAAGATAGGGTTGCCCCAAGAAAGATAGTCGAAAATGGAGTGTCAGTAAGATGTGAATGTTAGGGTTGAGAAGTAAAATGATGATGGAAGTGATTTTTACTTGTAGCTTGAGCTTCCGTTCAGATTTTTGTATTCGGAGAGAAACCTATTTTGTTGTTTCATGGTAGAGTTAGCACCATGATTAGTGAAAAACCATGATGAGAAACCCATTTGCACGTAAAAACACACACACACAAAATAATGCAATAAAAGTAAAAAAAACCCAACATACATAGTAATATGATTACACCAACGATATATATGAATCAAGATGCTAGCAAAATACTTGTAGTTGGTCCAATAGAAAAAATAAAAGATTGGATGTAAAACAAACCCAATATACACATAGTTGATACACCAAAGTTATGAAGAAACCAAGATGCTAACAAAATACTTTCATTTTATCAAACAAAAAAAGAAAATAAATCAAACCTAATTTACATAGTAGTTGATACACCATGGTTATGAAGAAACCAAGATGCTAACAAAATACTTGCAATTAGTCAAAAATAGCAACCATGCAACACAACTTTAAATACATACATTTAACTATGCCCGTAATGTGTTCCACAAGGAAGATTGAGCAGATATGGATTCCCCCAAGCAAGGATACATGTAAGGGGAGTGGGTCGGCCAAGAGTGGATTTAAACAAATCCTAATGACACTCTTGTTGGATCCACGTTGAATATTGATATGAGATTGAATGGGTCAATTTTTCAAGCAACAATACATGTGAGGAAGAACATGAGAGTCGAGAATGCCCCAAGCGGTAATATATGTGAGGGTAAGATGATTGTTTGAGAATCATAGGATAGTTGAAATGATCATTAAAATAATATTTGAAAGTTTGATATCATCAAGTTGTTTTGATAGTTCTTGAGATTTTTGTAACATTTTTTGAATGTTTTTGATTTTTCAATGATTTAAATGTTTTTGATTGTTTAGATTTTTATATATTCAATGTTTTGGATTTTGAATATTATGAATTTCTGTGAATTTTGAATGTTTTGACTATTTTTTGAATTTTTGATTTTGAATGTTTTGATTTTTGAATGTTTTGATTTTTAACTTGGTAAAGAGTGCACTGTCTGAACTCGTGTTCAAACAATTTTAAAGATGTCATTCCATTGGAATAATGGATTTTAGATGATAGAGTGATGAGATATCCAACTCCATTCTTGACTCCATGCAACTAGTAAGATGCGAGGGATCAACAACGAGAGCCAAGAAGGACGTAAGAAAAAGAATATAGTGATATGAATTTGAAGATGATGGATATAAAGACACAAGTTAACAATGGTCCATTTGAGAAAATGTGTCTCGTGTCCATTCAGATTATTTGACCGATTCCAAGATGATTTCATTTTATAGGTCATGACTATACTTAGATCTGTAGGTGGCTTATTGATTGACAAGATCTCATTGTAAGGAATAGTTGTCTCTCTTCACATGAAAAACTAAATTGATTCTTTAGATTTTGTACGATTAAGAACTTTTGATTCAATTTTTCTAAAGGATTTTATTTTGTTTGTTTGTTTTTATTTATTTATTTTTGAACATTTTTCTTCATACCACTAGTAAGAGATAAGGATTCAACACCGAAAACAAGACATAGGTGAGTCGGGTACCTTTCTCTTTTCTAGTCTCACGTTATCGGTAAGAATCATGGGCTCAACACCAAAGACTATGAAGGAAAAAAGGTGTAACGATTTTGATGATTATTTTATATTGATTTTTCCATGTTTGTGTATTGTTCTTGTTTTGTAAATATATTTTTCCCCAAATCTTAGCCTCATACGACTATTAGGACGCAAGGTCTCATCAACTTAGACTGATATGGAAGGACACAAGATCCGAGTAAAGAAGTTTAGTTGTTTCTATTAAGGAGAGAGCTTCTTTGAAAGGAGGATTTTCCATCAGTAAGCTTCTACACAACATTGCACATAAAAACATATGGAATGGAAGAATCATGAACAGGTATGAGATACACATTACCCCAAAGGAAAAAAATTAACATGTAATATTTACGCGAAGAGTGTGAAGATATGATAATGAAATGATAGAGATATCTACCAATGGATGAAACAATTAAAATTATTTGTATAAGTGGCCTCCCAATGCGAGAGTAAATGTGAATAAGAAGTGTTTACTTCTACATTTTGATTTTCCTACAACACTTGGATGAAGTGTTTACTATGGGAGATTGTTCGTTTCATTTTACTCTTTTTGATATTTTTATTTTTCACAGATTAAGGTTTGTAACGGACTCATCATTGTGGAAGAGTACCATGTTTATGAAAGTTGAATGGTCCCGATTTACAAGACTTGGGTGGACAAGGTCAAAGTCCACAAAGTAGATCAAAATATTTTCTATAAACTTAAGATTTGATTGGTCTTGATTTACAAGAGTTGGGTGGACGAGGTACAAGTCAACGAGTAGATAGAAATATTTTTAATAAATCTATGATGTGATTAGTCCTGATTTATGAGACTTGGGAAGATAAGGTCCAAGTCAACATATATATGATTTGATTGGTCCTAACATACAAGACTTGGGAAAATAATATCCAAATAAATGAGTATGTGATTGGATAATTTTTTGATGAGATCAAAAACCTATGTGAGGATAGAGGTAATTTGTTGATGTGGAGAATATGTTGAAATTCATATTCTCCAATACCTTCATCAATGATTTCCAATGTATTAGATGGTTGGAGTTTTAAAAGGTTCTTTGCATCAATGTAGTTTTCATCTATGAATAGAATGATATGAGGAGTGAAGGATTGACCTATATATGAGCATCAAGGCATATTTTAGGATTTATAGAGTAAATATTCATTATTGCTCCTTTTTATATATGAAGTCATTGGATTTTATGATTAGTGATGAACACTTCAATGTGTAAGAATTTAGTGTTTTGGATGTTAATATTCAAAAGATCATGTGGACCAAATGATAGGATTAGATTGTGTTGGAGCTCAAATTTGCACCCGTCTTGAATCAAAATGATCTAGGATTTGAGGCAACATGAGACTGTCTCCAAGTTGTGAGACTTGCATTGAGATGGATCTCCAGAAGGATGGTTCCTCTACTTATTCCTACTACTAAAATACTCTTAAGAATGGAAATTCAGCTATCTAAATCTACTCTAACAATCCAAGGACCAGAAATGAGAAATATGTATAAAAGGAAATATTAAAATAAAAATAGGTTATAACACCAAGAAAAGGGGGAAAGACACTCTTAGATGAGTGAAAATGGGAGGAAAATGAAGGAGGATAGGGCATACATAAGTGTTAATTAAGCTAAAATGTAAATATATGAGCCTAATTTGAAAGAAAAATTGTAATAAAATGAATAACAATGAAATACATAAATTACATCTAAGAAAAATAAGCAATAAATAATGAAACCCTAATTTCAAAGAGAGGGTAAGAAGCCTTATCTGATTCACAAATTTCTAGAGAATGCATAGATTTAGAAAAATGGGAAATGTGAAATATTGGTCACTAGAGCACGAGAAAATGCGAGATATGAGGAGATAAGCTATCTTGGGGCACCTAGAGAGGGACATGGGTGCCGTGGGTGACCTATACCTATTTCTAGGCACCGGGTCTACGGAAGTGGTTAGAAAACATCCTCGAGGTGTTACTGAGGTGTTCATCTTTAGTCTCCTTTGGTCACTCCGAGGTCGCACCAAGATCACCGAGGTCGCTACAAACTTGCAATGAAATATGAACTTGTAATACCCTTAAATAGACATCAAATCCTAAAAAAGAAAGATGCATAATGAGGGGTCAGACTGTCCTCAACTGTCAGAATGGTGAACTTACGACTGAGAGATGCACTACATCTCGGACTCCAATATAGTTCTATGTGTGTGTATAGAATTGCGCCTTAGGTTTCTCTTGTGCATGTCACACTTGGATAATGAGAAAGTAGCTAGATGTAGAATGTAATAAATGTGTGCATGGAATATAATCAAATTATCTCCAATGAAGTGTGATGCAGAAAACTAACCCTTGTGTCCCTTGAGATGGTGCTTTATGAATGCATGGATCTCTTAGATGCCTTGATGGATGCAACCTTAGGTGGTGATAGATAGTTCTTAATGTTTGGTCCTTTATTATGATCACATAACTTTATATTTATATGATTCCTTTGCTTGAATTTCATAATTAACCACAAAAAGATTGAATACCAAAAAGATAAGATGCTCAAACGGCTAGAAAGGACCCAAAAAGTGTCGAGTAAAGTACAAAGAGGACAGGGGCACCTTAAGGGGATGAGGGCGCTTGACGCTGCATCTGGATGGGCACTTGGTGTCTAGGATGACAAATGACGAAGAGTAAAAAGGTAGATTGAGAATGTAAGGGTGTAAGATAAAAAACAACAACAAAAATCAAAGGTGGCCAAAGACATGTGTTAACTAGTACTTTTCTTCCTTAGGAATCACATGAATAGTAGTATGTAATTAGGAGTAGATAATTACCAAAGTGCTTGATTTTGTTTCTAAATTTTCCCCACGTTATGTTGGTGAGTATAAATCTTGGTAACATAAAGTAGATAGATACGCGTACACGATAACCATGTAGATTGATGATGAAAGGCATGTCAAGGGACTAGACAAAGCGTGGAATAGAAAATTGTAAAATGTAGATCTTTAGGAGGATAAAGTGTAAAGAGTGATGAAAATGAACCTAGGGTAGAAACACATGTGTAGATGTTACGATGTACTGCAAAAAATATTAAAAGTGTGAAGAAGGAACATGTGCACTTGATTCGTGATGAGGAAAGAGTGTAGAAAAGGATCCTGTAGATGATGTCGACACACGAATTCTTTAGGTGATCTCACACTAATGAAATGGAAGAAGTGTAGGGAGAATAATTTGGTGTCATTATCCAACCTTTAACTACTTCCTAATGTGGAGAACACCACTTTGCAGTGTGTATAAAC
Source organism: Taxus wallichiana var. yunnanensis (assembly GCA_018340775.1). Classification (NCBI taxonomy): domain Eukaryota; kingdom Viridiplantae; phylum Streptophyta; class Pinopsida; order Cupressales; family Taxaceae; genus Taxus; species Taxus wallichiana. Next base: position 743,849,573 of record CM031244.1, on the reverse strand, counting down.
ACATGTGCTAATGACCCAAGTCGATTCTCGAGCCTGTAAAAGCCGTTGTGTATGGGTTTCTATAGACTATGTTGAACTACCTATCACCGTGTAATTACCCCTTGGTTTCAAGAATCTAGGAAAGGCCGTTGTACTAAGGACTGAAGTCTGATTCTCGAGTCTTATCCTAAACTAACAAGCTGTGCTATATCGGTACCATGTTGCGTATAACACTATATGGGGTGTCCGATTTACCTAAATGATGTCCCCCACTTGTTTAGGAGTGCATGCGATGTCGCTAAAGGAGTATGTAACCCAAAGGAGGACCAACCACCGTGTTTAACTTTTACCTATAGAGGGAAGGGAATGTGCTTAGTAGAAACTAAGACACACGCAAACAAGTGGATAGGAAAATAAGTGTTAGTACAAGAAAAGACAAACACTCATGTAAAAGATGAAATATAAGCTAGGAAAATAGTGTATAAGCTAAGATGGAAGTAGAATATGATGTAGACCACAAAAAGTAGGTTGTAAACATGGGACATCACTCACAATGTCACAAGACAATCAAGGCCATAGTGGCCATAAGAAATCAAAGAACAAACAAGACATAGGGAAAAGCCCGCAAACAATGAAAAATAAAGGCAAACAAGAACAAACAATGTAACATACAACCATGGAAGCAAATAGTACTGTAAAAAAATGCTGCACATGAAGCACCCATTAGCATGTTAGAAAGATAAAAATTATGTCAATGCATGTATAATTTGAGAAAGTAATGTGCTATGTAACAAAATGAAACAATAACACATGTAGTGTACGAAAGTGGATGCCCCCAGGAGCCGCTATGGGACTAAAAATAGGAATTGCACCAAACATCCATATTGTGTGTAATGGATCTTTAAAATCTGTGATCAAAACTAGAAAGGAAAGTGAACACACATGTGTGTATGATAAAGATATTGACATACAAGATATTTTTCTAGCATGTGTAATAAAGTGAACATGTAACATGTAAATGTAAGCAAGAGTAAATGTAACCAAGATATGCATTATGTTATGAATGAGGCAGAATAGAATGTAGAGTGAATGATAGGAGCAACGTTCCCCCCAAGTGGATGTTTATGTATGCAATGAGGTTCATTTATTTATGCCCCCTCAATAGTCAAGAATGAATTATAAACGGGAGTGCATCATCGAAAAATGGTTTGACCAATGTGTTGTCGTGTGGAAAGAGTTGGTGAATTGAGCGTATATTGTTGGTTGTAGAATGTGTCGGAGACAAGGAGTGTAAAATGTATTCACCAAGTTAATTAAATGTAAAGTTAAAAATTATAACATAAATGTAAATGTAACTATACAACATAAATAAATGAAATGAACACATTGAACACGAACACCAATATAATGTGAAAATCCATAAATGGGTAAAAACCATGAAGAATAAATCCAATATCAAGAAAATTTTACATCCACCAGTCCAGTAACTCCCTCCTCACTTCTATTCCTTATATTTTACCAGGATTTACCTTCATATTCCCTTGGAATATTATTTGATATAATAATCAATATATGATATCTTGAATATATGACCTAAGGTCATATTTAAATAACCCGAAGGGTTATGTCCTTCTTAAGTGACGGGCACACCCCAATTTAATTAGTTAGTTAATTAGATTAACCAACCACCTAATATAAAGTTTATATTTAAATAATAAGAATATAGTTTATTCTATATTATTTAAATATAAACTATATATTATGATACACTTAATATTATAGTTCTAACACTCCCCTTAATATTAAGTGGGGATCCATATGCCAATATTACCTGTTTTTACAACAGATTTACAAATCCATAAACCCTAAAGGTTTAGGCTAGCACATGTATTTGTGAGACTAAATCTCACTTTTTTCTCATGGAAATATTCTTATACCACATCTCTAGGAGCCTTTTATAACACAAGGACCTCCTTTACAAATAGATGCACACTGGACTGTATTTTTCGTAAATTCTATCAGTTTACATAGATCATACAAGATCTTTTTACAATGATCTTCAAACTAGAATAGAAGTATAGAGGATAAGGATTCAATCAACCGGCCAGTCGTTAGGAGGTTGCTTTGCTTATGCACACTCCCCTCAATGATAACTCACGAAGGCCAAGCATTACATGTAACTTGCAGAACTTTGCAACACATAATGGCTTCGTAAACAAGTCTACAACCTGATCTTCAGTCGGGTAGTACTAGAGATCTATATCACTTTGTTGAGAACCTTCTCATGAATAAAGTGCATATGTATCTCAATATGCTTCATTATTTGATGCTTTGAATGGATTCTTAGCCAAAGCAATATAACTCTTGCTATAACACGAAGAGGAGTACTTCCTTTAGCTTCCATGTGCATCTCTTCCAATAGCCTCTTCAGCCACATGAATTATTTTTTTGCTTCCATTGCACTTCTATATTCTTCCTTAGTAGAAGAAATGGAAACTTTTGGCTGATTTTTACTACTCCAAGTAATGGCACCTACACCAAAATTGAATACATATCTAGTTGTAGATTTATGATCTATCACATCACCAACATGGTTAGAATCACAATATCCATATAAATATGTATTTTTAGATGAAATATAATGTAAACCATAATTAATTGTGCCCTTTATATAATGTAAAATTATTTTTTCTAACTTCTAGTGATCCTGATAAGGCTCCTACATAAACCTTGAAGTAATCTCTACTGCATAAGAAATTTTAGGTCTAGTAATAGATAAATCAAACTACCTACAAGTTTCTTGTACAAAGTAGGATTATATTTTTCACATGCAGGTTTAAGATCAAGTTTACATCCTACTTCTATAAGAATAACAACTGGTTTACAATCAAACATATGAATTTTTAAAGAAAAATAGTTGCATATTGTGATTGAGATACTACTGATAAATTTTTATCCTAAAATATAGCCATGCCTAAAAAGGATGCAATAATCCTAAGTCTTTCATCTCAAAATATCGCATTAATGTTTCTTTAATTTTCATAATTAAAGTGTTAGAATTAGTAGTGATAAGTAAATTATCAACATAAAATACAATGAGAATAATAACATTTTCTTCAATTTTAACAAATAAATCATTGTCAGATGAACAGTTAGAAAAACTAACTTCATTAAAAGCTCGTTAATTTTAGAATACCAAGCTATAGGAGCTTGTTTCAATATATATATATATATATTCAATTTACAAGCATACATTTATTTACTGGTTCTTTAAAGCCTTTAGGTTTGGTCATGTAAATTTCTTATTTTAAATTACCATTCAAAAAAACATTTTTGACATCCATTTGATGGATTTCCCAAACATACTGAGTAGTTAAGGCAATCAAAATCCTTACTTTGCTCATTTTGGAAACTAGTGCAAATGTTTCCACGTAGTCAATACCAATTTTTGCCAAGCCTACTTGGTATCACGAGGCTCGCTTTTGTAAATATCATCGAGTCAAAGGTCATGACATTGAGATATGTCATTCCTTCAAAGATCGTGTCCAACAACTTGTAAATAAAGGGGATATTCAAATTGATACCTCCACTGCACAAACTAATGAACCACCAAAAATCATGTTGCCCCCTTTACATATCAACTATCAAATGCTTGTATGGTTGACACTGTCAATCAAGATCCCATATTATCACCAACTCCACATGTTCCCACAGTGGACATTATTCCCACCTCTTATTCAGAACCTATCACACCTACATCAACTTTCACTACCTATCCTGAACCTACACCTTCTCCTATCCTTATCACATCCACATCAAATTCAACTATACCATCCATTTCCACCACTTCAAACATACCCCAATCTACCACATTAGATTCATCCTTAGAACCTATTTTGGCCCCACTCGTATCCACACATATCCCTACATCTCTCCCATCTATTTCTTCACCCATATCTGCCTCAAATACACCTATTACTACACCTACATTACTCACAACCATCCCAACAAACCCCGGTTCTACTACATGCACCCTTACAACCCCACCTTCGACATCAAATCCTTTAGCAAACATATCATTCTTACCCCTCGAAACATTTATGAAACAACCGGTCCCTTCTACTTCTACACCTGAGAATACGCCTGCATTTGTTACATTACCCATAAGGTCTACTCCATCGGTCATCACGTCACTCACACCTCCAAATATCCCAAATATTCCTACATCTTTATCTATGCCAATGAACCCTATATCTATCATACCAAAAAATACACCTATCCCTACCATGACATCTTTACCTATATCTTCGCCCATGGCCACATCATCAGTTTTATCCCAATATTCTTTACCTAATCCTTCTATCACACCAACCAAATCCTCTCGATCTGCAACCTTATCAAAGATACCTTTTGGATCATCTACTAAACCAACACATCTACCTAAATCAAAGAAATATGGTTTACCTTCTCCCTCTACAAAATCATCTCTTCCCATGCCAAAACCTAAACAATCCATGTCTCACATAGATATCATTAATCGCATCATACAAACACCTATATCTTCATTAACATCTTCGTCTTGTTTTAGAACAATTTCTCCATTAATAACCACACCACCGCTATCAGATCCTCTAGTTGAAATTATTGTCATCCCTGCTAGAGGTAAATCTTCTCGGTCGAAGTCTAAGGCTTGGGGCAAACATTCCCGATAGTCCCTGCACCTCCATGGAAACATTCAAGTTTTCCCTCTTCTCAACAATCCAATGCCACAACATCCATGTCAGGATCAATTTTTCCATCTACGACATCTTGCAATAATCAATCCACATCCAAACAATATCATCCTTTAACCAAATTTGATTTGTCCTCCAAAACACGAAATTCACACATCCAATCTACATCTACGTTTTCTCCTAACTCCAAGCTGAGACATCCTATCAAAACCCACAAGAGTTACCTTCCCCATGACACTTCAATGGGGTCATACAGACATCTTTCGACATTTAACTTGAACATCTGTCATTAAACTTCCTCCTATTAAAGCCTTCAATCCATATGGTCCCAAGCCATCATGGTTCAATCCTAATTACAGTTGTGCTTATCATCGTACCCTAGGTCACGACATCGAACATTGTAAGGCCTTTCGGTCAATCGTCCACAATCTTATAGAGAAAGATGATTTCCTCATTCAGGGGAAAGTTCCTTCTTCATCCACCTTGAATCCAATCCATATCACATTTGTTAGATCTCCCATGATCCCTCCATCCACACGATCCCTTAATATCCATCCAACCCATGTCATTCCTCCTAAGGAATGCCCTCCATTGTTCATCAATGCTGCTTATCTCACTAAGAACACTTGTGGTCTCTGATCATTTACCCCATCCAAATCTAAAACAATCTCATCTAAGCTCTTTCGACATCCTTTACCTCCTTCACATTTAACTCATTGGGGGAATAATCTTCCCTCGCCCTTGAGCATCTTCATCTGTACAACTCCCTTGTTACTAGGGGAATTTGCTCTTTGACATTGTTTTTTCTACCTTCTTCACATCCATCCAATCTAAATTAATTATATCTAGATCCTCATCTCATTCTAAGCCCTCCTTCGAGGCCATATTTGTTCTTTTATGTTTGTGCTCCTTTTGGGAGTATCATCTTTTTCATTGAAGCCCTCCTTTGAGGCCATATTTGTCTCTCCATTGAGGGACATTTTTCTCTAAGTCCACCTTTGTGGCTATATTTGTGTCTCTTCTAGGGCACCATCTATTTTGAATTCCACCATTGTGGCTATATTTGTGTCTCCTTCGAGACATTGTTTATTTCATAATCCCTCCTTTGAGGCCATATTTTTTTCTTTTATATTTGTGCTCCTTTTGGGAGTATCATATTTTTCATTGAAGCCCTCCTTTGAGGCCATGTTTATCTCTCCATTGAGGGACCTTTTTCTCCAAGTCCACCTTTGTGGCTATATTTGTGTCTCTTCTAGGGCACCATCTATTTTGAAGTCCACCATTGTGGCTATATGTGTGTCTCTTTTGGGACACTGTTTATTTCATCAAGCCCTCCTTTGAGGCCATGATTGTCTTTCTATGTTTATGTCTCTCTTGGGGCATCATCATTTATTTTCATCTAAATCCACCATTGTGGTCATATTTTTGTTTCCTTCAGACATAGTTTTTGTCTCTGTTTGGCTATCATCTCATCTTATTGCAACTACACTATCTTCCCTCTCGTGGTGGTAAACCAAAGACGTGACCTCTTAATGCATTGCACTTGCGACCAGTCTACTTTATTAGCATATCTACCAATGAGAACTTAGTTACATCCTTAGATTGTTCTGCCATCTTTAGCCCCTTCCATTTATCATTGTAATAATCTAAATTATGTGGTCCACCTTCACTACTTTGATGTGATCCATAACCATTACATCCGTTATCTTCTCATTCTCCTATTGCAGCCATGCGAAGGGTCCAGGGTGTCTCTTGTACATTCCTTATCCCCTCTTAAGTGGTTTACTTAGCTATTCCCAACTCTCCCCCATGTGAAGCTCAAATTCATGTATGTAAAAGGCAAAATCAAAGTTATAAAAAAATAGTGATCCCTCGAAGGACAATTGTTCATGCAAATACAAAAAAAAAAAAGAAAAGTATACAAATCAAAATCCAAGAAAAATCAAAGAAATAGACCGATCCCTTGAAGGACGGCTATCACATTATTCTTGCCATCCATATTATGTATAAAGTAGACCATACCCTCAAAGGATGGCTACTCTATTATTATGGCATCTGGAAGGTTTTCCGCATTGATCAACCTTCTTTATCAACATTTTCCGAAAGCTTCCCACATTGATCAGCTTTCTACTATTGTTCTTTCCCTTTTCCAAAGCTAGGGCATAGAGTTAAGGAACACCACCTTAAGAGATCCCTCTTCCCGTGTACAAGTCACATCTTTGATCCCTTTGTCATGTCAATATTAGGATTACAAGCATCTTTCATCCATATTTCCCTCATGATCTTTTGGTATAACTAACTATCGTTGGTTATGTATTAACACCTACTATTTATTGGCTATAAGTCTGATGCTTTGAGTGGTAGCCCTTTCTTGTTTATCTCTAATCCAGTTCGAAACATAGTTTCCTTGTACACCCTTGCTATAGCTATGTTCCATTCATCTCATCCAAATCATATTTTATAAAAATCACATCAAATTTCACACTATGAATTTTATATCTATCCATCATCTCCATGAATGTGTTTGCAAATACACTTTCGGTTTGTGAATTCTACTTGATCACCGTTGCAGTTTGAATCCTACTTGAGAGTCCTTCTCAAGAAAAATTTGTTATCCTACAGCTCCTTATCTCTCAACATGTTTAACAATGTCTTTGATCCATTGCTCCTCACTCTCCATGTCCACTCATCACCATTTGTCTCCACATCATCCTTCTCACCTTTCTGTCCCCTTACACATGCACGGACATCTTACTTGTCTTTCCTCTTGAGTTTCTCTTTTATTCTTCCACTTTCAGTTTGACAATCTTGCTTAACCATCCATATAGCTAGAGAACCTTAGTTAAGGTATATCTTCTTCCTTGGATCCTCCCAGTTGTAGAAGCTTCTCCACCATTTCCTCTTTCAACAGATGACAATCACCACCACAAATGTCTTTCCACTCCTCCTTTTCCACTTAACACTCTTGCATCATCACTACCACCACGTGGGCATCCTAGTTAAGGATTACCCTTACACTCTCCATCTAAAACATATATTCCTCAATCCATTCATGTCACACTCCTCTGTTTCCTTGTTATCACATTGTTATCACCTCCTTTCATCTCTTGTTCCATTTTGGTATACACTGCTTAGTCTTTTCATCATTCTTCTTCTTCTTCGATTTGGTGATCCTACTTAACCATCTCTCATCATAGGGAAATCTTACTTAAGAGTTTCTCTTAAGAATGGTTGGCATCTGATCCTTCCATCTCCCATCATCTCTTCCTCATCTTCTATCTTCCACCTCTCATCATACTCATCCATTCCAACCAACCCTTCCACACCTGCATCTAATACAATGTTGTCTTTCTCCTTCCATATTGTCACTGCCGGTTTGGTGATCTTACTTAAATCCTCCTACGGCATGGCGATCTTACTTAAGAGTCTCTCTTAAGCATGATTTGTCATCCTGCACTCCCCCACTACCCCACATTCTCTCCATCTACATTTTCTCGGCATTCCCCATCATCACATCCTCTCACCTCCTCTTTCATTCTCACAAACACCACTTCCTACTTGGTCCCTTGTTCATCTCCATCATCCCTCATTTGGGTAATCTTACTTAACCATTGCTTCTCCATTCATTTCATGTCTTGTTTCTTCATTTTTCTCTCATTCATTCTCATCCACTTGCATCCTCTCCTCGCCTTCATCTTCCTACACATCGTTATCCCTCATTTCTTTACTCTTTTCACTCCATCTTCTAGAGTTCTCCCACATATCTACCCCCATACTTACCCATCATTGTCATTGATCTTCCCTTAACGTTATTTCATCTTCCTCTTCTATTTCCATGCTAAGAATTATCGGTGGACTTCTCCTAAAAATCACTCATCCCCATTCTACATAGCCTGAATCCTTTTCTTTGACCTCCTCCATTCTATCTTCATTCCTTCCTTCCTCTATGTCCTCTGATCATTATCGAGAGGACTTCTCCTAACGTCCCTTCATTGGCGTTCCCTCCCATTCTTCGTTTACTTTCTCCTTGTCTTATCTTTTGTCCCATCTTTTCCTACTGATCATTATCGGTGGATTTCTCCTAACATCCATTCACTGGCATTGCCTCTCCTATCCCATCCTTTCTTTTTCCTCACCACCTCTCTATCTTCCATTCTTCCTTGCCAATTTCTTCATTGTCTTCATCATACACCTTCTCTCTATTTTCTCATCATCAACATATCCTCATCTCATGCATCTCCATTTATTTTCCAATCGATGTCATTCCTTCCCTCAAGTTTCTCTTTATGTTCCTTATGCTTCTCACTCTTTACCAAATATCTTCATTCTTGGTTCCTTCCATCTACATAATTTTCTTCATTGTCTTCTCCTCCTTTCTGATCTTCATCTTATTTTACTTCCTCTATATCGTCCTTCTCCCCATTTTACCTCACACTTCCTCCTTACTTCCCCGTCAAAAACCTAACTCTTCAACATTATCCCATTTCCTTTATCATCTCATCATCCACATGCATTTCCATGCGGTCAGTTCCATATTCTTTGCCTTGGATTTCCTCACTATGATCTGTTTCCTTCAATTTTCTTTGCTCTATCATCTCTTTCATTTTCCATTACCTCTCTATTTTCCTCTGCTCCATCCTTCATCACACCTTTCATCTTGAATAACTCTCTCCCTTTTTCATAATTTCATCCTCTACTCTGTTCTTTTCTTGTCTTCTCTTTGTTTGTCCTTCTTCATTTCCCCCTTTCTCTATAATCCTTCTTTGTTATCTTCTTCCTCCCATTTCACTCTTTATTTTCTCCTCTTCGTCTTTTCCCTCTATTCCATATCCTTGTCACCTTCATATTCAATCTTTCTTGCTCTTCTCATAATCAACAAATCCTCCTGTCTATTCCCTTTTCTCTTTCTCGACATCCCTTACATCTGGCATTCACAGTCAATGTCGATGTTTCTCCATTTATGTATCATTATCTATCCCTTTCATTACCGTTCTTGTTCTTCTCTTTGCCACATTGACCTCTTCTCTTTTTTAAAAACCCTGTCACATCTTTTATCTTCGTCATTCCTCTCACAGGGACATCATCATATCCATTTCTAAGAATCTCTTCCCATCTTCTTTTGACATTTTTGTCTTGGAAGATACCATAACGGCCATCACCTATCTAATCTTGTTCTCTTCCTTGAATATTTTCTCTGCTTTTGTTTTGTCGCAAAAGTATCTCTATCACACTTACCAAAGAAATAAGACTTTTTTGTCTTCTTCACCTTCTAATTTGTTAACACTTATACATATTTCCTATAAAACATGATTTCCATCATATTTATTACCCTTTTAGGGCATTTTATCTCACCTTTCTATCCTATCTACTCATCTTGTCCACATTTATGATTATTCTATCTATGTCTTATGTTGGGGCACCTTTTCATCTTTGTACTTGTCAACGCATATAACTCACTTTGTGTCTTTCTCGTGCCTGTGTTGGGGCATCATTATCTTCATCCACGTCCCTTTTGTGGATGCATGATTTTTTTGCAATTCCTCACGAAAAAGGATTGCACATATCTTTTGCATTCATTTGCACATATTTTGATGTTTTCCTATGACCATTGGTCATCTTGGTTTACATCCATACTGTAATGGTCTTCACCCACTCACTAGTTTGTATAACATTGTCGTCTGTCTCTGTTGAGACCGCAATTTTCCTCTATCGATGTGATATTGAGTCACCGCCATACCTTTTTTATTGTTATTGCAATCCTTTTTTTCTTGGGGCATCTTGCCTTTGGTCATATCTTCATCCATCCTCAGACACATATTTCATCTAACCCTTTTTGTTTTTTTTTTCTTGTGGCTTGCTATCGTAAACCACTCAACAAAAAGGGGCAAATGTAGACACCTATTTTCGGTATAGCACCCCTTTGTCATCTCACATTCATCCAATTTTCTATTCTCGCATCTCTTTCTCTTAAATTAAATAAAATCTTATTTATTTTCTCACATTATTTGATTGATTATCAATGGGCTCCATATGGACCCATTTGATAATTCAATTTTTGGCATCATCCCCCATCTCTCACAAATTATTTAATTCATAATGCATATCTCCGACACCTTCTTTTTAAAATGAAATCTTTATCTCACCCCCATTCAAATCATGTCCCCCACTTTGCCTAATAAGTCAAAATATGGGACCCATGTTGATCACATCATATCCCTAACTTAGGTTACTTTACTACACCCTAGGTATCATCTAACCTGTAATTTAGTCTCATATCTAAGCTATAAATATGGGGTTTTCCCCATATTTCGAAAGGGATATAATTTTCGGAGGAGCATATATTTTTTAAAAAACGAGGACCGAAAAGAAGAGAAAGGATCGAAGACTTGGAGAGATCTAGGCCTATAGAAGAGAAGGAAGAGCTTAACCGAGTTCTACCTATTTGAAGGAGAAATATTTGCCTTAATTTGTCATCATACCATCTTGATGCCTGGTTCATCTCCATAGTAGGGCATAAGCTAAGTACTCTTGTTATTTCAGTTGCTTGTCATTTTTACTACTTGTTCACAATCTATTATTATCTTGTTTGACATGGGGGTTGACATCCTCTAAGGGAGTTGAAATCCTCTTGGAACCGGTACCATTCGGGCAACCCCACATATTATGTTCTAATATTATCTGGTTTAGTTTTGTAGATCTAGCTTCTTGATATCATGCATCTGCTTTCTTTACACCCGTATCATCCATCTCCATCTCCAAGGTACTAAGCCCTTGTATACTCGACATGGTCTCATGTTTCTTGAAACACCATGTTTATAGGCATGTTAATGGAAAAAGTATCTCCACGAATGCATATCAACTTTAGACTGGAATCCTTGGCTGCTCACCAAAACCGGTAGTAAATTCTCATTATTATCCTACACATGTTTACCAAATTTCACTTATAAAGGAAATTAGTAGGAAGTTATCTTGTTAATGGGTTGCATGAACAAAGACAAGGAAAATTTATTAAACTCACTAAGATATAACCATATAAAACATCCCCGTGCACTAGTGAATCATGTGTAAATGACAAATTATCAATAATATGAATGACATAAATAAGCCAAATAATGTACTCATCATCTCCCTACACTTTACCTTGTTGCATGTCCTAATGCAACTCATCTTTTCTTGCCCTTTGGCCAAGCTATGAGCCATGTCATACTCCTCAAATTGATCAGCATATTTTTTCTAGTTCCCTTACATCCTGAGTGTTTGAAATTACTTCTACCCAAGTTGTGAAACTCTCATTTGATTGTGCAACATTGTTTTTCTAGGTTGTAGTTGGACTCAAGAGGAGAGGTGGCCTCACCTGCAGTCCTACCCATTCGTCATTGTATTTCTTGTCATTATTTTTTGATAATTGCTGAATTATTGTGATGAGGGCATCACCTCGTCTCATACTCCAACTTAAATTTTGAGGAGAGATAACCTCTCTCCTTTTCAAGGGTAAACTCAAAGTATCCCACCTTTTGTCACAAGCCTACCTTGCTGCCCCAAAATATTGCTTGACTGTAGGCCTCAAAATCCTACACATTTTAGTAGAACTTTGGAAGTATTATCCCCAATACCAACCTGATAGTAAAGAGATATGAAATTATTTCTCATGGCCACATCATTGTGATGAGTAGGCCTAATGTAGAAACCGATTGTGTGAGTGTTTGATTAAAAATGTCCATTTTCTCTCCCCACACAATTTGATTCCTAAGTAGTGACTAGAAGGATTTTAACTGAAAATCTCCCATGAACAGGTTAATAAAGAAGTCAGGAACATTGGTGACTAGCATATTGTGGAGGTAGAATTCACATAGCTGATTTTGTATGTCAAGGGGACTGTCTTGATAAATTGATAGAAAGGTGTTACCATCAAGAGCTTCATAAGGTTCTTGACTACACAATCTCAATAACTGCCAAGAGTAAAATTGTTCTTGAACAAACATACTATAGGTAGAAGAAGGTTTCCTACAAGCCAAGAGTTTACAAGCCAAAGGACAAACAAAGTCCAAAAGAGATTGTAACTTATTTTTCTCATTTGTTTGGCCTCAAACTCTTCCTTTAATTTCTTGTTTTCCTTTTTTAACTCTTTATTTTGAAGAGATAATTGATTGAAATCAGCCAAAACTCTAAGGCCTAAATATTTTTGTCTTTTAAGGATGCTAACTTCTACCTGTAAAGCAATAATTTCTCTAACCTTTTCTACTATTCTCTGAGTGAATGTAGTTTGCAAAGATAAATTTGTTTCTTGCATACCTTTCAATTTTTCCTTGAGAGAGGAAATTTCTTCCAAATAACACCTTGGTACATCACCTTCATGTAATCCATGGATTCTAGTCTCCATCACAAATGGTTCTGGAGTTGAGGTCTAAGTTTCAGGTACTGAGGGTATTTCTGGAGCTACTGAGTGGATTTCGAAGATGCAAGAATATCAGAGCTCTGTGTGGCAGGGATAACTATGGTGAATGCAACATCATGAGATTGGTCAGTAGGGATAGTAGAGGTACTGACCCTTCCTTCTCTTCCCAAATAGGAGAGTAGAATCATCCTCAAAAAATTTCGGATGGGAACCTCCAAGTCTTTGCAACGTATAGGACCGTCTCTTGGCCTTAATGAAATAGAAGAACAAAGTGGAAAAGTGCTCTTACCCTTAGAATTGTGAGGCGTAGAAGATGGGTCCCTTGACTACTAGGTTCCTCCACATGCTCTTATGAAGGGTGAGAGGTTGACTTGAGCTTGGGTCAATAATGGAAGATGGTCCCTTTTTGAGTTTCCTTGGTTTGGAACTCTCCCCCGCACTTATCTGTTTGAGCCATCTCTTTGGTCTGTAGAAATCTTGATGTGAGAAGAGCTAAATAAGCCCAAGATGTTTCAGTGCTACCTTACCACCTCCATTCTTATATTTTTGCCCACTTTGATGACTACATTGGCTAAATATTTAGGTAAATTAACCTTGAGTGCAGGGTTTGTGCAGCCATGCCTTAAATGAATTAGAATTTTTAGTGAATCCCCGCCAAGAATAGATGAATGTCCATCACAGATGAAGTATCGGTTGACCCATTTAGCTACTCTTTCCAAATTCTAGGAAAAATTTCCCTCTTAATCCCTTTTTGAACACCATTGGAGGTGAGGATTACCTCTAGAAAAGCTTCGCCATCTTCATGAAACAAGGGAATCAAATCCTTAAGAGGAGCATTGGTCATGACTTTGAGACCAAAATCTAGCAAACCAGATAACTCTAAAACAATCTGACTATTGATTTCTACTCACTTTCCCCCAATGCATGAGCAGGTGGCTTCAAAATTTACCAGGAATTCATCTACCAAATTTTCATCAAAACCTTTGAATTTCCTAATGAATTCCAGCCAACCGACATCATAAAATACTTGGGAAATGGCAGCATTCTAGAGAAATGGGTCCGAGAGAGACTGGTTCAATTTTTTTTTTTCCCCATAGCAGAAACAAAACCTAATAGTAGAAAAGACAGAGACAAGATTACGTTTGGATGCACAATAATGATAGGAAGTCATAAGTGAGTCACAATTTGAAATACACCAAAATATTTTAATTGTCTGTAGTTGTAAAATTTTGGCGCATATAAAAATTTGATAGGACCAGGTATGCGTGAGAAGTTTTAATGCATGGTATGACACATATCCCACCATTTTGAATAGTAATGCCACTGTCCCTCCTATAAAGCAGTGTGTCCCTTTCATAGTAATTCACACATGTGGTTTCCTTGGTAATTATGACTCATTACACCCCACTCTCATATCTTAAGATTTGGAATGATATCCAAATAAATGCATTGAACATTATGTAGTGATTTAATCATACTAAGTACATGCGATGGGGAATTGCTTCAAAAGGAAATATCCATAGTGAAGTAAAATGCACTTACCCTTTCCTACTTAGCTTCCCGATATCCATAGATTTCCCACATCCTGCACTTTGAGATAAAATGTGATTAGTGTTCATTCAAATAATGAATATTTCTTCCTTATTGAAAACAAAACATCTAACTAAGGGAAGAAGATCAAAGCATGATCATCTTCCTTTATTCAAATTCAAAAAAAATTACTCCTGACAGAGGAGTTGAGCACCTCCATTGAATCCATTTCCTCACATAACAACATATCTTTGTTGAAAGGTTTCCTTATCCAGAGGACATTGATACATCTTAGTTTGTGCCCATTCATGAGAAGAGTTCTTCTATCTCCATCAATTGGCAATAGTCACACAAAGCCATTATCAAACACTTTTTTGATCTGGTATGGTCCCAACCATCTTGTCCTCAACTTGCCTTTGAACTATTGATACTTTGAGTCAAAGAGTAAGACCCAATCTCCCTCATTAAACTTCCTATATTTGATATGAGCATCATGCCACTTTTCTTTTGATGTTGAAGAATCTCGGTTTTTTTCTGTGCCTCCATCCACATTTCATCTAGCTCGTTCAGGTGTATTACCCTCTCATGTTGTGCTTTGTCCAAATCGATGCCAACTTCCATTGTTGTCCTCCAAGTCTATAATTCAAATTCTATGGGTAATAGTGGATTCTTCCCATACACTAGTTCATATGGGGAGAAACCCGTAGTGGTCTTCCAAGTTGTATTGTAAGCCCAAACCACTTTTGGGAGTTTTGGTACCCAATTTTTTCTATCTCGCATTGACCACTTTGGTCAAAATGTTCTCAAGTTCTTTGTTGGTGACTTCCACCTTTACCATTGGATTGGGGGTGATATGGTGATGATTTTGATGCTTGATTTGGTAGATTTCTAGAAAATCCTCAATCATGTTAGACACAAATTGAGGTCCCTAATCAAATATAATTTCTCTAGGGGCACCAAATCTTAGCATTATATGATTGTATAGAAAAGTCAACAACAACATCCTCATTGGTAGATGTCAGTGCTTGAACCTCAGCCCATTTCATGACATAGTCAATGCACACCAATATGTATTCTTTCCCAAAGGATGGGGGATCAAAAGGTCCAATGAAATCAATTCCCCATTTCTCAAATGGTCCTAAGACCAGCTGAGGGTTGAGAGGCATCTCCATGGATAGTGTGGGCTTCCCCATTCTTTGACATGCATCACACTTGCCACACATACTTCTTGATAGACTTGTGAAGAGAGGGCCAATAATACCCAACTCTAAGGACCTTGTGAATTTTCCTCTTCACTAAGTAATGTCCTCCTCTAGGCTCATCATGACAAGCTCACAGTATGTCATATACTTCATCCTCACGAAACACACTGCGAAGAACCATATCAGGACAACATTTGAATAAAATTCCATTACACCATTTGTATGTTGCACTATTCTTAACTAATCTTTGTCACTCTTTATTAGTAAAATAGGCAGGAAACTTCCCTGTAGTTAGATAATTTGCAAGATCAAAAAACCATGGTAGTTGAATTGATACTACAAAACAAGTGTTCATCCGAAAAATTATCCTGGACTGCTTCTTCATCACCTAAAACATTCAATCTTGAAAGAAAATCAGCAACAACATTAGCTTTTCCTAGCTTATCAATAATGGTCAAATTAAATTCTGTAACAAGAGTAACCATCTAATAATCCGCCCCGACTAACTGGTTTATTCATCAAATATCTTATGGTTGAGTGGTCAGTATAAACAAATATTTTGTACCTAGTAATGTAATGTTTGAATTTATTCGGGAGTAAACAACAACTAAAAATTCCTTTTCCGTAGTGGTGTAGTTTCTCTCTGTAGGGGTTAGATTCTTGTTGATAAAATAAATGGCATACATCTGATCTTCTTCATCTTTTATCCAAGAACAACTCCCATGGTTGTATTGATGCATCAGTGTGAATATGGAAAGGTTTCCCCAATCGGTCCTCTCAAGACTGGAGTGGTGGTTAGCTTCTCTTTGATAATCTCAAATGCCTGCTTGACATTGAGGAGACCATTCAAAAACACAATCTTTTGTTAGCAAAGAAAACATAGGTGCAAAAATTTTACTAAAGTCCTTGATGAATCACCTATAATACCCTACATGTCCAAGGAAACTCTTGATGTCAGTCTAATTTGTTGGTGTAGGAAGTTGAGTGATTACTGCAATATTTTTGGGGTCGACCTATATTCCTTTGGAAAAATATGATGACCTAAGACAATTCCTTGATCAACCATAATCATAACATTTTTCATGACTTAGGGAGAGTTGATGTTGCTCACATCTACTTAATACTTTTTCAAGATTATTCAGAGATTCATCAAAAGTGGATCCGTGGACAATGAAGTCATCCATGTAGACTTCAACACAGTCATTTGTAAGATCTATAAAAATGGCCAAAACTACTCTCTGGAAAGTAGTAGGTGCATTACAAAGCCCAAATGGTAAGACTCTATATGCAATGTACCCCAGGGAAAGTGAAGGTGGTTTTATCCTGGTCAGCAGGTGCAATACTTATTTGGTTATACCCACTAAACCCATCCAAGGAGAAAATATTTCTTACCTGCGAGATTGTCCAGAACCTAATCAATAAAGGGTAGGGAAAGTAGTCTTTCTTGGTGGATTTATTAAGTTCCCTATAGTCAACATAGATTCTCCATTTACCATTTTTCTTGGGAACTATAACTAATGGTGATACCCACTGACTATCAGATATGGGATAAATGAAACCTACCTTCAAATTTTTTCTATCTCATTTTTACTATGTCTCTGAGTGCTTGGATTAATTCTTCATTGTAGTTTCTTATGGGCTTTAACATCCTCAGTGTAGATATGGTGAGTGTAGATGCTTGGATGAATCCCCTTCATATCAATATAATCCCAAGTGAAAATCTTGGGAATGCTTCCTCAAAATTTCTAAAACCTAGTCTCTGGTTGGCCTCTAAGTTATTACCAATGGTCAGCTCTTTTCCTATGTCAACAATCACTTGCTTAGTATCTTTTAAAATAGTGAAACTGTATCAAATTAAAGAATTCAAGGGAAAAACATGAGGCTGAAGCATGTGTAAAATAGTTACATTGTCAAGAGACATAATCTTGGTTAAAGGACAATAGAAATCAGTGACTATACATTCTGCATTATAAGCATAGATTTCTTTACAATCTTCATTGGAAATGTCACTTACCAAGGTAATAATATCTTATGTGTTCAAACAGATGGTTATGTAGCCTTAGTTCCAATTTCTGTAGCCTCAGTGTCTGATTTCCATAGCCATAGTATCCTCTTCATCAGACATTGTATATGACTCAACAATTTTGTCATGTGATTTTTCACTACAATGGTGGCTAGATAAGAAGGAATCAGAGAGTTAGTATCTGAATAATCTACCCATACATGTTCACAATCATACACATAGGGCTGGGCAGGAGGATATAATGAAATATTCTTTGATTTTTTCCCATTTAAAATGGTCATTTTTCCTGACCTACAATCAATATATGCAGCAATAGTAGCCAACCAGGGTCTTCCTAAGATGACTGGATATCCCAACTTCCAAGCTTTAGGTTGTAATATCATAAAATCATGGGATACTCCCATGATTCAACTATGACCATTATATCTTCAATCACACCATCTAGTATAAAAATAGATTGATCTGCTAATTGAAGAATGGTATTGGTAGGTTGTAATCTTGTTAAGGACAATAGATTGAACATATATGTTGTTATAACATTGATGGCAACACCAAGATCCACCAAAATGTTAGATATTGACTAACCATTTATAAAAATAGTAATGATTGGACTCCCAGGATCCCCATATTTTGGTGAAATAAGTTTTCCAACAACAAGATCAACTAAATTCCCTTCCACCTTGACCATTTTTGGGTATTTCTTCTTCCTTCCTGGTGTCTTTATACACTCATTTCTAATGGTTTGGTTTAATTCAAGAATGTCCCTTATTGCTCTCAAAAGTGGGACCTCTATGTTCATCTTTTTTAACTCTTGAACTAGCATTGTTTCTTTTGTAGTTCGAGTCTCCTATAATCATTCTAGAAAAGGAGTTGTATGAACATTCTTATCCTTTCCTTGACCATTCCTAGTGTCTTGTGTTTGTGGAACATGTTCAGTTTTCATTTTCCTCAGGTGTCTCTTCTTTCTCACTTTCTATAGGTATTTCTATGATAACAATAGGAGGATGATTCAATGTTTTTCCAGACCTTAGTCACAAATTATTGATAGTATTAACTTGCATTGTATCACTAGGTCATGCTTCATTAATTGAAGTTGTTTCACTGATTTTAGGGTTCACTACAGGTTGGGCTGGAAGTTGTGTTTGTGTTGCTCCCTGTGTTGTTGATAGTTTTTGGTGGGGCCATTAAATCTTATTGTGGTTGTTGGAACCTCCTCTATTGATTAGAATTCTATGTTGAGGTACCCATTGTTGGTTTTGATTAGAATTTTGTTGAGGTACCCATTATTGGTTTTGCCATGGATTTGCATTGGTTGGTGATGGCCAACCCTGTTGATTGTAGGGATTCATCCATGGTGGTGGATGTGGGTAAGCCATCCAATTTGGTGGTGTCCACTCAGGTTGTCCCCAAGTAGGCTGAGGAGTCTGACTGGGCCATGACATCCTCCAGGGAGTTTGAGTAGGTCTGAGGAGCATACACAACCTGATTATTTGGCCTTTGAACAAAGTTTACCTCTGCATCATTTTGAGAGACAACATTCAATCCTATTTCAACTTTGAGGTAAGAAAGTGCAATGCTTAGTATCATGATCAACAACATCATCATATCAAACACATGTCTGTGACATCCAAAGGACACTCTCTCAAGGGATGTCTTTTCCTGCATTTAGGGAAATATATATCCAGAGGTTCTTTTACAACACTAGTTTTGGATTTAAGCCCATCTATGGTTGATGTTAATTGTGATAAAAATGTATGTTTTCATATTAGCCATTTCCTCCAAAATTTCTTAGAGGTACCTAGGGTAAGCTTGGATGTTTTTCTTTTCCTTATACCTCCTCATGTTCTAGAGTAACTTCTACAAAGCTCAGTGATTTGTTCCATACTAAGTTTGTGCACATCACCTCCTCCCATAAGATGGAGGGAATCCTTGGTTTCCTCATCAATTCCTTTAAGGAAAATTGTCTTTGTGATTTCTGCATGTAACTCATAACCACTCCTCCGATGGAGAAAGAGAAATCTATCCAGAATAATCCTCTAGATTTTCATCTTCTTTTTGCTTTATCTGAAGAATTCTTCCTTCCTATCCCTTCCCCTACAGTAGTCTTGATATTTATCTAGAAAATTTGTCTCCATGGCCTCCCAAGAATGAATGGAGTTAGGGACAATCCCATGAACCACCTCATAGCAGAGTCCTTGAGAGTGGAAGGAAATAGTTTGAGTTTTTGATTGTTTGTTTTGTAGTCATATGTCTGGAAAAGAACTTTGAATTCAAACAAGAACTGATCAAGGTCTTCTGTAGACATGCCTCGGAAGATAGGGAGGATGGATGGTGAGATATTTTTCATAGGTGCATCCTCATCTTCATCTAAGATAATGGGATAGGTAAAGGTTCTTCCCAAGGGTCGGTTCTCATTATTCCCATTGTCTCCCATTTCTAAATGTTGTTCTGGTTCTAAATAGGATGAAGTAGAATGTTCAAAAGGGATCTAGGCATTGGATTAGATTCAGTGTCACTTTCAATGTTCCCTACTTGTATTCTATTTGGAGATATTATGTGGATATTGCGTGGTATAAATCTCCCTTGATCGTCCCGTGGCCTATGCATCAAGGTTGGTTATGTAAACAAGGCCTAGGACTTTACTGGTTGCATAGATTAACTCCATTAACACCCATAACATGTAAAGTGAATAAATTTGGTGTATTGTGCTTATGGTGTCCCCAGAAATGATGCCAAAAATGATGGGTCGTTGTGTTCTCCAATCATTTAACTAACATGTTTTTTTGCTAGTGTCATTATAAACTAGGGTTATTGTGTCCAAGGCTATATGCAATGAAGCCCTGTACAACCAATTATGTTGTTGGGTCTTTCTTTGGGGGTTTTCTATTGGATCTTTCTTCATTTTTCTACTAATCTATGAAAACTTAATGCTAAGCTACAGAAATGACATTACTATAATGAAATGCATCTACTGGAAATACTTTACTAGAGTTATAATGCACACACTAAATTAATATAACTAAATTCAAATAACACACACTCTGAATTGAATTTGTAGAATTAAAACAACACACTCAAAATTGAAATTGCATAAAAGGAAACATACACTCTGAATGGAAATTGTGATAAAGGAAATAAACATACTAAATGGAAATTGTAGTAGAGGAATTGAGAAATTATGACTTATCAGAAAACCACATTCATGCATAAATGTAAACAACCTCCAGTCACCTCGGTCAAGTGGGCCCTTGCTCTCCCTTGGGACAGAGGTGATCTTAACAACAAAGAGGTACTTAATGATATCCACTTATATTGATTCAAATAAGTTCTATGACATATTCAGTGCATCTGAAAAGTAAATACTAACTGATACAAACTATATTGCAGATTATCAATATTATCCAACTACTACATTGTTCTTCAAGGAGATGTCTATATATAGACACATTGGTTACATATCATGCCAAAATGATAGGCACCAAGTTATTCCACTAACAATATTCGATTAAGGTTCATAAAATCCTACAGAACTTGCTAGAAACAAGACCCATGTTTATAGGCATGTTAATGGAAAAAGTCCTCCACGACTACATACTGACTTCAGACTCGGAATCCTTGACTGCACACCAAAAACTGGTAGTAAATGCTCATTATTATCCTACACACATTTACCACATTTCACTCACAAAGGAAATTAGTAGGAAGTTATACGGTTAATAGGTTGCATGAACAAAGACAAGGAAAATGCATTAAACTCACTAAGATATAACCATATAAAGCATCCCCATGCACTAGTGAATCATGTGTAAATGAAAAATTATCAATTTCGTCATCAAGACTGAAAATATGCTCCTAAGTGACCAATCCTTTTGGAAATTTGTTTGTCTTTAGTTGAATAACATGATCACAAAGAGTTTTCATGCAAATCATATTGCATTCTTGAGGAAAATTCAGCTTCATTTTGGATGAATTGGATATTTTTTCATCACTATCAAATTCTTACTAGTTGGTTTCATTGTCCTAAATGGATGGTTTGACCACCACCTTGATGTATTGCATCTTTCCTTTAACAAGATCATCAAAAGGTGAAAATTGTGAACCAAGAGCCACCATCGATGTACTTCTTTGTTCAATTTCCTAGGCACCACTTGTAGATCAAGAGCATCAAAACTCTCTAAAAGATCCCAAACTCTATGTTTATAAGATTTCAAAATCTTATTCTTTGTGGCACATTTTCCTCTAACTTGATGGATGACCAATTCAGTATCCCCAAATATTTGAAATGCTTTGATTTTCCTCTTTTAATAAATTAGGTTACCATGCACCAATTCCTCATACAACACCTACCCCAATTTCTCATTCACCGGAGAAATTGATACAACACCTACCCCAACTCCATTTTGATTCTAGAACCATCAAAGAACAGCTTCCAAAATCCATAAGCATTATCCTTTTCTTGCTTGAGTGGTGTAGGTAAAGTCAACCCTTCTTCAAGAATGTAGTAGGTTCCAAGTCCAGTTTCTAAAGTTGTGTCATAAGGATCAAATTCACAGTGTTCTTTTTCCCAATTCATCTAATAAAAGATCTAGAATTGAATGAGGAATAGACTTATCTTATAAAAATATCTCTTGTTCATGGTCTTCTTGTATAAACCAATTTTATTAGAGAGGAGTGGGATCATAAGACTAAATATGGTAAGAAAATATAGGCTCAACTTGTATTGTAAATCTTGTACCATATCTAGTCCTTAGGAGCATATGAGTCTAATATGAAGACAAATAGCCACCCATTCTAGCAGTGAAATCTCTTGATAAGCAAATGGAAAACATATGAGGCAAGTCAATTACTGATATATCATGAGTTATGGTTAGACTTGGACAAACATGAAGGGTTAACTCAAGATATTTTATCACTCCTAAGATGCTAACGATTGAACCATCAAGTTGTATAACACCTTTAGAAAAAGGTTTTACTTAAGACCTCGAATATCAACCATCTTCTTAGGCATTATAGAAGTATTAGCCTTTGAATCAATCATGCAATTATGAACCAAATGTTTTCCCACAATTAAAGACATATAAAAGGGTGGGGTCTTTACAAATTTTTTTACTGTTCTTTCTTTGTTTGGCACAAATTGATAGTAGCATGAGTGTTTTGAACAATTGAATCAGCTTGAGGAAGTTTCTTGAGAGCTTCATGTAGGAGGTCCCTTTGTGATGGAATAGCTAGAGCATCCCACATTGTCACATTAACATTTGTTTTCTTCATCTGATCAACAATGTTAAAAGGAAGGCCCATGGAATTGTGCATTTGAGGTACAATATTCTCCTTCCTTGATTTTTGCAACATTGGGATAGGCATCTTTGGTTGGGAAGAAACTTCCTTGTCTAAAAAAAGTTTGCTAGGAACCTTTGATAATCTATTTTTACTTGCATCTATCTCAACTTTGTTTTCCTTGTTGAGAGTGTTACCTTAACTAGAAGAAGATGAAGGTTGAGAATCCAAAATCCTCTTCTTAAACCTTGTGTTATTAACAACATGAGTCCAAGGCCTATTGGAACTGCCCACTACTTGATTCATTAAAAAATCTCATCAGCCCCGAGATAACACAAGATTAGTATCTAGATTGACCTCTTAAGCTCCTTCCACATTAGGGTTGGTGATTCGAGTAAATGGATCTTGCTGATTAGTTGAATTTTGAACCATAAAGTCCTAAGATTGTAATGCATTTGCACAAGCATATTGATTATGTAGCTGGTTGCATGAGAAAAATTATTTTATTTCTTGTATCACATTGTTTTGCACTGGAACCAATGCTTTACTTGAGCTAGCAGCATAAAGTGACTAAGTAGGAACAACTGTTTGAAGTGGAAGAGGTGCATTTTGACCTTTCCATCTATCATTTTTTTATTTTTCCCATATCTTTGGTTAGGGTATTGGTTTTTATAGGGCTGGTAACCTTGGTTGAATCCTTGGTTAGAAGATTTCCCTTGATTAGAATAATTTCTATAAGATTGGGCTTGTTGTTTTTCTAAGGATATAAATTTTTTTGACAAATTTTTGATCAAGGATTTCATTTCATCACCATCCTTTTTATTTTGAGGAGAATAGGATGTGGATGGATCAGATTGGGAACTTTGCATAAGAATGAGAGAAATATTAGGTTGCGGAGCTTGAGGCAATTCCACGCACACACATATAGAGATACATTGGAGTCTGAGATGTAGTGCAATGCTTAGTTGTAAGAGCACCATTGTGACAACTGAGGGTAGTCTGACCCCTCATTTTGCATCTTTCGTTTTTAGGATTTGATTTCTATTTGAGGGTTTCACATGTCATTGTTTCATTGCGGGTTCTTAGTGACTTAGATGATCATTGTACAACCTCATAACGACCAAAGGATAATAACAAAAATAACTAGTGACTACTCGGAGGAGGTTTTATGAGCATTTTATTAGACACAAGCACCCGAAACAGGGATTAGGGTGCCCACGGCGCCTATTCCTCTCTAGGTGCCCTTGTCTATGAAAATCATCAACTCGCACACTTTTATGAGGATTTGTTTGAAACTAATCCCTATCTTTTCATCCAGTCAAACCTCAACACGGTTCAAGAAAAATTATGAATCAACTAAGTCATCTTACCTCTTCTTTGCACCTAGGGTTTCATACTTCCTTTCTTAGCTTGGGTGAATTCATGTACTTAATTGTTTAGTTATTTACTACTATAATAATAATCAAATTAGAATATATATTTCATATTTAGCTTAATCATTTTGGTGAACTCGTAGCTTAGAACTCATTTCCCTAGGATCCACTAAAACCCTAATGGATAAGAGTAGCTCTTCTCTTCCTACCCAAACTATGCCTCATGAGAGTATAAATCCTATATATGATGAAGTATCTATCACTAAAATCATGCTATCTATCACAATCTTACTCTTCCGGATGAAATTCAAAGACATCTTTTGGCCAATGAATGTAATATTCCTACTATCTTTGATCATTTTACCATTAGTATTGTTTGGATCCAACAAGCTTTTCAGGTTGTCGTCTTAGCTATCCTATCAACAATAGGCCTCCTCCACCTTCTTCTATTTCTTACAGTAACTCTAGATGAGGCTATTATTGATTATCTTCTTAACCTTGATAGTGGTAGTAAAAATACAACACATAATGATAATGTACATGTGCATGATATTTATTATAATACTATTCAAGATAATTGTATAAATACATCTCATACTCGCATTTTTGAAAATGTTTCTAGTGATTCTAAGGTTACATCTCATACTAGCTCTTCTTCATTATACATTGATGATACGCTTGATGAAATCCTTGCCTTTGAATCTTTTCTGATATTGATGAGGCACATGATAGTAATGATTCCACATCTTTTCATATTGTTGAATGTGAATCCCCACTCCGCTTTCATATCCTTATGAGATTGTGTCTAGTAACATTCATATTGAATCATCTTCATCTATTAATGCATCTCATAAAAATTATTCAAATGATATTCCTAATGATGTTATCAATATTCCATGTTCTTCACCATCCATTACCTCCTCCACACTTACACCTATGGTGCAAATAGCATCGGAATCCTCCACTTCTTCTAATATTCATATGATCACTCATAATGGAAAGATATAACAACTCAATATACCATCTACATCTCTTACTATTCCATCATAGGATATCTTATCACTTATGCATGTTGTTGGTCAATTACAATCTCAGGTCCAATCTCCCACTCTTGAAAACAAGGCCTATTACGCTTCCATTGATAACAATTATTTACATGGCAATCCTATTCCAAAGAAGATTCACAATTAAGCATTCCCCAAGGATTTCATTATGCCTACATTTTCATGCTTTGATGGTACTGACAACCCATATTTACATCTCAAGAACTATCATCTCGCTATGGCTTCTTACTCTAATGATTGATTATTTCTTAAATCCTTTCATCATAGTATTACTATTGATGCTCTCCAATGGTACACACATTTACCTTTTGGATCTATTAGTACCTATTATGAGATGGAAGAGGTCTTTCTTCATCGATTCATACTTAACAATGGCCCTAGAGTCACCCATGACAACTTGCCTAGCTTACATACATCAATTAGTCTTTCAATCCATTGAATTAGAAAAATAATTCATCTTTTGTCGTGGCTCGATTCCTGCTTCAAAATAGCACTTGCAATATGACACATGTGAATCATTCACACTCTTATGCTATAAATTCATCAATCTAGAACAATACATTATTGTTGCACATGTTATAGATCCTCCTCCTATCAATTCTACTACTACATCATCTAGTTCTTATCTACTTCCATCTATTAAGCGCACTCAATGGTCTCCATATCCTCCACCCTACAAGACAGTTTAGTATTATCCATTGCATAAACCTCCTTCATCTCCTCCTCCATGTCGGTCTCTACCTAAAACTTCTACATCTCCTTCATAGGAGCCATTACACTTTTCTCATAATGCTAGACCTCATGATGTCTTTGCACCTTGCTTGAAAAGCATTTGATTCATTTACCTTCTAATCAGCATCATCCACCTCATCGCTTGCAATTACAACATTATTGACCTTATTTAAACTATCATCATATCAATGGCCATCGCGATAATTATTTTTGCACCCTTAATGATAGATTGTAACAATTAGAAGAAAAGAGTGTCATTTCCTTTAGCTCTCGCTCTCATGAGTGGTCTATGTCTCCACTTCCATGCAAGCATGTTGTTACTCCAATTGACTTATCTCCTTCATCTAATTCTAAGGTCATTATTTGTCCACCACCACAAGTCATTGTTCATGCGCGCTATCCATATCATTCATATAGTGCTGAACCATATCATCTCGCCACGTAATGCTACTAGTACACATTTTTCTAAGCAACCAACACCCTCACTTCCCACCGTTGCATCTCCCATTATTGAAATCATTTCATCAGAATTCGAGTTTGATTCATATGATCATGCTACCTCCATGCCACATGTTTCCACTGATCCATGCCCACTTGGTCTTTAGTAGGTGATTTTTCCTCACCTTACCCCCCGATGACACACTCATGTTCTTATGGCTCTTATATTACTATCAAGGATCTGTTATAATAAGGACCTTGCTCAATATCTTACCCTACATGCTTCATTGATCTATCTACCTAGCGTAAACTATTGAATCATTTCCTAATGACACTCTCTCATGATTTGGTTCACACTTGACTTTTGAGGGCATCCTATGCACATGAACCGCACACATACTACACACTGCATTACACACCATCGTATTTCTCACACATATTCTTCACTATACAACCAACAAACTTATGACATATTCTTACTCAACACATTTACATTTCCTACTTCTCACCCCTAATCATCAATAAAAACTCAACACAACAACAAAAAACATATAATCTCCTCACATATTCAACATAACACACGACATACTTGGTATACTCACAACATGTAACACATGTAGTTATTTTCACAACATATCTCCTCTACATCATATACCTCTCTCATAAAACATATATCTCTTACGCGCAATCAATACAAATATCTTATATAATTTACACATCTATGACACAACATTTAATTCTCTCATGACATGTTTGTCTCACACATCCTAATATGAAATCAAAACATTCACAAAACCTTTCTCTCTTGTGTGTGACCAACAAAACATATAACACATCTAGAAACTACACATCTCAAAAATATACATCACACACTCAACATGTCTATAATCAATCCCTTCAACAAAATGCTTTACACATTCAACATCTCTTTCTTAACATAAACATTACACACTAGACATTTCACACAATCATCTCCTTTTACGCAACATCTAATCTACACATTTGTGACATATCTTTCTCACATCTACATGCTGCACTCACTACCCTATGATGCACTCTAGTTCCATGATCCATACTCAACTATTGAGGGTATATATCTCAAATGGAACTCACCACACTCACATGTTTACTCACACACTCAATAACTCACATGCTTACACCCTACACTTTGCGCTTTAACGATCATATATTTTTAGTATACACATTCAAACCATTTCCCGATGACGCACTCTTGTTTATGGTTCATTATTGACTACTAAGGGGAAATACAAATGAAACTAATTCATACATACACATTTTCTTGGGGGAACACTACTCCTATCATTCACACTTTGCATTCTATTCCGTCTCGATCTAAAAAATAATACATATCTTGGTTGCATTTACTCTTGCTTACTTATGCTTTTACATATACACTTTATTACACATGCTAGAAAGATTTCCTGTATGTCATTATCTTTATCATACACACATGCACATTCAATTTCCTTTCTAGTTGTGATCACAGAGTATAAAAATCTATTATACGCAACATGGATGCTTGACGCAGTACCTATTACCAGTCCCACAATGGCTCCTGGGGCATCCACTTTCATACACTACAGGTGCTATTATTTCATAACACATTACTTTATAGGATTACACACGCCTTGACATAATTTTTATCTTTGTAACATGATAATGGGTGCTTCATGTGCAACATTTGTTATGTAGGGCTATTTGCTTCCATGGTTGTCTATTACATTGCTTGTCATTTCTTGCTCTTTGTATGCTCTTTTTTGCAGGATTTTCCCTTTGTCTTCTATGCATACTATCTAATTTTTTATTCATCGGCCTTGATTGTTTTGCGAAATCATGAGTGGTGTCCTATGTTTGTAACCCACTTTTCGTGGTCTACATCGTCTTCTTGCATGTTTAAATTGTCTTGTTGCATCTTAGCTTACACATTGTCTGCACTTGTCTTCTACACGTGTGTTTATCTTTTCTTGTACTAACACTTGTCTCTCAACCACTTTATTTTCTTATGTCTTGGTTTCTACCAAGCATATTCCTTTCCCCCCTGTAGGGCATAGTTTTAGCACAACGATTCATCCTCCTTTGAGGCGTATACTCCTTCAACGACGTCGCATGCACC
Source organism: Taxus wallichiana var. yunnanensis (assembly GCA_018340775.1). Classification (NCBI taxonomy): domain Eukaryota; kingdom Viridiplantae; phylum Streptophyta; class Pinopsida; order Cupressales; family Taxaceae; genus Taxus; species Taxus wallichiana. Next base: position 743,820,696 of record CM031244.1, on the reverse strand, counting down.
CCAAACGAGGGGGAATTGGTCACCCCATACATCGTTATAGAATCATTACACACAAAACACAATATCGGTACATCATAGTCATCCATATCGAGACAAGGCTTAGAATCAAATTTGGATCCTTAAGCACAACACAAACAATAGCGCCTAGACCATGATAATAGTGCCTAATTGCCCTTGACCCTTCCTTGGCACTTGTGATCAAGGGCGATTACACAATATTTAGCGACTCAACATAGTCTACGTAACTCTGCACAACAGATTTTACAGGGTATATAGTCATTAGCACTTGGCATACATGCACTACACAACACTTTTTATTTTCGCGTTGGATCGAATTGTTCAAATTGTTACAATTCTACACACCATCTATAGTGGTGTCATACATTGCAGGAAGTAGTTAAAGGTTGGAGGATAACAGTAAAATTTTATCCTTACACTTATTCCATGACTTGGCATGATATCGCCCCAAAAAATCGAGGTTGGAGCAACTGGTGTGAGATCGCCCAAAAACTTGGTCGTTAACAACATCTACGGGATCCTCTCTACATTCTTTCCTCATCACGGATCAGTGCACATGTTCCTTTTTCACATTTTCCATTTTACATACTTCTTTACATGATTTTTACATATATACATGTGTATTTGACTACTTGTTTGTTCTTCTATTTTGTAGGTCTTCCCGTATGGGAAGTGGTAGTCAAGATCATCTACATAAACAAAAACATAATCTACATCAACAACAACATCGACATAAAAACATGCACAATCACAACATATAAAACATGCGTTTCTACCCGGGTCATTTTCATGATCACTTTTGGCACTTTATCCTTAGCATCCACACTCCATAGTTTTATCACTCCACGTGCTTTTCATTATTCCTCAACACGCTTTCAGCATCGATCTACATGGTTATCAGGTACACATCTCTATCTACTTTATGTTATCAAGATTTCACTCAACAACATAAAGTGGGGGCAAAATGTAGATACAAAATCACACACTTTGGGTAATTATCTAGTCTTGATTGCATACTACTATTCATATGATCCCTAGATAAGAAAAGTACTAATTAAACCATGCCATTGACCACCTTTCTTTTCTTTCTCTTGCACCCTTGCTTTCTCAGTCTTCCTTTTTATACCTCAAAATTTATCATCCTAGACACCAACGCCCAGCTAGGATGCCAACACCGGGCGCCCTTGTCCCCTCGGGGTGCCCCTGACCTTAGTATACTTTGTTCACATCTTTTAGGTCCTTTCTATCTAATTAAGCATGTTATATTTTTAGTATTTAATTACAAAATTCAAGTAAAGGAATCATATAAATATAACATTCAAGCAAAGGAATCATATAAATATAAAGTTAATTAAATTTAGGTCCTTTCTATTCGGGTTAATTACAAAATTCAAGCAAAGGAATCATATAAATATAAAGTTATGTGATCATAATAAAGGACCAAACACTAAGCATTAGTTATCACCACTTAAGGTTGCATCCATAAGGAATCTAAGAGCTCCATTGCATCCATCTAACACCATCCAAGGGACACAAGGGCTGGTTATTCGAATACACTTCATATGAGGGAAGTTCATTCTATTCCATGCACACATCTATTACATTTCTTTACATCTAGCTTATTTGCTCGCTATCAAGTGCGACACGCACAAGATCCACCTAGGGCACAATTTTGTGCACACGAGACACACATGGAACTACATTGGAGTCCGGCATTTAACACAACACTTAGTTATAAGATCACCCTTGTGACATCGGAGGATAGTCCGATCCCTCATTCTGCATATTTCATTTTTAGGACTTGATGTCTATTTGAGGGTTTTGAAGGTCATTGATTCATTACAAGTTTCCAATCACTTCGGTGATCATTTTACGATCAAATGAGAACAACAACGAATAGGGAAAATTTTAGTGGTTAATTTTTGTAAACTCACAAATATTTGTGCTTTTGGAAATTTGAAATGGCAAATTTTTAGCGATCGGCTACCGCCTAAGTTTCCATAAATTTTGGTTGTGAGTCCTTAGTATGGGTCATTTCACCTAGTATTTACACATATAAATGAACTTATGTATGTAATTCACCAACGTTTCGAATCATCTTGTGCACATATTCACCAAAGTATACTACCATCCAACCTTTTTGTAGTCTTTTTCACCAAAGTCCAACATCAACCCATCTAACCTCTGTCAGTTTGACTACAAGCTTTTTCACTAAACCTAAATCCATCCAACTACAATTGTAAGCCATTCGATCCCATGTAAAACAATCCATCCAAGAGATCTGTCCAACCAACAGAGTAACTATAAACTTGATTTTCATCCAATTGGTTTCCGTCTAATCTGTAGCCACCCAACCACTAGTCATTCAACTTTTAAGCGTCAACTATTAGCCGTCCATTTGCATAATAAGCCATCAAACTTAGGGCCTAGCCTAATCAAGTTGTCCTACCCAAATTCAGTCAAAGGTGAGCCCTATTAAAAAAAAGGTACCAAGGCCAAAAGGGTAAGAAGGTTACAACCAGTTCAAAAAAGGGTACCAAGACATTTTTTGGCTATTTTGGAAACTCACAAAAAATGAAGGTTGTGTCTGGATCTGCTTTGAAAATATCAATATGTACTATTTATAGTTTACTAATTTATAGAATTTTATAATTATATTTTTCATACTTTTTTTTCAAACTCTTTGCACTCTTGTTTTATGTTTATTGAGTGGTATTAATAATATAAATAATTAATACTATTTCTGTAACAATTTTATAAAATTATATGCAGACATTTCTCAAATACCTTCACAAACTAATCCATTTCTAGATGTTGATGATCCTTTATATGTTGAGGAAAACATTCCTTAGAAGAAGATTCATCAAATTCTCATCCAACACCAACAACAGAGGAAACTTCTACTCCAATGTATGTTTCCAAAAAAAGGAGATGTGAGGATCAAGATATTCCTGTTGAGAACCCAAATGCACAAGTTGAAGTTGAAGAACATAAACAAAAACTATCAGAAGAAAGAGGAAAAAATGGACAATATGAAGGACTTTCAAGTTCAACTGATAGCCAAATATCCTTTTATTGAACTTGTGGAGCTGAAAAATGGTAATGATGTTCCAACTCAATATCGATGTAAAATATGTAGTTGGAAACAAGGGAAGGATCACACAATGCAGCTCAAACTAGACACCATTGAAAAAAACTATGGGAAAATCTATATTTCCCAAAAGTAAAAGGATGGGAGCATAGTAAGATCTCATAAATGGAAAGATGTAAAAGAGTGTTTGCATGTAAAATATGCAAAATAATATGAAAAAGAACAAAAATGTTTGAAAATCTAAATGAAAAAGGTGGCACAATTATAGCAAAATTAAACAAAACTATGGAGACTGAAATGCATGCCAAAAGTATTCAATTTGCTATTGTATTCCATATATTGAAAAGGGAAGACCCATTTCAGATTTCTCAAAAAATAAAATTTTGTATTAGGTTATTGGCTTACAAAACGTTCCTCAATCACATTGGTCAGATACTAGTGGCTGGGAAATTGTAAAATGTCTTTCTCTGGTAGAAAAGGAGGATCTAAAAGAGTCTATTCAAAAGGAAAAGTTTATTTCCCTTTCAATTGATGAGGTTACAACAATGGACAATACTTCATGGGTTTGTATTCATGTATACACATTTGCAAATGAAGTAAGAACTCCCCATCTCTTAGCAGTTCATAAAATGAGTGAAAATTACAATTTTGAAAACATTTACAAATTGGTGGTGTCAAGTCTGAAGGATATTGCAGGTATGGATGATTTTTCCATTGCAACAAAGTTAGTTTGTGTTAGAACTGATGGTGTAACTATAATGCAGGGGGCCATAAATGGTCTCTGCATACGACTACAAATAACCATTTCCCCTATATGATTGCAATTCATTGCATGGCTCACAGAATGAATCTAGCCTACAAAATTGTGAGCACATTCAAAATGTTTCCAAAGTGGAGGAGCTAATCCATGATTTGCATGCTTATTATTCTAGTAGTCCAAAGATATTTTTAGAATTTCAGAAATTTGCAATTGGATTGACAGATGGGAAAAAGCTTCTCAAATATGTAGATACCAGATGGATTTCAATGTATGAACCTACCTATAGAATATTTGAAGAATATCCTTCATTGACATGTTTTATGTATAAATACTTTGTATGGATGTAGATAAAGCTAAAGATATATTGTACCGTCTAATAGACATTGAAACTTTACTCACACTATGTGGTATTTTTCCTATGTTGAAGGAGCTAAATGTTTTGATGAAGCATGCACAAGAGCATTGCATCTACATAACAAAATTCATAAGACTAAGAAAACGTGTGTGCTTGAGTCTAGATAATTTATATTTATCAAATGGAAGTTTTCAGGGTCATGTTTTGAAAGCTAGAATGCATTAACATACCTTAAGAATCCCAGTTGCTTCTTAAAATTCAATATACATGATCATCTCTGTATAATAGCACATGGGAAAGAGATACCACTTCATACTTTTTAGAAAAGAGTAGATTTGGTGGGTCGAAATGGAAGAAGTAAGAGTGACACACAATTTATTTGAAACAATATTATCTGAAACTTGAAATAAATTGAATTTTTTTATCAATCTTTATCTACAGAGATCCGTGAAATATTAAAAAGGATAAATTACTTGAAGCAATGGGAGTTGTCAATCCACAATTTTAGAATACAACTGGAGGCACACTTCATTCATCCATTAGTAATTTATTTATCAAATACATGACTAGTTTAATAGACCATTTATGTAAGTGTGAAGAGATAAACGAGTTGTTGTCAAAGGTATTTTACAAAAAAGTTTACTTAGTTCTCATTCAATTGATTTTTCTACCACTATGCTAGAGAAATTTTAATTTCTGGACAAGCCAATGAAAATGGTTCCATTAGAAGACTTTGGAAGAAGATTTATTCAAGTAGTATTTTGTGAGAGGATTTGAGCGAGTATATTTAGCTATATGAAATTTTTCAAACAATGATTCTGGGTTCTATCAAAGATGAGAGGGTATTCAGTGCATTGTCCTTTGTAAAGTCAAAAGTTTGAAATAGATTGGATAGGAATTTAGAAAGCTATCTGAGATTGTATGTATCTAGTTACTCTATGGAAAATTTTCCTTATGAGAGAGCACTTGCATTATGGAATTCACTCATAGAAATAAGAGGATTTGATAAAATTTTGAATGATATAGGGATCCAAACACATCCACCGAACATGCTTCCGATTTAGTTGAATTCTAGGACACAAATGAACGTGTTACTCCAGGATTATTTCAGCTTTAATTTGCCGAGTTCTAAATTCTTGTATACATTGTTGACACTATTGACAATGATTTGATGTATTGATATATTTCATATTCATTAATGATAATCAACTGGTCTTAATAGACTATTTTTTACTTGTAACAAATTCATTTTTTTATATTTTGTTTTATGATTGAAATAAAGACTGATTTATTTGGATCCATCTATGTGATTATTGATTAATGTTTTACATCTACATGAAATGTAAATATTTTTAAACAAACACAAACTAAGCGTCTTAAACCATGCTTTACTATTTACATATCTAAATAGTAACATTAAAACCATTCACAGTAAGCAGAAATCCAATTAGAAGTTTGCATATTAAATTTTTGAAAACTTTCAATAAATGTGATACAACAATAAATATAGTTCCAATTCAAAATTAGTCTTGTATTCATTCTATCAAGAGGTGGATTACTTTATGAAGACATGCATCTTTTCATAAAGCATTTTCAGCCAATATAATTGCAAAATTGTGGGTTGTAAATGGTTTTCAAAGAATCCAGGAAAGTTCTTTCATATAAGAACACATTACGAGGGAATCCTCTTTTCTGCTTATGATTTTGAATCGCAGTTGTCCTTACATCTACCACACAGAATAAAAATGAAAAAATGGCTGCCACTATATTTTAATTCCTACGTTAATATCAAAATTGTGACAACAAACCTATCACATGGTGAAACTTTTTTAAATTCCATGTTCCAAGGAGGTTTGATATTTTTCTTGCACCACAAGTAGAGTTTTCTCGATCTATATAGTGCTCTCTGATTAAACTCTGATGCATACAAATCTTGTGTTGCGGTAGTAATATTTTGAAGAATATTCTACTCCTCCTCGCATGATATGTCTGATGAAAAAGTAATGGATCAACATTTGTCTTTTCCTTCAGTAATATTTATGGATCCATCTTATGCTCCTTGATTATCCTTTTCAATGTATTATTTTGTTTATTTAATAATACAAGTTTTTCCTTCAACTGTATAAATGCATTAAAAAAATTTCGTGCATTCTTAAAATGTGCATCAAATACAATTGCTTCTTTCTTTAAATTTTCATATTTTGCTTGCAAAATAGAAATACAAATGTATTAGTAGTCTATTAGATAAGTCATAATAATTTATTACAATGCTCATAATATCACAATTTTGTGTGTAAAATATGACATACCATAACTTTCTCTTTTTCTACATTTGTAATTAAAACATTTCTTTTTCCTTAGCCCATTTATTGTAGTACGCTGGGCTTCTGCATTAAGATTCTCCAACCTATTTAACATTATGTCTAAAATATCATCATCATAATCATTATTATAAAAAATTGTGCTTGACTGAGCTTTGTTTAGCAAAATGTCAAGCCTTGTTGGTTGGATCTCTACGGTAGTGAACAATGAATGCCTTTGAGCGTGATTATGGTATCGGTATTTATTTATTTGATAAAATTTCTTTCCCTTCTCTCCCAAGTGTGCACTAATTCCACATCAGACATAACAACTTCCTGAATTGTGGCCCCCATACTATCTGATATCATATTTTCGAAGGAAAAATATGTCTTCTGATCATCTGTGAGTGGAGTTTTACTTGGAGGAGGAGGAGATTCTATTATTTGTTGTACATCTAGTTGTGCTTGTGGCTGAGGAGGTGGGGTATATTGTATTAGCCCTCAAGAGTTGCATTGGTGCGCCACCGGAACTTCAGGAGGTCACCCATTTTTCCAAATCTACGCGCTTAACTCGCCCAACTCGCGCAAATCTTACGCAGAGGCACATGCATGTGAGGTCGTCAACCCCAACCCATGCACAGCCCAACCATTTTCCTTGGCGGGAGTCCCTCTGCTCCTGGATAGCGCCTCGTGCACTACCCCGCACGGATGGGGTTTGCCCATCCTGGGGTGTTCAGAGACCTTGGAGATATACTCTACCCTTGTGGGTATGTCGATGCGAGATGTGCATCGTGGATCAGTAGTGGGACTCCAGTGTTAAGTGATAGTGGACTTGGGGAGACCTTTGAGGTGGCAACGTCCTTAGAAGTAGAGTTCATGTGGGAAACAACCAAGAGGCGTGATGGAGTGAGACTGGGATCCGGAGGTCAAAATGGAGGAGAAGTAACTCGGACGCGAGCGAGCCAAGTGTGGCGAGCTCCTCAACCTTGCAGAGGTTAAAACAGCGCAGATGAGTCGAGTGCTCACATAGATGTATCGGAGTGCGCCGGAAGCGCGGATGCGGAGTGGGTGCGAAGCAGAGGCTGAGACTCAGTGAAGTGGACAGAGGATGGTTCACATGGTGATGCGCGACATGGTGGGCTGAGTCAAGGACATCATGGATACCGTTGCAGTGTGGTGAGCTGACAACGAAGGCAGAAGACTTGTGAAGTCAATGCGGTCTGGACGCAGACGGGTGTCTCGAAGAGTAGGCACGCCGATGTCAGTGGCCATGGCATCGGGGTGAGATCAGAGGTTGGATCGAGCCGAGGGAAGAAGAGTACCTCACCCACATGTGATGCGGTCTACAAAGATGGCGAGCTTGCAGTGCTCCCCACAGGGATCTTTGGTGGTGTTGGACTTGGGTGATAGATCAATCAGCAGGTCGGGGTGAGTAGAGGCTCATAACCGGGAAGGACTCAGAGGAGGACTTCCCTCATCGTGCAGTGTAGGTGGTACGCGCGCTGACTCGGGAAGACTCATGGATGGATGATAGAAAGGGGCATGTGATGTTCCTCAGTGGCCTTGTGCAGAACAGTTGGGTGTTCGATAGTGAGCCGGCCAACGACAGAGAGCTGGGTCAGTGATGAGTCTTGGAGGCATGAGTTGTGCATTCCCTCAGGTGAACTAAGAAGGCATATTAAGAGCTCCCGGTAGTTGTATGGGCAGCCGTGGTATTTGGTGAGTGGTCTTCTGGAGCAGTTGTATGGGCAGCTGTGAAGGGTGTTGGAAGGGTTCACTTGTGCATGTGTTGGAGATGCAGTTGGGAATGGGTTGTGGATGAAGATGGAGAAAGGCATAGTCTAGGACTGCTGGAGTAGCTTGATCCTCTAAGGTGAGCAAAAAAAGTAGTGTCTCAGTGCCGTACGTTGGCTAGTGAAATCCGTTGCATAGCTAGCCCCGTGACACTTTTATATTATGCATGTCAAAATAGTTACCCTTCTCTTCTGTTGCCCACTATCAAAACCAAATTTTTTTAAATCGAACTCGATTTGGTTAAAAATCTGGGTACCAGTCGTACTTAAGACACCACCTAGTGAAAAACTAGGAAATTTTGAGGTTATTGGATAAACTGTTCCTGCAGAGTCTATAGGAAACCTTATATTATTGCCTATAATTTTTATTGTTGTTTGAATAGTACACGTCGGTGGTACTAGAGTTCTTTTTACAATCTGCAGTGAAGGTCTATTCACTGCAAGAAGAAAACTACAATGTATTAGAAAACTTATCAACAAATATTTACAAGTAAACAAAAGATGCTAAATATTATTAATTATAAAATACCTTTCATACTCTGGAGAGGCGTGACAAATCGATCTTGACATTGAGAACGAGTTTGATCTATCTTTATCAAAGTCAAACTTTACGAAAAAATAAAAATGTAGAAATATTAAAATACTGTACCACTTATTATTAGCTTAATTAATTATTATAAAGAGTAAATAATAATGTTTATACCTGTAGAGAAGTGCGATGGCATAGAAGATTGGAGCGGTGGAGCTATTGACCCCCTATATTTTTTGACGAGGAAATCGTATAGGGGTTGATTCCCAAATCCATATCAGAATCAAAAGAGACCTCGCGAGGGGCTTTACCCCAAGCAATAGCTTCCTTATGAGATATTGTAGCCATAATTCTTCTCTGCAAAAGATAAAATTACTATTAGTATTGCATTCAAAAATAAGTAATCAATATAATGTGAAAATTAATTGTTACTGTTGTTCTTCAAGAGAGAGCCCAATCATTTTGTCATTAATTGCAGTCAGAATTTGTTTGTTATGTAATTGGTGGAAAGATTCTTGATAGAAAGAAAGTAGATAATTGGTAGAAGAGAAAACAATATTGGATTTATTAGATGTATTTGTATTGGAAAGGGCATTTTTGACATCTGTTTTAATTCGATTGGATAAATATGTGCACTAATCGAATTGTTGCCCCACAAGTGTATGCAATATATACTAAACTACCCAAAGAGGAATGTCTGCAGATCTACCCTGTAACACAATCCATGCTTGAAATCGAGATATCATTGCATTAAATGTTTTTTTTATACTACCTTTATAACAAGGCCTCTTTTGGAACAATTTATAGGAACTACAACACGAAACAAGAAATGTTAGATTCTTGATAGTCAAGTAAAATTAGGAAAACAAACAATTGAAAATAATATTGAACTTACCATCAACTTGCACATTGTAATGAGACTCCAATTTTTTTTTCTTCATCAGTAAGGACAACTTTTGTAGTGACAAATGACTAGTTTTGGAAAGGTAATGTAGTTAACCGATGGATGTCTGTGGGCTCCATGGTGAAAGATACTATATGATCCATCAGGGGAATGGAAAAATGCATCTTTTTCTTGTAAAATGTCAAAGAATTAATCGAGGAAGGAAGTATCTATTTTAAATTGGGGCATGTAAACAATCCATATGAATTATGTTTTCTACATCCACTCCTTTGGTGTGTCTTTCAGTTTAATGAGCTCTACTATCTGAGGGCACATGATATTTTTGTATTGGAATTTGGAGGGAGTGGCAGGAGTGATAGTGGTGCTAGCCATTCTTTGAAAGATTTGGAAACTATAACAATGGAGCGATAGGAATAAAAATATGTACTAGATTTTAGGTGCATGTTGGTGCAGGGAGAAAATTTTAGAGCTTAGAGCATTGTTGATGTGGTGGAAAAAATGAAGAAATAAACCTCATATGGGTATATATAGGTCTCGGCCTCATGGCACTTTGGACATGTGGTGACAAATGGTTGGTGGCGAAGCTCGAGGTAGGGTCTAGGGACTCATGCCAAAGTTACCTATCCAAGTACCAAAAGTTGACCGAACCACCAACCATCCAAATTATTTCCAGTCAAACCATCCAAACACACTTTGATCAGGTGCGTCTAACAAGGTTAGATGAAAAGAACTCCATCCAACAAGGCTAGAGGACAAGGAATCCATCTAATAAGGTTATACAAAAGAACTCCATCCTATTAATAAGGCTAGATAGAAAGGACTCAGTCCAACAAGGTTAGGCAGACAAGAATGTCATCCAAATACATAGAGATGACCGTATAACTATGTTAGATGTCTGCTAAGGAGACTCATCTAATGAGAAAGTGGTGTCGTCCAGCCACATTGAATTGGTCATCCAACTGGGTTAAACGACCAACAAGAAGACTGTCTAATAGAAATAGATGTGTGTCTAATGTATGTCCATGACTCACTGCTAAAAAATATGTTAACCAATATAACACATTCGTGAGGTGGTCGTGAGGGTGAGGCGGCCGAAAAACACTCGTCAAACTATACAAAAATGACTTGGAATAAAATTGTAAATTCTCCTTTGCCACGAAATGATTTTTTAGAGATTTGCCGTCATTTTGAAAGTCCTTTTCAGAGATTTGCCAACCATTCTATAATAATTTTTAAGGGGGTATTAAAATGAACCTAACAATTAACAACTAAAGAACCACTTAGAGGAGGTTTTCTAAGCATTTCGGCAGACATAGGCTCCGAGAAATAGGCTTAGGGCACCCACATGAGCCCATATCCCTCTCTAGGTGCCCCAGATCCAGAAGATTGTTAGTTCACAAACTTTTACGAGGCTCTGCGTGCAATGCTCCCCTCTTTTTTATCCGATCAGAACTTTGGCACATTCCATGAACAATTTCAAAACATATAAGTCATCTTACCTCTTCTTTACACCTAGGGTTTCATACTTTCTTTCTTAGCATGCTTGGGTGAATTTATCTACTTAATTTTCTATTTATTTAATGCTACAATAACAATCAAATTAGGCATATATATTTCATATTTATCTTAATCAATTGCAAAGTGTAGTGCCAAGTCCATCCCAGTTAGTAATAGAGGCAGGTCTCAAGCTTCTGTACCATTGGAGTTCTTTACATTTGAGAGAAGAAGTTAATATCCCAACTCCTACATAATATTCTGTAGCTAGATGAACAGATCATACATTTGCAACATCCTAAATGTGCTCAACAAGGGTAACTTGATTCTCACTAGTAAAAATGGAATACTTTTGAGTACAACTACTAGTATGTCATGTTGTGCGGGAAGAGCCAAGGGACTACCACCATTGAAGCTAACAAAGGGTAAATTCCTATGTGCTGCCATAAATGAAATGGGTCTTAGAAATTTAAAAGATAGTAAGAAAGGCCTACCAGGAGGAGGAGTAGAAAGAGTTCTATTTGGTGGTGATGGTGATCTTTGAATTGATCTCGCTTCTTCTTCTTCTCCTTGGTGACAATTGCAAGTAATCAAAAGATCCTTCTTTTGTTGTTCTTGACCTTGTCTGAATTCTTCTCATAAAACTGAGCACTTTGACTGCTGAAACTAGTTGATATGTAGATTGGAGTCATCATATGTGTAGAAACAAGCCTCTAAAGGCTAGAAATTACTAAGTCACACACCAAAACTTAACAAAATACTTAATATAAAGCTTTCACTCTCCCACCGGGTGTGCCAAAACTGTTAGAGCTCAAATTTACACCCATCCTAAATCAAAATGATCTAGGGATTTGAGGTAACATGGGACTTTATCGAAGTTGTGGGACTTGCAATGAGACATACCTCCAAGGAAGGTTGGTTCCTCTACCTATTCCTACTGCTAAACTACTCTTAAGAATATAAATGTAGCTATCTAACTCTACTCTAACAATCCAAGGGACCAAGGGAAGAAAATGATGCATAAAGAGAAATACTAAACTAAAGAGAAGTGATAACACTAAGAAGAGGGGGAAAGACACTCTCAGATGAGTGAAAATGGGAGGAAAATGAAGGAGGAGAGGGCAAACATGAGTGCCAAAGTTGAAAACAACATTAAAATCAAAATTTTCATGGAGCACAAAAGATTCATACCCTGAAAGGAGAAGAAAACATGCACAATATACATGTAGATGCAATAAAAGGTAAGAAAATGTAATAGAACATAAACTAGGGCAGATAATAACCACAAAACAAGTATTTTATTGCTTCAAATAGATGCATAGTTCATTACAATGAAGGAGGAAGGAAGAATCACCTTGCAAATGTCTAAATATGAGGCTTGCAACTCAAAATCCACATGTAACACTTGTAGAAGGATGCACTAGCATTACAAGAGAGTCCAACCTAAGAGTATCCAACCACTACAAATGCATCTTTTTATAGTTTATAGAAAATGGGAGAGAGAGAGAGAAAGAGAGAAAATCAGATTTCCCCTTTCAACCACCAACAAAATGCATTAATTCTTTGAAAATAGGTATGGGAACCATTAAAAAATTCATTCCCCAATGATACTTTTCTTGTGGGAGAAGAAATGGGCACCATACCTCACCAAATGTGGTGGTTGAGCTACCTAGAATTGTGTTATTTAATGATGGAGATGTTTTCCTCTTTTCACCCACCTACCCTCACCAAAATTAAGAAATTTACTTTCTATGATGTAGAGGATGAAGATACCTTTCCAATGGTACCAATTTTGTAAAATTTTGAGCACCGGGGAAAAGATATGGCCATGCGGATTACAGGGGGTTGAGGAGGAATACGAGGTTCCTAGCATATTGCCACTATCTACTTTTAACCTGTTCTTTCTTTGTGGTGCGGGTAGATTAGATATTTAGGGAACTCAGGGAACTATGGATCCATTCTTTCTTTTCATTCTGGCCCCACTTTTCCCGCATTAGTCGTGATTTGGTGTTGTGGTCGATATTCGATCCGGGTGGAACTTTGGAACAGTTCCCATCGGGGCTGAAGTTCTTGCATTGTTCATTCTCCTCGCAGCAATTTCTTTGGCTTTTTCTAACTCCCTCTTCCGCTTAATTCTCTGTACTTTACTGCTTCACCTTGATGTGGTTCTCGAGTTCCATGTTATGCACACATCTTCATAACACTATTCGCCTTGTCCCTTTCTCCATTCATTACGGTCGACATTGAATGCGAGGAACCAAAATCTATGTGGAGCAGTTCCATTAGTTCATTTGGTTCTTGCATCTCCTCCCTCCACATCACACTACATCAGCTCCACACATCTGCTGAAACGCCTCTGTAGAGAACTTAGAGCCCAACAAAATCATTCCACTAGTTCCCCTGGCAAAGCCCGATCCACCCACAAAACATTGTCAACTTGATCAATGTAGAAAAATCATAAATGCGGGAACAAGAGGAACAAAATAACTATTCCTCCTGTTCCTTCCAGACCTTAAAAACCTGCAATACACTATAAATGACCCAAATTTTGATTTTTTCTAAGTTTTTGGGCTTTTAAGGCCAACAGAGAAGGAGAGGGATGCCCCAAAATAAATGCAAGTGCCCTAAAACATGGAAATTACATGTTTTCTCTAGTTTCTTATCCAAGGATCCATCATACTACCTTAGTCCATATTTTTCAAGTTGGCCAATTTACAAGGGGTGCAAAATTGGATAATAGATTGTTTGATGATAGATTTGTAATTAAATCTTGAAAAGGAAGTGTGTTGATACCCCTAGGAACACGAACATCATGGAGTGCATGGGAAATAATGTCTTGAAACAAAGATGATGTTTTACTCAAAGACATGGAAGGGATTTGTGTAAATGCCTTCTTTGATTGTTTGATAATGTCATGTGAATCGAGGCGAATAATTCACAATGGATGGATGTTGTGAAAAATCCATAGACTTAGGATTGGACATTATGAATGTCATGACGGTGTCTAAACCTATTTTTGTAGTGTCTCTACAACAAGACTAGGGATGTTAGGTGTAATTTTGAGCAATGAAGTGATGGAATCAAACTCCAAATTGTTTGATGACTGACCCTATTTTTAGGTTCTTTATTTGTACCATGAGTTGGAAAGGGATCTTGAATGACTTCCAATGTCTCATTTAGCATGATAGGATTTAAAGTGTCTGCGGAACATTTTTAATTTTTATTGAACCGACAGAAGAGTATCTGGAGGAGAAATTGATTGTCTTTGATATATGGATGATTGAACCTTATATTATTGATCTCATTTAGGTCCATCGTATAAAGGGTTTTGGAAAACATTCAACTCGTCATTGGAAGTCATGGTAGTTGACGTGTTTTCTATTTTGATGGCTACATTATTAATTAAGTCTTGGACATAGTGGCGAAGATTTGAACAATGATCCATAGAGTGGCCTTTGATGCGATGGTATTCACAATATTATGATTCTTTATACCACGTAGGTTGCCCTTTTTGAAGGGTATCGTGATTGGATATATTATCATATTAGCACTTGCTAATTGATGAAATACACTAGATAGACTTTCTTTGAGAGGTAAATTTTCACTTTTGGAGTAGATTCTTTGTTAGGGAGTATGGTTGGTTGTTTTATTGATTTCTCACCGGCTTTGATTCATTTTGAAATTTCATGAAGGTTTTGTAATAATGCTTCATTTAATGTGTTGCGTGAGCCTACCATTGTACTAAAGGTAAAGACCTAAAGTGAAGAGGTGGTTCATGAATTGGTTTGGGTTTTAGAGTCCATTATGACTGATTTGGATGTTTCTTAGTTTTGAATAAGGTGAATATCCAGAAGTATATGACTTTGAGTAGGATTGATATGCTTAAATTTGGACAAAGTGAATGTCTAAAAGATAAGGTTTTGATTGATAGGATATGATATGCTTAAATTTGGACAAAGTGAATGTCCAAAAGATAAGGCTTTGATTAATGAGATGTGATATGCTTAAATTTGGACAAAGTAAATGTCCAAAAGATAATACTTTGGCATTGAGATTGATTTAAACTTTGATAATGTGAATATCAAAGTATAAGACTTAGATTGGAATTGATTACACTTAAATGTGGATATGGGTATCCAAAATTTAAGACTTTGACTTGACTTGTGGATTTGTTTAGCTTGGATAAAGTGAATACCCAAAGAAAAGACTTGTGATTAAATTTTATTTTTCTTAAACTTGATAAAGTGAATACCAAAGTGTAAGAATTGGATATGATTGGATTAAAATGATGTGCTTAAAATTGGAAAGTGAATCCAAAGAGTAAGGCTTAGACTTTGTGCACTCTAGTTTGGTATGGGTATCTAAAAGGGAAAAGTTTGATTTTGATGGGAATAGAATATGGTGCGAGTTGAGAGAAGAATGTGGAAAAAAATAATCGACTTAGTAATTTGATTGAAAATAATGTTATTGGCTTCATTTTTTCAAGCTTCCTATATAGGGATCTCTCTCTAAATAATGGAAGTGTTATTCGAGTAACCGTTGTACACTACAAAATTTCTAGTCGTAAGCTTTACTTCACCCCCCTTGATTAATTAAGTTGGGTTTTATCCCACTCCATCGATCAAAATAGGGCCTTCACTAACAATAAGCTTGGCTCTAATCTCATAGGTATCTCTAGTCAAGTGGGTGGGGGTTCCCATTTTGTTGGCCGGTTTCCTTAAGGTGTCAAATACTTTGGGTTTCATGTGGTACTCATCAAAATCCATTTTAGGACCATATCCAAGAACTTCCCACAGTTAAAACGAACATGAATAAACCTTTATCCAAACCTACAATACAAGTTTATAAAGTTTATTAAAATAAAGTTTGTTTTGTTTTCTTCGATCAAGGCAACCTGCATACGATGTTAGTAGTTTGATTGAGTTTTCAAGGTAGTATTCATATGATTTTGTCCTACAATCAATAAATTAGTAGTTTTTCTGCGGTGAAAACATGATATAAAACAAAAAGGCAAACTTCACCTTTTCGATTCTCGAGATCACCCAAAAAGGGCACAAGAGAAGAACATACATAAGCTGGTTTGATAAGATTAGATTATATAAAGATTAAAGCAAAGTAAGTGTTTAAATGTGTATTAATGAAAACCCACAAGAAAAAAAGTTGAAAACAATGTTAAGATAATTGTTGGAAATGATTTAACATATTGGAAAATTATAAAAAATGGAAAAAGAAAGACACATAACGCTATCATATGCAAGTAGGTGTGCTAACATAATCTATCAACATTAGTGCACTCAAGGAGATGCACTAGCGTAATCTGCTCACGGTAGCACACTCAAGTAGATGTGCTAGTATGACTAAGGGTTTTCTAATGACAAACTGATTATAGTAGCATGTGCAGGAGGTATGTAAGCACATGCATAGGAATAGTGAAAAAAGTATTACAAGAAGCACGTGAAGGGCTACACCAATGCGGGTAGCTTAACACTAGTGTGTGTAGCGACGTGTACTGATATGATAGCACAAATAACGTGTAACGCTAGTACAAGTATCCTATAGATGGACAAAAATGAAGAAACACGTAAAAATACTTCCTTTTTCTCTCTGTTTCTGCACCAAAACCTTGAAACTTTAACAATAAGTCTAAAACAAAACAAACAACTCAAAGATAGAGTTAGATTAACAAGAAATAAACTAAAAATGCTAAAACATGTGTGGGAGTTTGATCGGGAATGCCGAATGTAGACCATGGAAATTACATAAAAGAGAAAGTTAAAACAAAGTAAAGAAAAATTCCGTAGTAAATCCCAAAACCACCTTTGATTGGATTTGACTGTAATGTGAAAAGGGTTTGGTGATGTTCCTGTTAGATCCAATTGATTTATAATATTTTTTTTGATTTGTGGATGCTCCAAATAAGTACTCTGAATGGAAGATAGATCAAACTATAAACATGAAGATTACTAATTTTTATGTGATGCCACCAACATAAATTATGAATGATTATTTGATTTACCAAGAAAATAAATAGAATAAAAATATGAACTCTCAAGCTTGTTGGTGGATGATTTGTAAAGGAAATACCATTGATTTATAGCCGAGGAAGGAGAATCCTTAAGCTAAGTTTAGATTGAGTTGATTTGGAGATAACTAAACATGACCGAGTTGTTTAGTTTGATTGAACAGTTGAAATTCTGTATTAGATTTGCATGAATGAGTCATTGTTGAGTTGGCAAGGGGTTGCACATGTTTTTGATTATTAATTCCATATCCTTTATTTTATTCACCCAAAAAGTGTTGTGAATGATTTGCTTTTGGAAGGATGTGAACCGATTTTGGATTGCCATGACTTGGGAGATATCTTTAGTTAACTCAAATGCATGATTTGAGTTAATTTAAACATATCTTCTTGAATTTAATAATGATTTTTATCTTTAGTCATGAATTTTAGTCAACTTGAGTTGAGGAGGTGGATAAGATGTGAGGATATTTAATTTATTTAAATATGAAAGTGGATATGTGAGGATTTATTTAATTAATTTGATATTAAATTAGATAATAAAATTAGCTAAGGGGGGTGATAGGGTGCAATAGAATTAATTAAATTAATTCTAGAGAGGGACAATGGGTTTAATAAGATTTTGAACGGTTACAATGCGTAGTGGTTATTTTGAGGTGTCTACACTCCTTGACATATGAATGAAATATTTTTAAAAATATTTATTCTCGTAAGTTCAACTTAATTTTTTAGTCATTTTGGTAACCATATTCTTGAATCAAAATGCATGCTCGCTAATATGTTCATTACCTATTTTCCTAAGTAGGGAATCTATGTTGAAATTTGACCTTCATGCTAATGCTCATTAAAAACGTTCAAGTAAATCATTTATCACCGAGGTAAGGGTATGCATAAATACTTGACATGACACATAAAATTAATCGAGATAATAGTCTTTTAGGATCCTAAGATATAACCTTGTTAATAATTGACATCCATACAAAAAAACCCAAACAAGAGGCATTAAATAATCTGGGTGTGGACAAATGGATCTCCCTTCCAAAGATATAGTTCAAATTTTGGATCTTTGAAACCCATTAAGTGTAAGCATGTACGTAATAAGCCAAAGAAGTGAGTAATACTTGATTGAAGCAAAACATGGTTACATGGCTTTTGAGACCCTTTGGAGAATTCCTTAATTTTATCTTGTAATTCATGCATAGTGTTCATCATAGTGGTCATATTAGAAGGTAGGTAATTAATAGTTGAATATGTAGGAGTTAAGGAAGAAGTAAAAATATATGAGAGTCAAAGCGGAGGTATAAAATACGGGAAACACTTAAATCAAGAGAACCACGAAATATAACGGTTTTAGATAAAATGAGATATGCCTGCAAGAAAAGGCATTGGAGTTGTTTCAATATGTTGGTATGATTGTAACCTTCATATTTTGATTGGATCTTCCTTATGACCCTCAATATATTGTCCATTTCACTAGGTTGTTTGAAGATATATCGTCTCGGTTTATTAAATCTTAAAGTTGAGTTGGGTCTCTTAGAGTAATGTTTTTTTCCTTGAATACTTTGAATTTTAATAGGAACATGAAGATTATTTGAAATACTTTCGTTCATAAAAATCTCAAGAAGCAAAATAATTTCTGAGTGAATTTAGGTTTCATAGAGAACCATTTTTTGATCTTTACAAAAATATTATGAAAAAATCAAGAAAACTTATAAAAAATCAACATACTTAAAATTTAACTCAACACTTTGTCATATTGAACTATTAAATTTAATAAATGATATTATAGTTAATCAACTTAAATGTAATAAAATATACAACATACGGAGGAACAATACACAACCAAATAGCTCCATGGTAAGTTGGGAGGTTTTTAAAGGCGAGGAGGAATTCAAAATTGATCCTTGCCGGTGGTCAAAGTTTCCTAATGGCTACCATTATACCCTCATGCAAATGGGATAAAGTAATAAAGGCAGTTTTGATCTTTATGCATTTAAATGACTATTGTAATATGAAGTTGTTCTTATCATTCCCCATTAATAAAACCATTGTGGAATTTAAAACTATATAGTCATGGTCGTCAACTTCCTCACTTCGATCACAAGATATTTTAATAAATGGATTTGACATTTATGATAGTATATTATTTGAATTTTTAAAAGAAGATGTGTATGCTTTTTTAATAATCTTTTATTATCTATCAATGCAGATATCATGTAAAGTGTATATATAAATTAATGAATACTATTGTATAATATTGGCATGTTGTATATATATCAAATATTGTACCTATATACAACACATGCACATTGTATTTTGCAGTCTCTCTGTCTCCCTGCTGTCAGTCATTGCTTTTCTGCATTATAATATCTCCATAGCTAGTCAAGGTTATTACCTCCTTTCATTAAAATATTTTTATTTTCCTTGAGATTGTTACCATCTCCTTACTCATTGATTATTGTGTACTGTTTTCTTAGATTTTTTTACTTAAAAGATATATTCTATAATCACATGTTATTTCAGCAGATAATTTTTAACGAGGAAATAGCTTTAGCTTTATATACCTTTTGACCATTCAAACAATACTGGTACAAGTATCTTTCACACTTTAGTTTTATATGCTTCACTTGAACATGCACTGGTGTGGATAACAGTGCCTGGTGTAAGCATGGGAGGATGCATTTGCACGTGTAAAGATTACTCCATTTTGATTTTCTTTTATATGCCCACTTGCCTGTTTATGTTCCAACAATAATACTATTTCTTATCATGTTGCAGACAAAGATTAGGGAGTGTATTTAGCTCAATCTTGTGGGTTAATATTTTTAATTCTGCACTGGATTTCAAAAATATAGTCAAACATTTCAGACACAACTCTATTGGAGTACAATAAGTTTTAGATAAAAACTTTTTTTGAAAGTTACTTTGGACCTAAGCTTCAAGCAAGATAATGCATCTCCAATAATGTATTAGCTGTGCCTACAAAGTGATAGGTCATATAAGTTAGGTTAAAGGTCAAAAAGATAGCTTCATTGCATGTGAAATCGAAGGGTAAACTGCTTTAAACACTTTGTTTGTATAATTTAATTTTATATATATTGAAAAGCTTATATAAATATAGAGTAGTTGAGTTATAATACTTATAAATGAGTGGATACATTACATTTCAAATTGTTATTTTTTTAGTTGAGGAAGTTAAAGATTAATGCATAATATCCTTTTGCTGACGGGGATTGGATGGATTCGTTAAGTTGGAAGGTTGTATTTGGCGCTACCCAAGTTAGTATCTCACTAGGCACGAGCCCTGTTCGGGGTGGTTTCACGCTGGTTAAGACGGTTGGATCTGGTTTGTAGTGCTCATGGTGGCCGCTCTTCTTCAAAGTGGCCAATCTTATTCGAATGTGGTGCCGTTGGTGGCGAGGTTGTCATTGTGATTGAATGTTGGAAGGTTATTATTATATACCCGGTTCATATCTCCAGTCAAAAGCGTTTACGGAAAACATCTTATCAACCCTTATTTAACTATAAAAATACATAATATTTTTTCAATTAAAAAAGAGATAAAAAAGTTTAATATTTCATATATCAAGAAATTACGAGAAGTTTTAGGCAACAAGAGGTAGTGTTTACGGGAAAGGGTCTCGTCGATCCTTATTTAACTATAAAAAAATTACATAATATCTTTTCAATTAAAAATGAGATAAAAAAGTTTAATATCTCATATATCAAGAAATTATGAGAATTAAGAGTTATGACAAGAGAAGTTTATGTGATATTGCGTAGGTTAACATGGTTGAAATGTTGACTAATCAATACATTATTTATCATTTTTTGGATATTATGTTTTTGGGTGTTGTTTTTAAAAGGTCAATGGGTAAAAGAGGTAGGATCATCTAATTTGTCACCCAATCTCTTTCCTCGATAATATCAAGTATTGGATTCCATCCATTCTCTTCTTTATTTTTCTTTCTCAACATTCAATCCATTTATTAATATTTACTAAAGATCAAATTTATGGAGAATGATGAATTTAAAAATTGTTCAAATAAGAAAATATTTAAATATATAATGAAGTTAATATAATATTGAAGTTTAACATAATATCTAGGTTTTATAGGAAATGTTTCACAACTAGAGATATGCACTCTTTTCGAAGACACACACTTGGTCTCGACTCTATAACATTTCCCGTCGTCTCATAAACAAATATGCTTCCTAAATAATTTTCTCTTACACACCGTTCCATGTGCAATTCTAAAATCTACAAACAAAAAAATTGAGTCTCACCATAGAAACTGTCTTTGTTATCTTTACACCATCCACCATATCTTTATTAATATATATTTTCCCATGGATAGGTTGGGCAATGGATTCGATCAATTTTGAGCTCCACCTTCCAAAATGGCAAACATGTTGAGTTGAGATCATAGTGGATCATAAAAACTAACAAAATCCCCAATGTAATAATAAGATTAACATGAATGTTTTTTTTTTAAAATTGAAAATGTTTCCTTATGTATTATATATAATCATCTAGTATAAGTTATTTGTATTAAAAAAGAGAGAAAATTATATTTTGAGAGCCACATAGGTTTAGTTGAGAAAGCTAAATATTAGTAGATTAAATTTTTTTCCAATATAAAATAAAGATGTAACAACGAGGAACAAAAAGTATTGTGTAACATGAACCATAATCAATATTGACGAATGAGGAGAAGGATCTTCATGCTTGTCTCCCCAACATCCCCATCTATCACCAAGTGGATCTATAACATCGGCTGATTTTACCCATCTTTATCTTTATCTTTATATTTGTCTTTGTCTTTCTCTTCATTGACATTCTAATGATTAGGGAAAATGGCCAACATCAAGTGAGGGAATTTCCCTTGAGTAGGAACCCGCCCAACAAGAAGACTCCCACCGGAATGACCTCTACCACCACTTCTACCTCCTTAATAGTTGCGAGGTAGAGAAGATACAACCACCACGGGAGAGCAACTTTAATGTTTTTTTTACAAGAATGAGATCTTTTGCACTAGTCAAAACCACAACCCCGAGGAGGAGAGAAGTGGTGAGGTGAGTTTGAAGGAGCTCATCTTACAACACAAGGTGCACTACCCCAATGGTCAAGGAAATGCTGAAGGTGTGCCACCATTAGAATGAATTTCTTGGCTTGCACCTAAATTTGGAGAGTAACATTGCAAAGCTCATTAACTATGTTAGCTTGAGATAAACACTTTTTCATGTGAGATAAGATTGAAATTAGCATCATTTCTATCTTTCAATACTTGATAAAGAAGGTGCCAAATTTGAATGAATTTTGTAGGAAGCATGGTTGAGCCCCTAAAAGTATCGTTTTCAAAGTGAACGTGTCTTGGAGGAAAAGTTAAAAAAGGTATGAATATAATGTTGAGTGGATCAAGAATGCTTGCAAAACCATAATATATTTTTAATAGACTTTGGTTGGTGACAACATGTGTAGATTGGGTGATTCACGTTAGGGTGATTTGTGTGGAAGTGAACCACATGTGAGCTTATTGAAATACATTGATGTAGGATACACTAGAGGAAGAAGGACCTCTTAGGTTTGATAATGGTCACCCATGCTATGGAAAACCTCATTTTCCACACTAGTTCAATGGAGTTAACTTTCCAAGGAACATTGAGAGGATCAATGAGAAACTACTAGTGGCAAGGAGTTGATACCCTAACCGAGGTTTCTATAAGTTAAAAGGAGTCTGAACAAGACACTTCTAGTGAATCCACCATCTAATAGGTTCTTACAAACAAATTTTATGGAGACGATGGTTAGCTACTGAAATTCTAGAATTCCATAATCAACAAATGATTATTAGATTGTAGCTTAAATTTATCTCTTAAATAAGGCCCAAGAGTCCAATCCTGGAAATATTACAAAAATTCCAATAATGACTTCAATTCCTCTCCTAATAGCCTATCATGCTTTTGATCCACGAGACCAAAGAAAAAAACACATTGTAGTAGGAGAGAATGGAAGGCCACAAAAAGGAGTGGAAATCAATAAAGAGCCCAACTCGAAGCTATCCCGTATACATATCAAGTGTGGTTTCAACTTATCCAAAGCATTCCATATGCTTTTGGTCACAAGACTACTATTTTTTTTTGATAAGGACGTGAGGGTGAGTGCACAAAGACGTGGCGACCTTTGTATAGAGAAGTGACATGGATTTCTTGAAAATAAGAGTTTGTAGTTTTGAGGATTATACTTGATATATTGGTTTAGAATTTTATAATGGTGTGAATAGATGAAATATAGGATTATGATTTTAGAATGTTGTCTAAATTTTTTTACTTGTTAAAAATAATATCTATACATTTTTCATCTTTTATGAAAGACACTCATTTATTTTTCTAAAAAACACAATGAGTGTCAAAGTGGCACACTCATGTATGGTCATTAAAATTAAATATTAATACAATATTTTTTGAATACGTAATATATTTACAATTTTGTAGCTCCTCATATATATATTTTAAATTTTTGGAAAAATATTTAATTTATTATTAATTTTATTAGTAGAGTTCGTGTGGATTTTAAAACAATGTTATGACATGCTCAATTATTCAATTTTAAAAAATTTCTAGAAGGGAAAAACTATATGGTTGTATCAAGATGTTTTTCCCCTAGCATCGGATTTTTTTAAAAAAATTAAAATTTACATTTATATTTCTTAATGTGTGTACAACTAAAATTGGTATAAAAATAAAAACAATATCAATTTCATTCAAAATTGACAAAAAAGGAAAATCAAAGTAAACATTAAAAAATTAGATGGGTAAGCGCATTGAAAATAGGGTACAAAACCCATATTTTGTACTTTTAGTAAGGTTTCAATATACTCTATTTTCAAAGAGTCGAAGTGGTAGAAATGAGGCAAAAATTGTGTGACAATCAATTTAGTTTCCATATAGAATACTTATGACTGTAAGTGGGGTTACAACCATAACCCTCATGAATGTACGTAGTTACGGCCATGACACTTATACTTATATATATGTGTGGTCATTTCCCTCAATTCTCCAGATTTAGTTTTTTAATATTCACACGGTTATGGACATAAAGTATTTAGGGTCATAATTACTTACTACCATAACTTGTTATAGCCATCATATGTAGGGACGTAAATACTTACGACCGTAACTAGTGTAAACCCAAAAACATGGGAAATGTCAAAAATTGAACCACAACTTTGTGCATATACCCATGAGTGAGAAGGAGGGTTTGTATATTTAATCCTTTCTAGAATCCTTTTCCCATACGACATCTAATAGTGATGCAATTCTTGAGGATAATTTTCCAGGGATTCATCACCTTTAAAATATCGAATGACCCATTTAGTGCATAGGAAATGACCTTGAGTTTGAATGTCAAGGATCCCAAGGTCACTGAATTCCTTGTTTTTATAGTAAATATCCCATGCCACTCTATGAAATCCTCTTCCACCTTTACCATTAGAACATGAACGTCCATTTAACATAACAATATATAAAATTAGAATACATTATGTTATAGAAGGGACTAGTTTTTGTTGTGTTGGGGGTGGTCAATGTGTATTTCATGAGCATATTTAGTACTTTTTGGTATTAGTGAGTTTTATTTTGAGAAAAGTTAATATAAATATTTCATTTGATTATTCATCTTAAATTGATAGTTTAGGCTCAACATTGTCTTGGATGTATGTTTCTTCACCAACATATAAACACTCAACATATTTAACACTATTGGTCTTAATACATGTTAACCTATGCACCAATCCAACACAATTTTTTTCAACATAATTGTTAGTCAAGATTATAATGTTTAAACTAGTTAACACCTCATTATCCATATTGTATAAGTACTTATGCTTTGATATACATGCTTGATGGTTGTTGGATGCGATGTTGGAATATAATGTCTATGATTTGTTAACAATCAACTTAGACCTAAAACTTGGCATCCATTTGATCGTAATAGGCATTGCAAACATCAAATTTGATGTTCATTTGACCAAAATAATACGTTTTATAAAACATGGAGATTGTTAAAAAAATGTAATATCTTGGCCATATAGTGGAATTTAAAACTCATTTTTTCCCGAAAACATTTTTTTCCGAGTGATTCACATTCTTTCTACTAGATTGATGTCATTTTTCACCAATGTGTTACGGTCATTGGGGAATTCATGGAAAAGGTGATGGATTTAAAAATCAATGTGATATGTGGTGCAAACAAGGAGGGGCCTCAAGTGAAAAAGAGGCACCCAAAATTTAGACCACAAAATTACTAAAATGACACTCTTTTTCATTTATTTCAAGGACTTAATGACCTATAAAAACATTGCATCTCTCTCCTATATTCTATTTACCCTCCCAATCCTTGTAAGGCTTTGGAAAAACTATATACATTGCATCTTCCCTAAGACTAGACATATAAGTGTTATAAAAATCTCTAACAATCGTAGGATTGTATCTAGCCAATTTGTTCCTACCAAAATAAAATACCCTATATTATTTATCTTTGAGTTCAACATCCTCCTCAAAACATAAAAAATCCATTTTTAATGGCCTAGTGGAAAGCTATGGATCATTATCTCCTCTAAAGTGTCCTAAGTCACTATAAATTCCCCCAAAGCTAATGATTTCAAATGGTTGTTTTCTTTCCTTTTAATATCTACAATATAAGTCTTATTTGTGGCCTCGAGGAACACCCAAGCATTAAATGTGAGGGTTTTGAGTTGGTGATAACTCCTAAATTCCATAGTTTAGTAGATTTAGAAACACTAGAATGTGAAATTAATCTTCCACACATGACAAACTTCTCCACATCTAAAACCCCCAATTAAAATCCCTCTTCAAGAGATTTCTAATGATCCCAATAAACCATATTTAGAGATTTATCATGAAATTTATGGCCATATCAATTTATCATAAGTTGTTTTCCCTCTAGAAACATTTTAGATATGTATCCTTAAATTAAAATAAGATTACAACTAATGTATCCCCTCATATCCCTATAATCTAGATACCATATAATTTGGACCCTTTTCTCTATAAATCTCCTTGAAAAAAATAATGAGATGGTGAAACATGTAACCATATTATTTTATTTTTACTTATGTCACAACATAAAGCCTTTGTGATACTCATGGAAGAAGAGCACTCTTATTTTGAGACACATCACAATCTCGATGTTTCACTCTATAGTTTCCCCTATTCAACTTTTAACTAAGGCATTCCATGATTATGACATGTGACATAAGTTTGATCCATTACGACGCAGGCCTTTCAAACTATGCAACCCTTTGACCTTGCGACCTCCTTGAAATGATTCACTAGTATTTTGGCACTTATCTCAATCAAGTTATCTTAAACTCGTGAATTTTCTTATTTATCTTTGTGGCCATTTTGAGTCTTTATGGACATGTGGGAATACATCTTGTAGCTAAAAACATAGTAGTTATTGTTTATCTTGAATGGTTTACTTAGCGATAAATACTATAATCCATGAAACCCTCAAGAAAACTTCATTAAAGAACAATGGCCACTACTATTAAACCTACATATTTGTAAACCTAAAAAAAGTGGCCAAATTTTCTTAAGAACATTAAAAACACTCCTACCATGTTGTTGGGTGATGTCATATTTCCTTTCTCCTTGGATGTTTCTACATCATAATTAAAATGTGATATCCTAGTGACATGGATTTACTAAGATGAGAAAGAACTATTTTTAACATTAAGAGCAATGGCCATAACTTCTCTTTTTAATAGTCCAAGTATCTTAGCTAATTTGTGCGTTTCTTCTTCCATATCCATCCCCTTGTTTGATTTTGAACCACCCCCTCCACTTATACCTAGCCATTCCATACTCTACCCTTCCCTTTTCTCGTCCATCCACCTCCTTTGAATTTTGATCTATTTTCCTTCTCAGTACCTTCTTTTAATGAGCTTTGAGTCACCAAAACCTAACCACTCAACCTAATGTTTCTCATTTTTATTTTCCTTGAGGGATTATATCCATCTATGAAAATCCTCCTCCTAAAACCTTCTTTTTTTATAATATTTTTCCAAAATTCAATTGGGATCCACAACTAAAACTACATATTCTCCTTCATTACTTTGGACGTAATATCCTTCTCTTACCACCCTCTATGCATCCATAAGATTTAATATGGATTATTTATCTATAAAATATCCAAGAAGCTCTACTAATTTCTATCCTTTCTCATGCTTCATGATCTTAGATGGATAATCTCCTTCCACTTTGAAGGATACTTCAAATGTATCCCTCTCTACCTCTAATTTTCCACCTATACACAAACAACTAGAAGCATAATTAAATTTGGAGTTATGGGAATGAAGATTCCTTATACATTCCTCCTCCTTACTCTCCTTATTTCTCTTATCTCCTTTATTTTCTTTAGGTGATACTAACATCAATTGCCTTATTTATTTTCCTTCTTATCATTTCACCCTATAAAAACTCTCATTTTTCCTAGGGGATGGTCTATTTATGGAGTGTAGGCACCTCAACCAAACTACCCCATCCCCAATATTTTTTCACCACCACCCACCTACTTGGAAAATTTGAAGGGACTACTATAATAAATTTGGTAGCTTGTCCTTTAGAAATGAATTGTCTCTATACTATGACTTATCTGTGCATGCTAAGCCCTTTTGACCCATTTCTCCTTCTCTGCTTGAATTATTTTACTATACACATTTCTTATTCATTAATATTACCAAGTTTTAGCTATCCAAAGTAGTATAGCACTATTATACATATTTCCTATTATCTTTCTCTCCGCCATCATGAATTAATTGTCTGAAACCATACACACCAGTACCAAAGCCATACTATGGTTTGGGACGACCCATACAATCTTATCTCATGCTATTTTCCTAATTTTGTATCTTTATTTGGGTCATTTATTATCCTATTTTAGTCATTATTAATGTGACAATTAACCTATGAAAGCCTATATAATCAAAGTATTATGCACTTAATAATTCACAAGGAACCTATAAGCACTCCTTAACAAAAATACCTTCAAAATCACTCAAGGCTATTCTAAATATTCCTAAAGAAGGAAAATATCTATAAGAGTAGCCACTATGTAGGTATGAAGCACTCAAGCTAGGTTTAGAGGTCTAGCTTCCCCATCTAAAATCCTCCAAAGGTTGTAGATCCAAGTCATAAAAGTTAATACAAAGTAGTTCCAAAGTTACTAAGGTTCAAAGGGAACCAGTTTAGCATCTCAAAAATAACACACTATATCACTACCATGCATGGTACACTCATACATTATCTATAGTTATGTCCACTATTATTTATGTCAAGGGACACAAGGGCTTGATAAGGAGTTAGATTCATTTTCATACATAATTACACAGACACCAAGAGAATTGCATGGATTTTCTCGCATTTATGCAATAAAAATAGATTATTTTAGGAGGGGTTCACTACCACTGTGGTTAGTCCAATTGCACCATATACTATTTATTCCATTTTGTATCTAATCATGTTCATGAAGTGCTAGTGTAGGTATTTAGGATTTTATAAATTACAGGTCACTATATGAATGTGTTACACAGTTATAAACCCTAGCTGCAAATAGCAAAATATATTTCTAGGCCACCGATTGTGACACTAAAATTTATAGAGCACCATAATACATCTATTGGAGACTATAAAACCTAATACTAGACTATACTATGCTATTGTACATACCTATGTGGTTTCAAACCATTTGATTTTCTAGTCGCGACTATAAAGATGAAACACTTCTATATCTTTAACCATATGCAAAACTATTTTACATACATATATCCTCTTTGTGTTTCCACAACTTCTTGTGTTTCAAGCAATCATTTATATCATTTTATATTGTGAATTCCTTCAAATATATATCTTATTTTTCTTATGTTTTATTAATTAATTCAAAATATACAATATGTGCAACCATTAACACATTTTAATAATAAAGAATCAAACTAAATCATACCATTATTTATTTATTTATTTTTGGTGTAAACTTTTAGTGAATGTGATTGTATCTTGAGACCTAGGTGGCCCTAAGGCTTATCATCCTTCTTTGGTGTATAATCTTATTAATTAGCCCTTGGGTTTGTTATCCCGTGTGTTTACATGTCTTAATCTATAATACCATTCATTTACTCATATATGATGTACCCAAATTTTAATATCTCATTGATATAAATATCTGTGTAGATATTTATGATAAATTTGATGTCTCTTATTAAAATGAGCGTGTTGAAACATATGAGTCGTATAATGATATTATCTCTTATTATTATGCTCATACATACCATACTACTTCTATCTTTGCTAATAATATCTATATTATGTTTGCTGAGAAGTTTCTAATAGAATAGAAGGATCCTATAATGATTTTTAAGATAATATTGATTCTCTTCTGAAGATGATGAAATTAAATTTACCAATTTTATGTGGAACCACACTTACCACATTTACACCCTTATATGGAGTTATCTAGTATTACAAACTATACAATGCTTGTATCCTTACGGGAAACCAATCATGTCCCTCATAGTAATGTAGCATTTTCTATTACCATGTCTTCTACTATAGGGGACTACGTCCATCCCCGACCCGACATTGTTGCAATTTTTGTACATAATGTCATGAATCGATCCAATCCCAATCCCAATCCAAGTTAACGCAAACCATATACTATATCCACCCATGGGGGTTCTTGATATTCTTCTAATATGCAGGCCCTTGAGAACCTTTTTCACGGTTTGTAATCCCAAATCTTACAATTAAAACAAGGTGCATCAATATCCTCTAGTATTCTGAGTCTACTTAAATACTTTTGAACCCACTTTCACATGAAGTTGCTTCATATCCTTTTCCTATTGGTTTTGTTTCTAATAAAATTCCTATTTATAATGGATAGGTGGTCATGAATGACACCTTTTATCTTTACATATCACGTAGTTAGATTATGCTTATAATGGCGGTTTACTTATTAATCTCTTTCCTTAAGGATTTAAATATTTTTCATTGCAATAATTATACGATCTTCATATTCATTCAATGTGTGACTTTACTTCTTTAGATAATCAATTCCTGGGACCACTTTCCATCAATATTGGGAATAATGTATCATAAGATCAAGTGTCTAAGATGTGACAACGATCCAATTAACCCACTAGTGACTATGTTCGCATTATAAGAAGTTTCCCATACTTGTAATAAAGTCCTAGCTGAAAATGAGCTTCAATATCTATTTACTTATATCCTTCATACTCCTTTACAAGAATTAATTATCTTTGACAATTTTTGATCATTTAATCACTTAGTCATATAATGAAAGAGAACGAGGCTAAGTTCCTTGTAATGAATAATATCAAAGGTGTTGCTAGTGTGCTTATCACATCTAATATCAAGTTTGAAAAAAATTGATGATAAAGTTACTTTTAATGTCATATCCCAACCTACAAAGCTTCAGTTACATGATCCTCCTATGGAAATTCACATGATTTCCTTTCTCATCCCAATTAGTACATCCTCATCCTACTAAATGTGCCACATTGAGACCAAATACTAATTTGTTTAACTAGTCCATGTATTCGCTTGAGGTCCCTATTACCACCATTACACATATGGATTATGCACTATTTAAGACTCTTTTGTTTGATGGGTTTGCCTCTCCGCCTAATGATGTTGTCATAAGATAGATCTTGTATTGTCCTTGCATTGTATATACAATATTTCAAAATAACAAAAATAATCAAAGAATAAAATAATACTAAAACATTCAAATATTTAAATTAGGACCTATATATGACTTGATTTGCTAGCTTTTTACTTTACATATGTTGTTTCTCATATTATTTGATAGATATTATATTTATATATACTTTTACATGTGTTCATAACTATGTTGTGCTAAATGTAGGACATATTCAGATTGATATATGTGTTGAAAAGTGTTAGCCTAAAGTCAAACCTAACATTACCTTAAATTTATCTAACTTTAATTTTATATTTAAATTTCAACATTTAATTTTTTTAATCTAATTTATATTGGAGTTTGATTAATCAAAATGTTGTGATAAATTATCATATTAATAGAATAAAAATAGATTTAAGATCATATCTCAAATTAGTTTTGGTTAAGGTGGATTATTAGCCATTACAAGAAAATAAATTAGAAAATTCATATAAAGGGCCATATAGCCAATGCCTCAAGTTTAATTTAAAAATCTTCTTTCTCTTTTAAAAATCCCAAAGCATATGAAACATAGAGATAGGATATAATTTAAGAAATTTCATGAAGAGGTATAAATAAAACCTCAAATTTAACCAAGTGTTGATGGCATATATCAAAACCAAATATGGAAGAATAACCCACATGAATTAAAACATGATAAGGTTATGATTTCAATACATTTAGGTCAGACAAATTAAACATGAAATAAAGTTATGAATCAAATATAGTAGAATGCAATACATCCAACCCTTAAGAGGTATAAACTAATTAGAGTTCACCTAAATAATCTTACACAATGTGGGTTCCTTAAAATCATAATATAGATAAAAGGTTACATTGAATCAAGCATCCACAATTTATGTAAAACATAAATAATATTAGATTATTAAATGGAATGCTAATATAAGAGTTAAATTTGTGTATTTTGCATAAAACGTTATAGAAAATTTATTAATTTTTTAAAAATATGTTAGGGACGTGCACTCTAAGTTATGCCAAATGTTATGTTGTTAATTAGATATAGTTAAAGAAGGTTTCCAAGACAATACAAAATGCTTCTGAAACACTTTTTGACTATAGATAAATTTCACTCTTAGTTGAAGTTTTTGTGACTAAAAATTTCCTCTCTAATTTTTGTGTGGTTCTTCTAGATTCAATTCATGTCCTCAATTTGTGAGTTGTAAAATTTGTTCTCTTATAATACATAAATATTTTAACTAGATTGTGAAGGAAAATAGATCGGGGATTGGATTAGAGTTTGGATAGATAGTTTCAACTAATTATACCTCTAATAATCAAACCCAATGAAATCATCATGAACCTTGGGATAATAGAATATGCCTCTAACTTATCTAAAATTTGTTCGATGTTGGGTGTGCAATTGATGGTAAAGTGAAGATCACCACTTGTATATTTATATGTCACTTTGAATTCAAATTTAGAAATATTTTTATACATACCAACTTCCAATTGATAGAAAAGAAAAAGTAAAAGGGGTGAATGACCCCATTGATTAAAGTGGATGGGATAGAAACTCACGTTCAACCATACATTAGAATCTTGGTATGGTGCTAACACCATATAAAATGATCTTGCCCAAAATATAATAATTACAACATGATGAAAAATATATGATTTAAGGATGTGCAAAGGGAGTTTTAGATTTCAAAAGTAATCCACACATTTAATATGGCTTAATTTAAACTAAATTAACAATATATAAATATAAGTGTAAAACACACAAACACACACACACACACACACACACACACACACACACACACACACACACACACACACAACAAAGTTTGAAACCTTTGAACTTACTGTTTCCCATCAACAGTTTGTTGATGATACAATTCTTTTTTTGCTTTCCTCGGTTCTTGAAGCACAAGCTATGAAACACCTCCTTAAGCTTTATCAAGAAGCCTATGGCTAGAAAATTAATTTTGATAAGAGCTCCTGTATTCTTTCAAGACCCTTCCCGAAGACAACATAAGAGCTCTTATCCTTGGTTGTGAAATTAACTCCCTCCCCTCTACCTATCTTGGCCTGCCCCTTGGCACTAAAAAAAA
The DNA here is from genome assembly GCA_018340775.1 of Taxus wallichiana var. yunnanensis. Classification (NCBI taxonomy): domain Eukaryota; kingdom Viridiplantae; phylum Streptophyta; class Pinopsida; order Cupressales; family Taxaceae; genus Taxus; species Taxus wallichiana. Next base: position 743,787,578 of record CM031244.1, on the reverse strand, counting down.
ATTTCTATGAATGTTTGGAATTCTTTTCTTGACAGGTTTCAAAGAAATCTCATAGGATGGAAGGGTACAGTTCTCTCAAGTGCTAGTAAATGCATGCTCATCAAAAGCACATTGTAGAACCTTCTAATTTACATTATGTCATTATTTTTCATCCTTGCTTTGCGAGTCATTGTGATGAATCAAAGAATTCAAAAGCATTTTCTATGGTCAGGGATGGAGGAGATAAATATAATTCATTTTTTGGCTTGGGACAAAGCTCGATCATAAGAAATCATGAGGTCTTGGAATTAAAAATATCAAAATCATGAATACTTCCCTCATAACTAAAATGGGCTGGAGACTCATATATGAAAAACAACCATAGATTGATATTCTTAGGGCCAAATACCTATCACAAAACACAACCATGAGCTTATTGAGTCTGATCCTCTTCCCAAGGGCTTTCTTTTCTAGAACAACATCATTAATATTAAAAGGGGTTTGGAGAAGGGAAGCAAGTGACAACTTGGCAATGGTGAAGACATCCTTTTTGGAAGGAAAATTAGGGGTGAGTACAGCAAGTGGGGGCCAAAAGGGGTCATAAGTGGACGTCATATTGCAAAAACAACAAAATCTAAACTTATACGGATTATTAGCAATACGTGCACTCAAAATTAGAATAAAGTTATATAAATATGAATCATAGAATCTAGAATCTAGTTTCTAAACTACTATTTTTAAAAAATGGACAATTTCAACTATATTAAACACTCAAATTTCAATGATTATGTTTTTTTGAAAAAACCTATAAGATTGTAGTCCGTTTGCTCACGATTTGGATGACCAAAAATTGATATTTTTTTCCTATGGTGAAAAGTTAGATGCCACTTTTTTATCTTGGGATAAATTTTATTTTGTATTTTTTTGCAATATTTTTTTAATGATTTTTTCGTGAAAGTTGTCAAAAAACATAAAGAAAACCAAGCCATTTCTATTTTCTTTCCATAACTTCATAAAAAAGTATCAAAATTAAATATTTTTTTGAACTTGTATAGAATTTTGCCACAGTTGGGATTGTATAAGTTTTATCACATTCGAAAAGTGAAATAAAAGTTGCGAGTCTTAAACGTAGACATGAACATTCATAGGAAAAAGTGTTTTAAGGACCTACTATTAGTAAAAATTATAAAATGATATTTATCATATTCTATTCACTTTAAAATCAATATTTCTATGAAGCTAACAGTCTCCCATAGGTGATGGTACCATTTTGTGACATGTTTTTGATTTTTAGGCATGTTCAAGTTTGCGGAAGAGAAAATTTGATGTTTTTAGCCTTTCAGATGCCATAATGACCTCCCACAACTCAGGTTTAGGAAAAAAAGATATTTCTCGAGCCTTGAATGTTAGATTTGATGATAAAGTTAGGATCGCGATCGTGGTTCTAAATTAACCTATTAGTAAAAAGCCATGATCACGGTTCTTAGAATTATATTTACACAAAACATGACTATTTTTTTTGGTATCAGAGGACCGTGATTTCGGTTTATAAACAACGATCACTCTTTAAAATGTCAATTGTAGTAATAGGTTCGAGAATTTCTGAACTCGAAAAAATAGACCACGATCGCAGTTCATAAAATTTGGGATTTGATATCCACTTTTTGGTCCCCCAACTTACTGCACTTACCCTTGGGTGGATATTTAAGGGGTCATGAGTAATTCAGCTTAGAAGCAGCTACAAGAAAACCTCAATGCTGAGCATGAACACAAGGTCAAAGATTACATGTAATTTGTTGATGGCATGCTTAGGTGGAAGACTCTTCATATAGACAAGCCTTCTCTAAGAAGCCTCACTCCTGATTTAAATAGAATTACATATAGTATTCAGATTAGTCAAACTCAAGCCAAGGATGAGTTTGTATGGGTGGATTCTTTTGATGGGGCTTACACAGTAAAATTAGGATACCAAATTTTCTCAAGGGATGTACAGAGTGCCTTCAATTGGAGCAATATTTGGCATAAAGAACTCACACCAAAATTTAACCACTTTCTTTGGCATGTACTCAATAAAAATATCCTCACCATTGATAATCTTAATAAGAGGGATTCTACACTCGCCAAATAGATGTTATGTTTGTAAGAATGAGCTCGAATCTATTCAACACCTTCATTTATAATGCCCTTTTGCTCAAAGTTTGTGGGAATTAATCTTCTCCAGATTTGAAATTTCATGGACTTTCCCGGAGGGTATAGCTCAAGCATGGGATAAATGACATCCTCTATTCAAGCACACCATTCTTAAGAAACTTTGGAGGCTGGATTTCCCTCATACCATTTAGAAAATATGGGAAGCAACGAATGCTCTAATCTTCAGAAGCACCAAGAGCACCAGTAAAATACTTCTGAAGGAAATCACCATTGACTTAAAAGAGAATATTTCAAAATTTAAACCTCTTAAAAATCAAGCCTTCTCGAAAAATGAAGAGAGATATCTCAAGAACTGGGGCATTGACATAAATAACATTAAAGTTAGATATGCTTCTATTGACAGGTCCCTGGTCAAGTGGATTCCTCATTAAGATGGTTGGTTCAAGCTCAATTTTGATGATGCCTCCAAAGGAAACCACGTAATGTAGGGGAGGTGGGATTATAAGAAATCATCATGGTAATCTCATGGTGGCCTATCTTGGACCTATGGGGACCCAGTCTAACCACTATGCAGAAGCTCTTGCTGCATTATGGGGTCTTCGTGAAGTAAAAAAGCTCAATATTTCCAATCTTATAATAGAAGGGGACTCTATAACATAATCAACAACATCAAGGGGCTCTACCCTCCCAATTGGAATATTAAACACTTCATTCATGAGGCTAAAGAAATTTGCAATAACTTGAATAAGGTTAGCATACGCCACACTTATAGGGAGGGGAACACAATGGCGACTATTATGCTAACGTGGGAGTATGTAGTAATGATTACAAGATTTGGACAAATAATGATGACATCCCCAATATTGCTAAGGAAATATTGGAAAGAGATGCTCGGGACATCTGTATCCTTGGCTCATACTAATTTTACTTGTTGGAAAATGGAATTCCGCCATCTAGACAAGGTCACACGTTTGAACACTCCACTCATGCAACAACCATTTTCTAGATATCCCATATCTTTCATCGAATTTTCCATTTGTGTGGTCATTATAATTTATGGTTGCTATTTTCAAACTATTAGAACTCTGTGCATTGGTGATCAAAACACTGCGAAGATGGGGGTCCTCCATGCGATTAATAGGTACAACCAGATCTTTGATCCAACCTAGAAATCCAACACAGAGCTTTGGAAAGCCATGGATGTTGATGGTTTCACAACTTTTATTCAATGGATCAAATGTTTTGATAAGCATGTCTCTATGGTCTTCACTAAACATTGGAAGAACAGGGTTTTCAGCTACAAGGGTAAGGACTTTCCAATCACTGAAAACCTGATTTCATTTTTTATGGGCTTAGAATCCGATGAAATTAAATTCTATCGTAACAAGTTTGACAAAGAGGTTGAGGAGAGGAAGTTCTTGCAGGGTTTGGAAAAGATGGAAGTTAACAAAGCCCGTATTCTCTGTTCCTCTATTCCGGCCCCATATGACAAAGTGGCTTGCATGGTGGTTCAATATGTCACTTTGGAAGGTCATTTCACTACTCTTCGTCTTCATCATATGGTAATTTTGAATCATTTTCGTAGATCCCTAGGATTATTTTGGCTTATTATATCTTGCAGTCTCTAGAAAAGTCCATTCTTGAGGTGCATTCTCATAAAAGAGTTGTGCCTCTTCATCAAGGGGTTATAATGATGTTGCACCTTTACTGTCATGAAATGGTTGATAACAATCCTTCCAGTTCCTTTATGCCCTCCTTTCCAAAAATATAAAAGGTTGAGACAACCCTCTCCCCCTCCTGCTAGGAGGACCCTTATAAGCTTGGGAAATCAAAAGACCATGACGTTGCTGAAAGCCTTCTTAATATAAGTCAGTCATTGGATATTCCTACTTTGCCCCAAAATTCCCCTGCTCTCCTTGATCCCGATGATAGTTTCTTACCTCAATTTGATCCTGAGGGGAAACATCCTACTATGGAAAATATTGAGGGCAAATTGGAAGAAACGAGCAAGAAGCAAAAGGCCTTGGAGGAAACCCTGAAAAAATTGTTACAAAGAAACTCAATCACCTTACCATGTAGAAAGCCTTCCTAGATTTTTTGCACACTCAGGTCAAACAACTTTGAGATGTAAGCGGCCTTCCTATGGAGTTGTCGAAAGGGGGAAAGGTAACGAAGAAGGTGATCAAATCCAATATGCAAGGATCCAAAATGTAGTCCTTTCCTCTGAATATGTTCAAGGCATTGGAGGAAGTCAAAAAAGTATTTCAAAAAGTCCCTATTAGGAGGATTTGATCCTTCTAGGTTATTTTTGGTTTCTTGTTATTTCGTTGCTAGTTGGGTAGCTATTGTTTTGCTACTATATCGTTGTTTTTGCTTCTTTTGGCAGTTTGACACTGCCTCTGTTTTTAATTGTTATATCCGGCAGTTTTGGCCTTTTTGTTGGGGTGTGGTCCCCACATATAAAAACCACCCTTGTTGTATACGTTTTATCTAACTTGTAGGTTGCTTGTGTTTTGCTGGGTGTGGTCCCCACATATCAAAAAACCACTTTGTTCTTCATGTTGTTCGGCCTTTGGGATTTTTGTAATCCTGGGTATGGTCCCTTCCAAAAAACCATTTATCAATAATAAATAATATATATAAAACAAAATTTAAAAGATCGTATATATTCTATATGCAATTTCCAACTTATAAAAAATTGTTTTTTTGCTTTATGAAACATATATACTTAACCAAAACCTATTTAAAATATTTGAAAGAGAATCATTTTCCTAAATGATTAAGATGTTTGAGAAACACGACAATGTGAAAAAGGAACCCAAGTAATAATATAAAGAAAAAAGACAACAACAAATGAATATGGATGAAATTAGGGTTAGCGTGAAAATTTAAATGATTTTCTACCTCTATCAATTGTGTTGATTGTTTTCATTACTTATTATTTTTACTTTCACTCATACTTTCGAATTTACTTAACACTTTTTTACTTAAAAGTTTTAATAACTTTTAGATTAATTCTAACAATTTAATGATATTTTCTAATATCAAAAATTAATATTATACTTTAGCCATAAAATGTCATCCACCATATTTAATAACATAACTAACCTTATCATTTATATTGTAAATAGAAGAGTGCTTCTCAATCCTTTAAAAAATTAAATACTATAACAAATAAAAATATACTAATAAAATCCACAACATACAAGTAACAAAACCATGCTTATTTAGGAACTTCAAATGCCTATTTAAAACAACCAAGCAAACCTTTTTTTTGTCTTAACATCACACCACACATTATATTAAGCTCAAAACACCAAAATCTTTAGGAGTTTGACTTAGAACCCATAAGAGGCGTACAATAAAATTATATGAAATAAAACACTAAAATAACTCCACAAATAAGAGGGTTGCCACAAATCTAAACCTAAGAAAGATAGTAAGAAGCTTAAAAATAACATTAAGTTTAGCGCATGATTGCAATCAAAATGTCAGACCATTATGATGTGAAACTTTGACCATATAAGATTCTTAGTCAAATGAATTATTATATTCACATATTGATGAGCATGATTTAAGTTCATACATTATAATAATCGAAGTTGTCTATGCCATTTAAAAAAAAAAAAAATTACATTGTTTTCTCCTTTTAAACAGCCATAAAATATGAAGCATACAAAATTTTTATTAGACCCTTGTGACATTCTATGCAAATTTGAGCTCTACTTCCAAAATTCCTTTTACTCTAGAAATAAGTCTCCTTATGATTTGTTTCCTTATGACATTCCATAAATCTCTACAATTAACAATTATATAGGCAGGCAAGCGTGCACCCCTTTCTTCATATATTAAAAAACCTTGTATTTTATAATTAAAAAATTAAAATCTATGAAGTTGAATTAATTAATAACAAATACAAACAAGTGGGACTTACAATAGTTCAATACCATGTGTAGTGAGTGATAGGAACATGGAATTAACATGCATTTGTAATGTAGGTTTGGACTATCCATTCGGATTTAATATAGAGAGGCACATGGTTTCATTTAATGAAAATTCTAATGTGTAATAAACACTTTGAGGTTGATTGGGGTACCTAAGCTTTACTGCACCTATAAATTGAGAACCATGCATTGTAAAGGGAAAAATGAAGAAATTGGCATCTAGTTTATTTATTTTGTTTTTAAAAAGTAAAAACAATAAAAATTAACATTGTATTTGGTGAGAGTTTTAATTTTATTTTAAAAAGTGGTGTTATTGGTAGATTAACATTTTTAATGTTTTTTTAAAATTATTTATCTTTTATAGTGTTTTTTCTAATGTGTTCAATAGTTTTTGACTTTTTAGAGGTTGTGTTTAGTGATAATTATGATCTATTTCACAAAATAGTATTATTGTAACATTATTTTTGACATTTTGAAAAATTTAATTACAAGGATCAACAAATTTGTTTTAAATGATGTTGTTTAAAAAAAAATCATTTTGATAATATCTATTTTTCAATAATGCATTTTATCCTTTTTAAAACTTTGTAGTGTTCATTTTTAAATCTAAATTTCTACGTTTGTATAAGTCATTTATTTTTCAAATTCCTCATTTTAATCTAATTATATATTCTTAATTAATTTAGAATGTCATATATTTTAAAATATTTTATTATTTTATTATTATTTTAATACATAGTTAATAGTAGTTTAATAACATTATGTGTAAACATTTAAAAAATTGTTTATATATATATGAAGTTTTTTTGGTTTAAAGTGTTATATCAAAACAAAAAGACTCAAACAATTACATTTGTTCCCATTTTAAACCTTTTATTTATAGATTTCATATTAAGTATAACAAATTTTAATGTTATTTTCCCTCAAGTAATAATTCACACAAAATGAAAACTAAAACAATAATAATATGATAAAATAAAACAACAATATACATGTACATATAATGTAAAAATAACTAATATAACTCATTAATAATATGTCAAATTAAATATGTTTGTCAAGAAATCTCAAAACTAATCAATAATATTAAATATGTCAAATTCATCCTTTTTATGAGGGAGCTTAAATTTCTTTTTGGAAATCATTTTTCTCTTACATTGGGTTTTCTATGTCACTAAGCTATCCAAAATAAACCTTTCTAAACAACTCTTTCAATTTTGGTTAAGGATCCAATAACATAGTATGATAGTTGCCATGTGATGCAATAAATCCTCTTTCTTCGAATCAACTTCTTGCATTTCATCTAGAAAAGCTTTAATAACATTAATACTCTTGGTTAATAAAATTGCACCATAGTTTATCTTTTTCAATAGATATGGAATTTCTTCCTTTCTCTAAGAAACATACGAATGTTTTATTTGATCACTAAATAAAGGAAAATAATTAATTAAAATAATGTAAATAAATATAAATTAAAAAATTAAAAATGATAAACATTGAAATAGGCTTTCATATTTTTATATCATAAATTTATCACCATAGAAAAATCTAAAACCCTACTTCCTTCACTTAAATATGTGTAATTATAAAATAATGAATCAATGCTTGCGGATTTTGGTAAATCCTTACTATCTCTCTATTCAAACAATTTTCTTAGTCATATGTTATCTTTCAAACCACATCATTATAAGTAAATAATTGGTTGTTTTGCCTCCAATATTTTCATTGATAAGAACAAGATCACATGTATAATATTTTTCCTAACATGTAAGATGTATGCTTTGAATATCACTAAGTTAATCACTATTGAAACTACCAATGTAAGGTTTGTGTCTATGCCATAAATAAATGAGAATTCACTTAACTTTTGAATAATTAAAATTAATTTATAACTTTAAATTTATTAACAATACGCTTTAAATATCTTACCAATAAAGTTACTTCCTTGAATTCACTTTCCCTTTAAGGTTGATAGATCTAATTCTACTTATATGTCTCAATGGAATACAAGATCACATGTATCAAATTTTTCCTAACATGTAAGATGTACGCTTTAAATATCACTAAGTTAATCACTATTGAAACTACCAATGTAAGGTTTGTGTCTATGACATAAATAAATGAGAATTCAATTAACTTTTGAATAATTAAAATTAATTTATAACTTTAAATTTATTAACAATACACTTTAAATATCTTAATCATAATCATAATCAATATTTTAGATATTATAACTACGAGGGATATTTGTAATAATTAGGGAGTACTCCCTTTTATGAATGAGAATTGTTATGTTTTCATAATCACTAAATAATTCTTGATATTATACATTGTTGAGCTCATTACAAATGTAGTCATCAAGGTTATCATCAAGTGGAATGTTTTCCAAGATATTAACTTCTTTATCTTTTGAATATAAATTTTAAAGGTCTTTGTTACTCCATATATTTTTATTTTTGATATCTCTCTCTCTCTCTCTCTCTCTCTCTCTCTCTCTCTCACTCACACACACACACACACCTCTGTAAATATTTTTTTGGGTTTTATAACAATGTTGGCTTAAATTAGGCTTAGGATGTTAGTTTTATTTGTTTTCATCAGTTCCAACTCATTCAAACCTACCATGGTGCATAAAATGGTCATTTTGGCTTTTCCTCCAAAATGCACTATTCAAATATTTGAATTCCTAGTTTGAAATTTGAGGCATTTAATATTGAGAATATAATAATTTAATAATGTAAAAGTCTACAAAGGACCTCATGTAGTGTGATGCACCAAAATTAGCAGGAACTTGACAAGGTCATAACTTGAGCTCCAGGTGTCCGTTTGAGTCCGTTTTTTTTTTTTAAACCATGTGTTTTGATGAGACGAACGTAAATTTAAACCCACAATACTAGTTGGGGAAAGTTTTTGACACATTTTTGGGCCCTAAATCTGCCATCTTGAGGCTGAAAATTAGGATTTAAGTTATAGTTCGGTTTTTCCTATTTTTGGGCATTAGTTAATTTTAGTCTATTAGTTGCATTATGAGTTAGAAAGTTGGAAATTCCTCTAATTTAGGGATGTAGAAGATGCGTGGAAATTTTTGTGCCCGTAGGAATAAGCATGCGAACTTACTAAGAATAGCAGGTTCTAGTAAACTGCTAAAAATAGTAATTTCCGCCACCTAGAGTAGATTTAGTCAGAGTTAGCTAGAGTTTACTTGGCAAATCAAGTTGGGAGTTGTTTTCCTATTTAGGAAACATTGTAATTCATTATTCGATAACAAAGAAGGAGATCTATTTTCTTTTGGAGTTCATATTATTTGCAGTATATCTAGTTTGTTCATAATTTGGCTACATTATAGTGTAATCACTTGGTTCTTTCACCCATCCAAGTGGGGTCGCCATGTTGCAATCATTTTTACCATGGTTAGGAGCTAAGTTAGTTGTAATGATCTCCTTTTTAAGTCCATGAAAGTATATTTTTGAATAGGATGGACATAGTTAGGTTAGAGAAGGTAGAGAAATATTTGTAGGAGAAAGAGAATAATCCATTGAAGGATCATAAATCTAAAATATATCTATGAAGAAATCAATCTATAGGATTTTTTGAGAATAACTTGTAAATAGAAAGAGAATGTACATGTTTCATGAATAAAAGAGGTTCATACATGTTATTCATAGTATATTGTGATGATTATAGGTGTGAATGGAGTGACATGGTTTGGTGTTAATATGCTAAGTGCCATAGATCTAGTTTGATTTGTAATGAACTTCCCGAACTACTAATGATGAATGATTTGAGAGTGATAACTTATTATGCATGCCAACTATTTGGCTATATGTATGGTTGTTGAACTACAAGTGATTATTGATTGTGCATGTGTCATGGAGGTATAAATAAAGTGTGCATGTGTGGAGAACACTACTAAGAGTATTTGAATTTATATAATGTAACATTAGATAGAGAACTATGTGAAGAAAATTTTGAAGAGAAGGTAAGAAATAAGAAGAAAAGAATAAGAACAATATAAGTTCACAATGAAGGATTTATAGGGAGGTTTAGGAAACAAATGATATGTGAGTTATGTTTAGGAAACTCCTTAATCACAACTTCATTTGTAAATTAAGAGAAGCTACCCAAAAATAGGATTTGGGTCATTCTTGAGGGTAAAGCTTATTGTTGGGATAAACCTAGGCATTATCAAGTAGAGGAGTAAAAAGGAAAGAGGTAGGGGATGGTGGGACATAAATATAGATTCTAATTTAGGGACTTGAATAATTAGATTGAGAAATTTATGAATTTATTCCCTTCTCGGTCCGATAAAACCTTGAGTTAGGGCTAGAATGATGATTTGCTTGTAAAATGCATTTTAATCATTGGAATGTCTTAAAAAATGGTAGGAAGGGACTGATCGGGGTAACCTTACAGATTTATTTTGTTTGAATAGTGAATGGAATTGTATGAAATGAATTATTGATGACAAATTTCTTAAGGAATTAAAAACCCTACTAGAGACCTAATTGGGGAAAAGAGTTTAAGCTAGTTGTGTTTGTTACTTTTAGAAACCCCTATGTGACTTTCCACACATGTCTAAAGGATAAATAGGTATTTGAAAAGCATAAGGGTTCAAGAAAAAGGTTTGTTTAAAAAATATTATCTATAAAATCCAATTAGGATAGGTCTAGAAGGTAGAGCATCTTGTTAAGGGCTAAGACATAGTTTTCTAGAAAGTTTCTTATGTCCCCAAGTTTGGAAAAAGTTATGTGAAAATGAATACATTTTTTTGAAGGTTGAAGGATGTGTTTGAACTGTTAGAATAGGTTCAAGAGTTTGTAAAGGAAACTTTTACATGACAGTGCACTTAAGTAGAAACACTAAAAACAAAATACAAAGTTGAGTGAGATGGTTACATAATGGGATATATGGTGTTAGAGAAGGGTTATAAGGGAAATGTAAAAGATAAAGGTACATAATAGATTTTGATAAAGTTCCTTATACCATGAATGTGACAAATATCAATTCTAAGAAATGCATAGTCAAACATGGTAGAATGTAAGATCAATATTCATGTTTGTTTCTTATGATTGGTTGTAGGGTGTGCAAGGAAGAGACTAAAAAGGAGTGCCTAGTGGATAGTGCTATGAATAACATAATTAGAGTGAGTGGTGATAGCATAGACACTATAAAATGAACCTTGCACATAAGGTCTCCTATTCAAAAAATACCAAAAACATTATAAAACACAATAATCCCAAAAAATCAAATAATCCCACAAAATAAAATAAAATATTTAAAACCCCAATAAAATGGTGATAAAATACACCTCATCACCCATTTACTAAATCTCACCCATTAACATTTAATTCTTTCCATATCACCTACCCATTTGCATTCTCAAAGCACCATGGACACTTATCATCTCACCCATCCATACACATTGCACCCATATGTGTCACATTACCCTATGCATTCAAAAACATTAAAAACACTCACCCCCATAATTCCAACCTCTTGACTCTGTGCACTTGAGCCCATACTTGAATTTTGATTATTTTCTCACATATTTTGGTATTACAGGTCTTATAGAGGTGAAGGTGGATAAAAAGGATAGGCGCAACTTTTTGCATCACTTTTTAGTGAAATTTTAACATAGGTGTTAGTCATAACTGTGGTTGGCTTGGGACCTCTCAGTATTATTTTTAGTGAATCACAACTATGATTGGCCTACGAATAAGTTAGGTATAATTTCCATTTACATTCAACATTATAAAAAATTTACTTCAATAAAATGTTTTCAATCTTCTTAATTAGTTAGGGATTTGACTAAGGCAGGTCCCCTAACCACCAAAAACAACTACATTTTTTCAAGTGTGCTTGTATGTAGGTTATAGATTAAGATTTGTAAGTTTTCTACCAAATTTATTCATTAAAAACCCTCAATTTCCAATCACTTTTTCAATGGTAACATAATCCCATTATTTTAGTAGCATTTATTAATATATTTCATATTAACTAACACATCTTGCAGGTGATTCAAATCTAGGCATATAGATAGTAATATGGAGAAGGTGTACTTTAAACAATCCAAGACCCCAAGCAATGCATCTTAACACCTTTTACTAAGGTGAAAATGTAAGTACCTTAAAATTAGACATCAGATTGGGTCTTGTAGTGAAGAAGAGGTTCATGTTAGAATACTTACTAGTTCATTCAATCAAGTTAAATATATGTGAAATGTTGCATGCTTGACTAGCCATATGTTTTTATAAGTTTTGTAAGAAAAAGGTATGATCTTATGAGAGAATATAAATATAAAGAAATAGTTTTAAACCAAAATGTTAGCAAGTGAGCACTATTCTTAGAGTTTAAAATAAAGAAATTGGTGAATGTTATACATTGTTTTTCCTCTTCCTTCATTCGAATAATTTTTTTATAAAGTTTTTGGTATGTTTATGGATAGCTCTACATCAACTAATAAACCTATTGGAAAGATAAAGATGAAAAGTTACTATCCGGGAAAAGGTATAAAAAACAGGACTATAGGATTGTAAAGTGGTATCTTAGGTCATCAAACTAACTAACCTATAAATATAAAATATCATAAAAGGATGTAAGGGACTAGGCTGGGAGGGAAGGGATCAACCTAACTAATTGGCCTATAAAATCGTAAAATAGTAAAGAAGAAAATGGAGACTAAGTCTAAGAACTAGTAAGGCTATAAAAGTAGATAATAATTGATGCGTTGGTGAAATATTTTTTACATGACATATTACTATTTTTTGTTAGAGTAGGTATTTACCTTAGCTCATGTTCACCTAGGTACTTTATTTACCTTTATTGTATTTATCCTCACCCACTTATGTGTGTGGATATTTATTTTTATTTATTTAGATATTAGGGGGATATTATCTAGTTGTTAGGTATAGTTCTTTCCTTGATCTATGGTATTGACTAGATCCTTGATGTCTAGTTCTCTCATAAATCTATGGACTTAACTAGTTCTTTGATGACTAGTTCTTTCCATGATTTATGGCTTGATCTATGACCTTGACTGGTTCTTAGATTTTTATTCCTTGCCTATATAAGCAAGGCTCATTCTCATTGTATTTCATTGAGTTCCATAATAATATATGATTTTTGCTGCTCATTTGTTTTAAAGGTTTTATGTAAAGTTATTCTAGTGAATTTATTTCATCTTATAGATCATGGTGTTTGATTAACATATATGTTCTTGGCTTGGTATGATCTAGTTATCGTTCCTTTCATGGTATCAGAGAAGGAGATTGCTATTGACATCCGTCTGTAAGTTTCATTTTGCAAGTATTTTTTTAAAATATTCATATATTTGGGATTTGTTTGTATTTTTTTGCTATGTGTATTTTTATGCAAAACAGAGGCAACCATTGGATCCAAAAGGTGGGAAAACCCTAAGATCAACTATAAACTTGGCCATTTCTAGAGGTAGTCAAACAAATTGAAATCCTTAGCCCCTGGTCATATGGTATGGTCATATGAGGGCTTAAAGCTTGTGATTCCTATTAGTAGGTGCTTAACTCCAGCCCCCTTTCATTTTTTTGTGTGTTGAAGGCAATAGCATATTATTCTATTTTAGCAGCAACTAAAATAAATAACAAAGCATAATATTGAAACACTTGTAACTTTTGATCGGTAACTCGGTTTTGAGTACCATTTTTGCAAAAGTACTTGTTTTTCCATTCTCTTTCCATTGGAAATATTTATTTTGAGAATCACACTATAATTATAAAGTGCCATATTGTAACATGCACTCATTATAAAGTGCCAAAACTGGGGACTCTTCTTGCATTGCTTGGGGTCTTGTTGCATTGCTTGGTTCTTGCATTTCTTTTGGTGATTTTTTTAGGATGACATCTACTTCTGCATTAGATCATGTTGAGCCATTAACAACACATAATTACCACACATGGAAACAATAATTAAGTGGAAAGGATTATGGGCTTTAACTTCTTCAGAACAACCAATTTTCACTAGAGAATATGAGAAATTTCAGTACCAGTGCAAATTTGATGAGTGTATGGGTTTGATAGGAACTTATGTAAGTGACCGTATTTTGTTTCATTTGTAAAAATGTGACTCTCCTTTCAAAATTTGGGAGAAATTAGAGGATTTATTTGGTATGGTGGATCATATGAGAGCCATGCAACTTGACATTGAGATCACCTTTCTTAATCTTGAAGATTTTCCAACAATTATAGACTATCTTACCAAGTTCAAGCATTTGTTGACACAATTGAAGGGGAGTGGAAGAGATAAGAAAGATGAAGAGTGTGTTCACTTGATTCTATCCAAGTTGAGAGGACCATTCCAAAATTTTCTTCTACCTTTTTCTCTAGCATGGATGCCTTAGGTGACACATTCAAAATGCATAACTTAGAAACATTTTGTGAAAGAATTACTAGGGAAGAATCCAAATTATATCACCTTGAGTCTTCCACATCTCAAAAGGCATTAGTTGCATCTTATCCTAAGTGTAGGGGAAAATAAAACAATAAAACCAAATCCACACCTTCTCCATCTCAAAATGCTCCTAAACCCAAAGAAAACAACTCAAAACCCAACGAGTCTTCTAAATCCAAGAATAAGTCTAGCCATTCATGCTCTTTTTGTGGGGTAGTAATCATGAAGAACATAGGTGTTATAAGCGAATGCAAGCCTTAGAGGATGTAGTCAAAAAACACAAAAATTTTATCTCCACACCACCTCCTTCAAATTAGCATGGCAAAGCACTTAATGTTGTTGGGAGATCTCACTCACCACTTGTAGACAGTTGGGTTATAGATTCTGGTACTTCTCATCACATGAATTCTTCCAAAGAGTCTTTTGTTTCTCTAGGTTTGAGTTCTACTTCCAAAATTGAGGTTGGAGATTCTTCCTTTCTTTTTGTTAAAGGAAAAGGTGATATACAACTTGATGGTGGTAGTATCCAAGATGCACTATATGTTCCTAACATCACTACAAATTTACTTTATGTATATCAAATTTTTCATTCTGGTCAAGGAAAAATAGTGACTTTTATACCACATGGAGCAGAAGTATGAACTTTGTTGGATCCTCATTCACTTTGGTTGCTCAGGGTATTGTTGATCATAGTTCTAGACTATATCACTTTGAGGGTTTTGATGACACTTCTTCTATAGGGACAAGATTGGTTTCTCATGTAGATTCAAAGAGTAAGCTTTGGCATGAAAGATTTGGACATCTCAATCACAAATATTTGAAGGAGTTGAGCACTCATGGTATGGTATATGGTCTTCCTAGAGTTTCTTGTCTTGAGGGAGTTTTTCATGGTTGTGCATTAGGGAAAAAACACCAAGATACTTTTCCTAAGAATTTTTGTAAGAGATCTTCTTCACCGCTTGAGCTTGTGCATAGTGACTTGATGGTTTTTCCTACCCTATCTTTCAATGGAGCTAAGTATGCACTTACATTTATTGATAATTTCTCAAGGCATACTTGGGTTTATTTTCTCAAGTACAAAAGTGATGTTTTTCACACTTCAAATTCTTCAAGGCTTTGGTCGAGAAACAATCTTCTAGTAGCATAAAGAACCTTCGTACTGATAATGGGGGAGTACTTCAACAATGAGTTTTCTGACTTTTTGGCAACTCAAGGCATTATTCACTAGCATTTTGTTCCTCATACTCCACAATAGAATGGATTAGCAGAAAGGAAGAATAGAACTTTAAAGGAAATGGCTAACTGTATCATGCATTCTAGAGATATATCTCTTATCTATTGGGCAGAAGCAGTTAATTGTGCTAACTACATTCAGAATCACACACCACACAAAGCACTTGAGCATTTGACTCTAGAGGAAGCTTGGTACAACACTAAGCCAAATGTCTCATTTTTGATTCTTTGGGAGCCATGCTTGGGCCTTTGTGCCAAGAAGAAAAGAAAAGCTTTGGATAAGAAGAGTAAACCCTTGATATTTGTAGGGTATTGTGAGGACATGAGAGCTTATCATATTTTAGATCTTGATACACATGATGTTATTTTTCAAACACATGTTCAATTTGATGAGTGCTTCACTCCTCATGATTCTTCATCTTCTTCCATCCTTCTTCTTCTTCATCTCATCTTGAGGATCCTTTCTTTGAGGAGATTGATGAGGAGGTTATAGATGTCATTGAGGATCCTATTCCCACTGATGTTGTCACTATGCCTAAGTGGGATCATACTACAATTTATGAGGCAACACCTTTCATAGAGGATCTTCCACCCACTAGGCATCATCACACACATTCTACAGTTATGGAATTTTGTGTCAGGTAGTTTCTGAGATCCACAGTCTTTTTCAAAGGCTCATGGGATACATGAGTGGGATGATGTGATGACATATGAGTATTCTTCTTTGATGAAGAATCATACTTGGGATTTGGTATCTCTTCCTAAAGGAAGAAATATGGTTAGGTGTAAGTGGGTATACCAAACCAAATACGTAGCTGATGGGTCCATTGAAAAGTATAAGGCTCATCTTGTTGCAAAGGGTTTTTCACAAGTTGAAGGTATTGATTACTCTAAGAATTTTACACCCATTGCTAAGATGGATTTTGTACACCTTGTACTTGCTATTGCTACATCACAGGGGTGGCCCGTATACCAGATAGACATGAAGAGTTCCTTCTTACATGGATATCTACAAGAGGAAATATATATGGAGCAGCCAACTAGATTTATTCAAGATTCTTCTCTTGTTTTTCGGCTTTGAAGGTATCTCTACGGTCTCAAACAAGCCCCTCGAGCTTGGTATGAGAAGATGGATTCTTTTCTTCTATCTACTAGTTTTGTTTGTTGCCACTCGGTCATACAAAGGTATCTTCGGCATGTTGGTGAGGATATTGTGATACTTGTCTTATATGTTTATGATTTGTTACTTACTGCATCTCTTCTTCCCACATTTAGAGTATTCATAGGGCTCTTTCTACACAATTTGACATGACAGATCTTGGGTTATTGTATTATTTCCTTGGTTTGCAGATTTCTTAGACAGATTTAGGGATTCATTTGAGTCAGCAAAATTACACCCATGATCTTCTTAGGTGCTTTGATATGGCTGATTGCAAGCCAAGTCCATCTCCTTTTCAATCTGAGTTACTCTTACTCCCACATGTACCACACCACTTTGTGATCCTATGTTGTATAGGCAGCTGGTTGGGAGTCTCATGTACTTGACCCATACTCACCCTGATATTTCATTTTCAGTAGGGCTTGTATCTTAGTTTGTAAATTCTCCTCATAGTAGTCATTGGCAAGATGCTAAAAGGATTTTACACTATTTGCAGGGCACTTCCCACTTTGGCCTACACTACACTAGGGGTTCTACTCAAGTTGGTTGGGTATACAGATTCAAATTGGGTAGATTCTATTGATGACAGGTGTTCCACTTATGGCTATCTTTTCTATCTTAGTTCTTCTCCAGTTGCTTGGGCATGCAAAAAGCAACAGGTTATTGCACTTTCATCTTAAGATGCAGAGTACAGGAGATTCTTTGGCTTCACCAGTTATTGATAGATTTTTGATTCCCATAGGATTCATCAACTGTACTTTGGTGTGAAAACCAAAGTGCAATTCACATTTATCACAACCCAATTGAGCACCAATGGACCAAGCATATTGAGATACACATCCACTTCATTCGTCAGCACATTCAAGATGGAGTTCTTTTCTTGGAGTACATTCTAACTCAACAGCAAGTTGCAGACATCTTTACAAAGCCTTTTGCATCACCTCGCTACCTTGAGTTGTGTGGAATGCTTGGGGTTTTGGAAGTTGTTCTTGGGGGTGTTCATGAGAACATCTTCCTTCTTCTTCTTCTTTCTCTTTCCTTCTAGCAAGATTCTTTCCTTCTTTTGGTTCGATATTTCTTCATGGATATATTGTACATGAGTACCTCATCAAGCCTAGTTGTCGGGACTCATACTGTGGACATGCCACTTCTATTTTGGCCCCTAGATTCACTTGAGGGGGCTATTAGAGTAGGTATTTACCTTAGCTCATATTCACCTAGGTACTTTATTTATGTTTATTTATTTATCCTCAACCACTTATGTGTGTGGATATTCCTTTTATTTATTTAGATATTAGGGGATATTATCTAGTTGTTAGGTATAGTTATTTCCTTTATCTATGGTATTGACTAGTTATTTCCTTGATCTACAATATTGACTAGATCCTTGATGTCTAGTTCTCTCATAAATATATGGACTTAACTAGTTCTTTGTTGACTAGTTCTTTCCATGATTTATGGCTTTATCTACAACCTTGACTGGTTCTTAGATTATTATTCCTTGCCTCTATAAGTAAGGCTCATTCTCATTGTATTTCATTGAGTTCCATAATAATATATGATATTGCTGCTCATTTGTTTGCAAAGGTTTTATGTAAAGTTATTCTGGAAAATTGCTTTCATCTTTTATAGATCGTGGTGTTTGATTAGCATATGTGTTCTTGGCTTGGTACGATCTGGTTATTGTTCCTTTTATGGTATCAGAGCAAGAGATTGCTATTGACATCCATCTATAAGTTTCATTTTGCAAGAATTTTTAAAAAATATTCATATATTCGGGATTTGTCTGTATTTTTTTTTCGTGTGCATTTTTATACAAAACAAAGGTGACCATTGGATCCAGTAGGTGGAAAAAACCTATGATCATTGTAAACTCGGCCATTTCTCGGAGGTAGTCAATTTTTTTGGTTTTTTTGCTGCAGAGAAACGTCATCGGTTCACCTCGAGATTTGTGTTGGACATCAAAGAAAGCCAAAAATTATTTTTTTGGGTTTTTTTGGGTTGTTCGAGATCTGATTTGGGTAATTTTTTTGTTGCGGCATAGCATTTTCAGTTTGCACGCACGAATGAATTTCATCTCATCCGGTATTCATCTCCCCATGTGAATTTTCACCTCACCACCACTTGTGACTTTTCATAGTCACTAGGAATAAAACTAAGTCCTTTTCTTATTTTAAAAAGGGATTTTTGTAATTTAAAATAAGGCCACTTAATTGAATAAGATGAAAGAGTGAAAATTATATTCACAATGAAGGAATATAATTTTAGAGAGAAGGCCGAGATAATAAGATAGAGAATTGATGATATAGAGATGGGGAATATTCCATTGATGAAGAGATTGCTTCCAATGAATCTTAGGAGAATCATCAAAGAATTAAGCTCTTGCCTTTGACCTCCCATTAACCTTAAAACACTGCAATTGCATCCTCCTCTTCCTTTGAGATGCAGACACACTCCAAATCATAAAATAAGTGTTCAAAAACATTTCTTTGAGACTTACACCGAGTGGACCTGTGATGAATTCTTGATCTTGTAAACATGATGGTCCTCTTCTACCACCACTAGGAAAGAGAGTTGAACACAAGGTTGGAGTTAGAATATGGAGATCATCACCTTACTCCTCATGACTTCAAAATTCACCTCTGTGACAAAGATACCTCCTTCCTTGAATGTAAAAAGCTTGGGAGACTCAAACACCTTCTTATCCATTTGTTCTTCATTGAAAAAGGTCTTCTTATAAAAATAGAGAAACTATTCCCATACTCAATTAAAAGTGTATACTTTGTCAAATTTTGAGTCTGTTAAAAACACATCCATGTTTTCTTCCACGAGTATACGAAACTTAACTTCCTTGTTCATTGACAAATATCTTGACAATTACTATTTTTAGTAAGTCTTAATTTACGAAGTTTATTTTTAGTTACCAATTGTTTAATTTGACACTTTTGAGTGTTTTTGATATACAAGGAGAAATGTCAATTCGGAGAATGAATTTTTATAGCACTTACTATTTATAGACTATAAAGTTTAGTGAGGATTACTAGTTTTAGAAGTGGGTCTTCCCAGTGTTGGAACAAATTGAGAGTGGTCTCAAAAGTTTTATTATTTCACAAGGAAGTTCTCCAATTTTTAGAGGATTTCAATCGCAAGAACTCCATAGATCTAAAAATGAGTTTTTATAAATGGAAACTTCATCTGACCATTAAAAATAATGTCGAATGACATTAGATACAAGGTTAGAATCAATTGAAAGGCGTTTTTGAGAAGGATCTATTTTTACAATCTCTTAGAAATTAGACAAAGGGTTTAGGAGATATGAGCAACTTTCCATTTTTAATAAAAGAGGTACCTGACATATTTTTAGTAGCATATCATCATGGGAGAGATATTAAGAGGAAAAAATGAAGCTTTAAAACTCAAAAAGGGTGAAGTGTTTGAATATGAGGCTTTTATATTTCACTTACACACCTTAACTAATGTTTAACCCAAAAGGGCTTAATTGGGATCAAATGAGGGTTTAAGTGGAGTTTCAACCTAAAAATATGGGAAAATAGAGGCTTAAGGATAAGAGTGACACAAGAATGCACTTTTCATCATATCATTTCAAGTATCATCTCACGCTTTCATGAGAGTGAAATGGAGGGGGGTGAAAACTAGCACTCGAGGCTCAACTGAGTTTTTTCATGTGTCTATTGGCTATCTAAGAGAGGGGAAGTGAAATTTTATGTCCATCATGTCCCCTTGCACCTTGATAAAATAAAAGGGGACACTCATGAATCCACCTTGAAAATGTGCTAAGGGTTATACTGTCATGAGGAAGGGGGCTGATTTCAAGTTGAGCTTGACTTTGCACTCCTAACACTCCAAACACATCAAGTTGAGGTTTTTAAGTGATGAAAGAAAGTAAATGGAAGGGGAATATAAATTGTGTCCCTCATGTCCCTTTGTAAATTGGAACAAATCCAAGGGGAAAACCATCCTTGAAAAATGTGCGAGTGATGAGCCCCGTTAATTACTATGTAACCCCAATTTTGTTCATCATTTTATACTAAGACTAATATTAGCATTCTGTAATTAATACTTTAATATATTTAAAAGGATTTTTTTGCATAAACCTTGTTCATTTTCATCTTATTTATGCTTCTTTCAATGAGTTGAAATAAATATGTATATGCGTTAACAATGTGGATGAAGGACATATCTTAAGCCCGACACAGACTCATACATATCCCAACATAGGAATCACTCACGCATTAACCCATGAGTCACTTTGAAGCATAAGAATCACTTAAGCATTGGCACATGACTCACTTTAGAGAGCAGAATTTTCACTATGGAAGTGCATGAATTGTATAAAATAAGAGAAGCACTTGGACATAAAGGAGAAGAGATGATCTATTCAACACGTGGGTTGCATGATGAAAGGAGCATTGATTGCATGATTATCATCTAGTCATCATGCGACTCATGTAGATTATGGAAGTAAAATTTAACATCAAGTTCAAATGAAAATGTGGAATAAATGGAAAACACAATCTGGCAGTCACCATCATTCAAGGAAATCGAATGCATGAGCTTTGGGTCCTCTAAAATCTCTAAATCATCTCAGTTGAGTGTCAATCAAGGACTCCACTCAGAGTTAACAACATAAAATCTAATCTATGTGTGACATGCACTTGTTCTTCCAAATTTGTAACTTCTTAACAAGCGCTTATTGTCATAAAGATTTGTTACTTAATCAATAGTTAGTTATTGTAAATAATCAATCCACTTTTAGAGTGACAAGGACTGCAATTATTATAAAAAGTGTTTGTCGTAGAATTAGTGTGGTTGGTTGTTGCTGAAGGAAGTATTGCATTACACTTAATAAAGTGCATGATTATGAGTTAAATCACCTGGTGTAATTTTTAATCTTGAAACCAAATCGGACAAGGAGCAAGGGCCACTCCTCCCCAACGTGAAGGGAAACATTGCTTGTTTGTTCAAATCTCTATTTATTCAACATTTTCTTAGTTACAAGAATTCAAGCACTTTCAACATTTCAATTCATGAATTTAGTAATCTTTGTTTTATCATACAAGTTATTTATTAAACACGTAAATAAAATTATTATTTGGTTGAATTCCTTAGTTAATGCATGCTTAGAAAAATTTCAATCATTCTCTTTATTACAAACAGCCATGGACACCACCCTAGACTGACAATCATGAAATAATTAAAGTACGAGTAAAAAAACACTCATTACTTTTTGGTAAAGTTGTTGAGGATGCATTTTAAGGTGTTAGCAAAGATCAAGGTAATAACTTGTGTACTTCTTAATAGCTTGGTAAGTTTCCATTTAGAAATCTATTTTCCATACTCTTTCTTTCAAAATAAGATACCTTGTCATGAAAAAAAGATTCTTTTATGTATTTGGAGTATGTGGAACACAAGCAATCATTTAAGCACTTATGGTTAGGAAATTGTTTTTAAGCATGGTAGGATTTTATGTTTAGATCTAGAGACTATAGAGGTAGACTTATTAGATTGAACTTACAAAACCCCCTCAAAATCAACCTCATGCGGAGAAAATTGACTAACAAGGAAGGATGGATGATGGAGTGGAAAATCCCAATGGTGCAAATAATGAAACCCCCACTAGGAAGGACATTCACCTATCCCATATAACTGGACCCTAATGACCAAGCCCCCATGAATAACATATCTCCCTCAATTTTACCAACCTTTAGGGGACTAGTCTCATAAGATCCTGACCAATTTTGTTTGAGTTCAAAGTGTTGTGCCAAACCTATGACTATACCTCAGACACTTAGAAGTTAAATTTATTTCCTCAACTCTAAAAGATACAACCATGAGGTGGTTCATGGGCCTAAACCAAAACTCTATCCACACTTGGGAAGAGATGGAAAAATCTTCTTGGATAAATACCAAGATTATTGTAGGGTTAGGGACTGAAAGGAAGAAATCTTTAGGATATAACAAAAGGAGGATGAGAGTGTTGAGGACTATCTTGATTGATTCTCTTCCTTTATAGAAGGTGTGGTACAAGTCTTGATATTACTCTTCTAAAAATTATATTCCTTAAAGTATTGGATGAAGACACACAAGAGGCCTTTAATCTAATGGGAAAAGGAGACATGAACAAGTTGGAATTCACTAATATCATTGACCTCTGTAGAAACTATTCTGAACTCCCAATTTTTGAAAACACAAACGAAATATTGCCAATGGTGACATATCTAAACTAAGAAAAGAGATTAAAAATTATAGAACGGATCCTTTAGTTCATCCGGACACAATCGTGGATAAGGAAAAATCTAGGAATACAGATCCATTATTCATCTATATATCCAAGATGTAGAAATAAATATAGAATTAAGGACTATCCCTAAGATAAAATATAGATATATGCCTTGTCTATGATCTAAAGCATGCCACTGATCAATGTGGATTTTTTCCTTGCTAAAGAATCACTTAAAATAGAATACAAAAAGTGAAGCCAAGGTTAATTATGTAGATAAAAGGAAAGGAGGGAATTTTCCAAAAATCAAAATCAGCCATATGCCACAAAAACAAATGGTTCACAAATAAATGGAATACACCATGGTCATACCCCTAGCCTTGGACTCAACAAGTTCCACATGAATGGAGTCCTTAGTGGAATGCACAACCAAATTATTATCTACAATCATGGACTCCAAATGTGAACATTCCACCATTCCAACACTTTAACCCACAATTTTAACATCAGTTGAATGCACCATAATGATTTTTTCAATAGTATTATAATCCAAGAAGACCCCAAGGACAATAATATTTTTTAACCAGGCATAAAACTAGTGCTCCATCCGAACAACCTACCCAACCACAAATTCTAGCTCAAATTGTGGAAAATCTAAAGAACGTAAAGTAGGGTAACCCATCATACACCATTGAATCTGACAATATTCCTACGATAAATTATGTGGATTGTAGAAACATATTGTTACGGTTGGGGAAGTTACTCTAAAACCATCATTTCCAATTATAGAAGAATCCCCTAAAGACGAATAAAAATTAGAAGTGACACAACCCAAAACTTTTCTTGAGGAAATATTTGAACCAAGTGCATATATGTCATTTCCATCCATACTTTTAGAAAAATACAATAATATAACCCAAGATAGACCATAGTAATAAATTATTGAAGGATTAAAAATTAAGTATTGGAATCCCACTTTATAAGATCCTTAGGGATATCCTAGAGTTGAATAAAAATATCAAAGAACTTTGTGTTAAAAACTTATGTAGAAGGATAAATCATCCAAGAAAATCTATGTTGATGGAAAATTGAATATCATATTAGAAGGAAGATATTCCCCAAAATATGGTGACTCGGGATTCCATTGTTATAATTTGTATTAGAGATGTGAAGATTCCAAATGTTCTAATTGACTTAGGGGCTGCAATCAACATGATGACTATTGATACTTTGTCCACATTGTCTCTTCCAGATCCACAATTAACTCCAATAGTGCTACAAATGGATGACCAATCTGTTGCCAAACCCAAAGGGATCATAGAGGATATGACCATCATAATTGAATCATGGGATTATTCAATAGATTTTATGGTTATTAAAATGAAGAATAAGAAAATTGGATATCCCCTGATTCTAGGACACCCTTGGTTAGCCATTGCTGTAACTCTTATTGATTGTAGAATAGGAAACATGATAATTACAAATGGACATGATTCAAAGAAACTATCTATATATATACATCTCTTGTAAAAATTTCACCACAACCTGACAAAAAAATGGTGGAAGGATGATTTAGAGGAAGTAGAGGATGTTGTTTCCTCACTAGTTGTGGTTATAATTCAAGAACAATCATAAAAAAAACAAAATCCAGAATTGGGATCCTTCTAAACTACAATCACAACCAATGGAGATAAAGGATGATATGATAAATGAAAACCTATAATCTATCCTTTCTCATAGAACATAGATCTGACTGAGTGTATCTTTCACAACATTACTAAAATCCACACATTACTTCCCCATAAGTGCCCCTTGAATTTATTACTGAGATAATACACAGTGGTAAATTATCTCTATTGATACACTAACCACCTACCTATTTTTCTAGGAAAAACATTGGCAATAATAGTTGGTTGACTAGTCAAGAGGAGAATACCTTATTCAAGATTCTATGCTATCATCCTCAATATTTTACTTGGGAATACAGTGACATGAAGGGTATTCATACCAATATTTTTACACATCACATTTACACAGCTGATTCTATACCAGTTAGGAAACCAAAAAGGAGGATAAACCCCGCCTTAAGGGAGTTGTAAAAATTGAGATTGAGAAGTTTCTTCAAGTAGGGTTCATTTATCCAATTTCAGACATCCAAAAGGTGGGTATCCCCATTAGTTATAGTTCTAAATAAGAATGGTAAATGGAGGGTTTGTGTGGATTAAAGGGATTTGAATAAGGAAACACATTGAGACTATTTCCCTTTACCTTTTATAGACCAAGTCTTGGATAATTTATCTAGAAAAATGTATTTTTCATTTCTGGATGGTTTCAATGGGTACAATCAAATCATGGTGGCACTAGAAGACCAAGACAAGACTACCTTCACCTGCCCATGGGGGAAATTTTCTTACGTGGTCCTACCTTTTGATTAATATAAATGTGGATTTATGCTTAATCTGATGTTATTATAGTAGTAAATAAATATGCAATTAAGTACAACAATGAATACTCAAGAAAACTAAGCAATACATTAAAAAAAAGATTTAGTTGTAAGGAGGAGAAGAAGGTACTTAGTTGATTCAAAATAAAATATGGAGTGTACCAAAGTGCTGACCAGGTGAATAGAGCAGCATCAACATCACACAAAGATCTAGAAAAATTTAGGTCCGGAAAGATAGGCTAGATTGGGGCACCTAGGCTTGTTTCTGGGTGCCTGGTATGTGGAAAAGCATAGTAAACCTCCTTTAGTGGTCACAAGATGTTTTCTATTAGTAATATTTTTTCACTTTGAGTTCACACCAAGATCTCTGAAGTCGTTGGAAACCTACAATGAAATATGAACCTGCAAAACCCTCAAATTGACATCAAATCCTAAAAAAAAAATATGTAGAATGACGGTTCAAAATTTCCTCATTTATCATAATGGTGAACTTACGATTGATCACTACATTACATCTCAGACCCAATATAGTTCTATGTGTGTGTTTGTGCATGTGGAATCGTGCCTTAGGTGGCTCTTTTTGTGAGTCACACTTGATAAGCTTGAAAATAGCTAAATGTAAAGAAATGTAATAGTTATGTACATATAATAGAATGAACTTCCCTCCTATGAAGTGTATGCAAAATAACTAGCCCTTGTGTCCCTTTTGATGGTGCTAGATGGATGCAATGAAGATCTTAGATGTTTTATGGATGCAACCTTAGGTGGTGAAAGTTAAGGCTTAGTGCTTGGTATCTTATTATGATCACATAACTTTATATTTATATGATTCATTTGATTGAATTTCGTAATTAACCCCGAAAGGCCGACTATCGAAAATAAAAATGATCAAACAAGTAGAAAGGACCCAAAAAGTGTTAATAAAGTAAAAAGGGGTAAAGGGTGCCCAGATTTTGAGGGCATCCTAAGTGGTGTCCATTAGTTATACGTTAGTGTCTAGGATGATAAAAGCCAAAGTATAAAAATGTAGATAAGAGCAAGTCACATTTCTCTTAGGATGAAAGGAGAAATATAAGACAAAGGAAGATGGCCAAAGACATGGATTTATTAGTAATTTTCTCGTTAGTAATCATATGAATAGTAGTATGCAATCAAAAAAGATAATTACCAAGTGTGCATGATTTTGTATCTACACCTTTTGGCGTATGTAATGATCTCCCACTTTTCAAAGAGCCATTTTAGAAATTTTTTTTGATCTCACTCATGATTTTATGGAGATTTATATAGACTATTTTACGTTTATGGGGAAACATTCCAAGAGGCAATAGATAATTTGGACAAATTACTCTTTACGTATGAGAAACACTAGTTAAATATATAAACCATGAGAAATTTATTTTCATGAAGAAGCAAGGGATAGTCTTGGGCCACCATGTTTTCGCTATGGGAATCAAGGCAGATCATGATAAGGTTGACATCATTGTGTAACTTCCATCCCCCCAAAATCAAACTAAAGTAATAAGCTTTCTAGGACATATGGGCTATTATAGAAAATTCATTTCAGATTTCAATAAAATAACTTCTCCACTATTTTCCCTTCTAAAAAATCTTATGAATTTTAATGGACATAAGCATTTCAAAAATATTTTGACATCATCAAGGAAAATTTTAAATACACCCGAGTCTTAAGAGGTACGAATTTGAAGCTTCCTTTCACATTCAAACTGATGCTTCCAATGAGGTAGTAGGAGATGTGCTAGTAGAACAAGAGGAAGGAGAGGTAATGTATTCCATATATTACATTAATAAAAACCTCTCCCCTATTGAAAATAAATACACTACCATAGAGAAAGGGTTTCTTGTGAGTTTTTATGCAATTAACAAGTTTTTCCATTACATTATAGGATATGAAGTAATTGTTCACACATATCATTCCTCCATTAAATATTTAATGAATAAACATTTGGTGCATGGAAAAATTATAAGGTGGATTTTTTTATTGCAAGAATTCAACATAAATATTATTAATAAACTAGGAAAATCAAATGTATTAGTTGACTTTCTATCAAGGCTAACTATTTAAGGTATAAAGAAGTAGGGCAATGATGATTTTACGGATGAACATTTATTTGCAATATCAAATATCTATCCTAGGTTTTTAGACATGGCTAATTACTTAGCCATAAGGAAGTTCTCATCTTTCATCACACATAAAAAAAAAAACAATTAATCAAAAAAATTGTGATGTATACATAGTTTAATGAAATGATTTTCAAATGTGGACTTGATCATGTATTACGCAAGTGTGTAGCTGAAGATGAGATATTTGATATACTCAAAGGATGTCATGATGAACCATCAAAGGGACACTATTTAGTCAAAATAAAAATCCAAAAGTTTAAGAGCTAGCTACTATTGGCCTTCTATGCATAAAGATGTCAAAAGTATGTATGATAATGTGATCAATGTCAAAGGATGGGAAAACCAACACTTACAACTGAGATGCCACTTCAACCTCAAGTAGTTCTAGAGCCATTTGAGAAGTGGGGATTGGATTTCATTGGACCAATTGACCCACCTTCTCAAGGGAAGGAGTACATATTGTTATTATAGACTATGTTATAAAATGGGCTGAGGTGCAAGCTCTCCAATATGCAAGGGATGAGAAAGTTATTGACTTCTTGTATGAGCACACTTTCTAGAAATTTGGAGCACATAGATTAATTGTTTCAGATCAGGGACCACAATTCATATCAAGTGTAATCAATTATTTTGTGGCAACATATCAGTTAAGGAATAATAAATCATCTCCATACCACCCTCAATCCAATGGTCAAGTTGAAGTCACTAACAAGGAATGGAGAGCATTTTAATGAAAACAATAGATCTCTTAAGGAATAATTTGGTTCAAAACTTATTGGAGGCAGTATGGGCCTACAAACCACTTAGAAGACAACCACATGATTAATTCCATATGAGTTGGTCTATGGGAAGAAACCAATCTTTCCCATAGAATTTTAGATTTAGCCCTTAAAGACAACTGCTGCATTAGGAATTGAATTGAAAATAACACAACAGGAAAAGAATTCTTTAGTTGAATGAAATAGATGAGATGAAGATACAAATATTACACCAAATAGAGATAATTCAACACTAAAGAAAATTATGGCATGATAGCCATATTAGGAAAAGGAAGTTTTAAAAAGTGTATTGGGCTCTTCTATTTGATTCAAAATACAAATACTTTAAGAGAAGTTACAAACAAGATGTGTGGGCTCATACCAAATTAATTAAGTATTCAACAATGGGACCATTCAGCTGATCCTAATTGATGGTGAAAGAAGAGTGATGTTGGTTAATGGCCATAAAATAAGGTTATACCAAAAGCTAGCATCAAAGGAAGAATTCAAGAAGATGCTACAAGATAATTCAGCTTTGAATTTCATGGATGAGGTTTCCCTATCCAAGTCAACTCAAGGTTGAATTGATATTTTAATAAAAATAATAAATATGGGATAGATTAAAACAAACAATGGTGGAAATCTTCCTATGAAGGAATGGTTGAAAAACAAAAATGGTGTCCTTCCTTCTAAAAAAAAAAAAAGAAATAAAAAATATTCAAAAATAAAATGTAGGTGGCTAAAAAGTAACAATGGCAGCCACCTAGGAATCATGCAACAAATAAATGTATTGAGACAACGTGCAGAGAGAAAAAGGGAATTTAGTGCTCATTAAAGATTTGACAAGTGATTATCAATGAGGTATGTTCCATTACTCTCCTTTAAATGTTAAAAAGTTTAATTATAGGATGTTAATTATTATTCTTATGTGAAATGATGACTCCCCATTTCCAATGTTCTTGCACACATCCCACATCCCAATAAATATTTCACATAATACTAATTAATCACTCCCACATTCCAATTTATTCTCCAAATTCTCCATTGTTTCATCACAATTGGTTAATTTTACCCAATTGGTGTTTTTATATATAAAACCATTTTCATTCCTCTATTTTCCCCATTGTTGTATCCATTTTTGAATTATCACCATTTTCATTAATGTGTTATCACCATTTCAATTCCTACACTCTAGTCTTTTTCATTCCTTTGCCACTACCATTTCTACTTCATACAAAGTATAGAGTTTAAACTTCATCATGAACCATCAAGCCCAATCAATTTTGTATAAGACAAAAAATCAATGAAAAGTCTTCGAGAAACAAGGATGGTTGGATTTCATGCTTTCATATGAGGAATTAAACCCTAGAATGATAAAGGAATTTGCAGCAAACCTTGTAGAAGGAAACTCAAGAGTAAAAGGTAAAAATATTATTTAGCTCCTCCATTATTAGTCAAATTTATGGTATTCTAGAGGAAGGGAAGTTAGTCAATTTTAGGACTCCTTACTCAAAAATTATTAAAATATTTGTTGTGGGAAAGAAAGAAAAACTGGAGTTAGTTTTTGATAACAAAGGAAAGGCTAAGGGCATCAAAAGAAGCACTTTCCCGAGCCATGGGCAGATGTGGCAAAATGGGTCATAAAATATTTCACTTGTGAGGGCCAATATGAGGTTATCCTAGGCCCGATCTTGAGAATTCTTATCCACCTACACCATGGACAAGACAAATACCATAAAAATTTAATCTTCTATAGTTCATGTTTGACTTTGT
Organism: Taxus wallichiana var. yunnanensis; assembly: GCA_018340775.1. Taxonomy (NCBI): domain Eukaryota; kingdom Viridiplantae; phylum Streptophyta; class Pinopsida; order Cupressales; family Taxaceae; genus Taxus; species Taxus wallichiana. The sequence continues at coordinate 743,757,334 of CM031244.1, read as the reverse complement.
TTCCTCTACCATCGAGAAACTCCATTGGGGTTCTTCTATCTAAACTTCCAATGGCTCATTCACCTTATTTGTAAGCATCACTTCATCAAGAAGTGTAATGGGCTCAAGAAGTGGGTTAAATTCCAAAATAAATATGCCCTTGAACCTGCTATAGTTCTAGAAACAGGGCCCTCCATCCTAAACAGACCAAAGAAAAGGCTTAGGTCATCTGGACCAACCCAAGCTATTGAGGAACACCAAACTGAAAATGTTCCCTCATAGGAGGAAAAAGAGGCAAAAGCTACAATGCAAACCTTAAACAAAACACCTCCTATTTCTCCACATGCCTTTATATCTCATTTTTACCATGCTTCTGAAATAGACATTGTGAAAACAACAACCATTGTTGAAGAGTCACTCTTACTTGACAAAGGAAAGACACCTATGCTTGAAGGTGAGCCTAGCTCACCTATTGATACTTAAACCTTTATTCCTCAAGTGTTATCCATTTCTAAAGTGGAGTATGAGATACAAAAATATCAAGAAATGATTAACCAATTTTAACTCATTTGAAAAAAGATGCAAACATTTATCCCAATTGGAGGCGAGATAAAGAATAAAGAATTAAACACCTCCAAAAAACATTAGAGAATAAATAGGGATCATCCAATAGCTTCAAAAAATTGTAGAGGAAAAATAAAAAAGAATTCAATCAAACAAATATAGAACTGAAGAATTGTCTACTGAACTTGCACTTTTACAAGTAGATAAGGAGAAAACAGTCTGTGAAACCACTCGACCAAATGATTCAAAAATATTTTTGTTTACACAAATCATTGTATTAAGAGGAATGGTCAAATGGACACATCATTGCTATGATATTAGGAAGTTAGAAGATGAGAATAAGACATTAAGATAAGAAATGAAAATACTCCAGGATAACATGATTGTTCCTTTGCCATTTGTATGAGCAAGCCCCTACTTGTAGACCACCCTCCAATTTCTATGCTTTATTCATAAAGGAGCAGTTTTTCAAATGAAAATCCTCTAGATTCTACTCAACCAAATCTATAGAATTTGAAAATGACAAAAAAATCCTAGGAACATATGCAACAACTGACAAATTTGGTAATACTTTGTTATGTGAATTTTATGTTCACAAATTTATGCTCCCTAAGCAGTAGAAATACCAATTAACTTGTATGTAGGGGAGGTTCAGTTGAGATATTTTATTTCCACTTTGAGGCATCAATCCATATGGTGTGATCAAAGGGGAGAATACATGAAATAAGAAACTAATGTATGCCTCTTGATGAGGCATGATCTTCCAACACCAAATATATTCTTAAGGAGATATACTACCTAGATTTATTTGCCTACAACTAGTGGACAAATATAAAAAATATCTCAACTTGTGTGTCCAACTTCAAGGGGTATGTACTCCCAAATTTTAATATGTCTTTATTTGCTTTCCAAATATGGTATGGATTACTTCCAAAAGTTTGGAAAAAAGGAGGTTATATCTCCAACTAACCTCTAATGGTTAGTAAAGAGAGAAAAAGACATGCAAAATCATGTTGAAATGCAAGAAAAATGGGTAGGTATGAGATTTCAAACACCATTTATAATAACACTCGATGCTTGGATGGAATAACACATAGGACTAGCCAACCTAGAGGTATAAGATATGGAGGGAAACAATAATCAATTTTTTGGGTTCTAAAATGCAGAAAAAGATGAAACACGACTCACTTTCACAAATGAATATAATTACACATGGATTATATAATCTCTAAACAAAAACCTTGTAACATGAGGACCTGTTAATTCCTAAGTGTGGGGGATTGATGATCCTTGTTAATTCCTATGTAAATCTTGTTTTTTTCCATCATTTTTTACTAATAATGATATTAACATTATGTAATTAATACTTTTGTATATTTAAAAGGAGTTTTGGGGCATAAAATTTGTTCATTTTCATCTTATCTATGCTTATTTCAAATGAGTTGACATAAATCTTTATAAGCACTAATAATGTGGATGAAGGACATATCTTAATCCCAATGCATGACTCATACATAGCCAACCGCATGACTCACTCACACCTTGGCCCAAGACTCACTTTGGAGTGTAAGACTCACTTAAACATTGGATCAGACTCATTTTGGAGAAAAAGACTCTTGCTATATAAGCGCAAGACTTGTATAAAAGAAGCAAAGGAATTGGACATCAAGGATAAGTTATGATCTCGTTAGCATGTGGATTGCATGTTGAAAAGAGCATTGATTAAGTATTATCATCTAATCATCATGCGACTCACATAGATTATGGAAGTATAATTTAACATAAATTTCGATTGAAAATATGGAATAAATGGAAAACATAAGCTGATAATCACCATTATTTAAGGGATTAGAATGGATGAGATTTGAGTCCTTTGAAATCGCTAAATCATCACATCTGAGTGTTAATCAAGGAATCCACTCATATTTAACAAGATAAAATCTAATCTAAGTGCAACATGCACTTGTTCTTCTAAAGTTGTAATTCTTAACAAGTAGTCATCATAGAAATCTATTAGTTAATCAAGCTAGTTATTGCAAATAATCAATCCTCTTTTAGAGTGATAAGGACTGCACTTATTATAAAAAGTGTTTGTAGTAGAATTAGTGTGGTTGGTTTCTGATGAAAGAAGTATTATATTACATTCAATAAGTGCATGATTCTGAGTTGAATTGTCTAGTGTAATCTTCAATCTTGAAACCATATTAGAGGGAATGAGCAAGGACCAATCCTACCCAATTTTAAGGGAAGCATTACTTATTTGTTCAAATCTCTTTTTTTTGCATTTTCTTAGTTACAAGAATTCCATCACTTTCAAAATTTCAATTCATGAATTTAGTAATATTTGTTTTATCATAGAAGTCATTTATTAAACAAGTTTAGAAATAGTATTTAGTTAAATTCAATAGTTAATACATGCTTAGAAAAATTTCAATCATTCTCTTTGTTGCAAAATCCATGGACACCACCCTTGATTGACAATCATGAAATAATTAAATTATGAGTATCAACAACGCCGCTCACCAAGGGGGTCCACAACATGAGGAGGGGGTCTAATTTTGCATTATGCTTACCTAACCACCCAAGTCACAAGTTTTAAGTGACGAAAGTGAAAATATCATAGGGGAGAACACTTTTATGTCAATCATGTCATTTTTCACCTTGGGGACATAGCAAGGGGACACTCAGGGGTCTAAAAGTGCACTTAAGTCCTTAAGTGATGTTGATGTCATCATCCCAATGTAAAATTAGAACACATAGATTGCCTTTGCTACCCCGAGAGTGAAAGTTGTAGTTTGGAGGTGAAAACTTATTTAATTTTGACTCTAAATCCTCCAATAATTTCATTCTAGCCACTTTCAAGAATTGACTCATCTTACTGCAACTCAAACTATAACACTAGTCACCCTAACAACAATGACCCGAGACTACCACAGAGAGTGATGAGGTAAAGGGTTAAAATTAATGCATCCACCATGAAGTGGAATCTCAGATATTTTCATTTACTATTTGATGGGCTTCTAAATCCTTCATTAAATCCTCAAAAACCTTAAGAACAAGTTGTCTTTCTTTGTTGGAGCTCGCATTCCCAATACTCGTAGAACCCGATTTCTCTTGAATTATTCCCGACATCACATACCTCAACAAATTTTCCCTAAACTACCTTGGATCACTTAATTTCTCTCTTTCACAACTCCTAGATGGGTTGATAATTTCTAGTAATATTTCAGGAATGTCCTCATGTTGTAATATGGCTAGAAACAACCAATTTAATGCATTGAGAATAATATTCCACCTTAGGACTTAGTTTCATCATGAAACCAAATTGGATCAATTTCCCTACACATGAAACATACTTCAAAACCATATTAGCACATTCCTCTAAGCTAGATTGAGGTTGACACAAAATCATAGGAGTTGTGTGAGCTGATGGGTTGACTAAAGGAAGGGTTCACAATGATCGAGAGGTTTTCAAATGGTGGTATTAGTTGTTATGATCATTTTTTCTATTTTTCATGCTATACATTTAACATGACAACAAATGGCTCTATCTCAGGGACATTATAATGTAAGGGTAATAGAGAACATAAGGCATCTCATAGAGGAGTAGGAAAGTGCCTTATCCATTAGGCCATAGAGTCGCTATATTGAACAACTAACAAGGCTACCAACATGACCAAAAGATAAATGAAACAAACACACAACCAAAAAGGGAAACACACCAAGTGGAAAAAGAAACATGAAATAGAAAGGAAATTATGATACAAACCTACATCACCTATAGTACATGTGGGGAAAACTCACTTTCATTGTAGTAAATATTATTCTAATAATGTTTACTTGTGCACGAGTAATGCCAAATGTCTTTTTCTACAAACCCATTGATTGGTTCAAGGAAGTATGACCCCTTTCTTAATTTCTTTTGAAAGTTTACGTGACTATTCTTACAAGTGGTATTACACTCAAATAGGTCATTTCCTTTTTTTTCTCTAACAATTTGTTTTTGGCTATCAATCCCTTATCAAACCTAGCCATGCTTCTTCTTTCTAATTTTTCAAATTTCTATTTCCACAAGAATGAATCTTGATCATATTAAAATCATCATTTTCACCACTAGGGCTATGATCTTCAATGAAAAATTACTTTTTTTTTTCATGCTTCCCATGACCATGCTTAACATGACTTGGTTTCTGATAGAAATCATGATATTTTCAACATTATCACCAATTTATTGATATTCAATGTGTACCTCCTATTCCAAATGGTCTTCCTTCACACAAACCAACTCATTTTATAATTTTTTCTCACAATGGTGTGATTTTTGCAATACCCCATCCTCTTGAAAGGAAAATGAGCACAAGGTGGGGCATGAAATGTGGACATCATCACTTTTCTTTTTGTGACCATATTGAGATTCAAAATCATCTTCATGATGGAGAGATCCTATTCTTGAAAAAACTCAACCTTGAGAGACCCAAACACCTTAGCATTTATACATTCCTTATTATAAAGGTCCTCTTATTGAATGGAATCATCCTTAGGAGAATAAAAAACCATTCGATCCATCTCTTCTTCTTTGAGAAGGTATTAATCTTCTCCTAATGGGAAAAATAAGGTTTCAAATTCATAATCATTTTCATACTCACCAAACAAGTCTTCATGTTGGACCTCGGGAAGATGATTGGAAATTTGGGATTCACCTTCCAAGAATTCATTTTATGTCACTTTTAATTTATGATATGAATTGTTCATCATCTTGGGATTACTTTGTTGTAAGCCAATATTTTCATGACCTTCCTCATCACCAAGCAGAGAGAATGTATTCATATCTAACATGAAGTGCAAAATATCAAAATATTATTCCATTAGATCATCATGATGTATTTTGACCAGGTCCATCAGACCTAGGTATTCCTCCATCAATATGGGAGCCTCAACATCTTTCTTAAAAGTTATGAAAAATCTGCCATACCTTGAATCTTGATATTAAATTTTTTCCCTTGGGTTATCTAGTTTTTGAACCATGTATTTAATTTTTGTTATAGGAAGGAGCTTCTTCATCTTACCATTGATTGGTATGGTGGCATACGACCAATCCATCTATATATATCCACCAACATACCAACAGAAACTTTGGATTAAAAACATGCCATAAGAAGATGGCATATCTCGCAACAAGTATTTTCATCATGATTTTCTTGTCAAGAAAATCCACAAATGCTACTTGAGAATCTTTGACCTAGCCAACGAGAGATATTTATTTGGTTTCTATGGAGTAAAATTGGAAAAGAAAAAGGATGATAGTGAGACCAAGAGCCTTGGTAAATTTGGTGGGAATGATATTGTGAAAGGTACCAGAGTCAATAATGCAGTTATTTAATTTATACCCATTGATCAACAGGGCAAGATATAGATGTTCTACTTTCCTAGAAGTGGAGGATTTTGAGGGAGAAAGGTTTTGAGGAGTGGTACTAAGAGCGGGAAGTTGTTATTTGGTAATGGAATTTTTAGAACATGAATTTAAACTACTTCCTTTGATAAATTGGACAAGTTTATCAAATTGCGTAAGGTAGGTTCTAAAGTATTTAGACTAAGAAATTTGAATTTTAGATTTCTTGACATGGTAAATGATGTCAAAAGATGAATATGTAGTGGGCACATCAGTAATAATAGAAGATTTTATAGGTGTAGGGTTTTGATTCTTAATATCAAAAGAAGTATAAACTAATTTGACAAGAGGAGGAATAAGAGACTTACTCGAAGAGGTAGATGGAGTCTTGGATAAGGTATTCTCACGATTATTTTTTACTGACCCCATGGAAGTGGGAAATAATGATCCTCATTTTATTTTTATTTTTTGTAGAGTCACCATTTGAGGATTATTTTTTTTTTGAGAAACATAATAAGAGGCCTCTTTCTCTCTTTGTGTGTAGGTGAACAATGCACAAGAGTAATTATTCATATCAACTATAGATTCCTCAAGATATTTATCAGATGAGTATTCAAAATACCCAATGTTTACATATCCATATTCTTCTTCTCTTTTAAGTTTTGATTCAACAAATGCATCTCCTTCATCTTCACAGGTTCCACATATTGCATTAACCAGTGGAGCCTCTAAGAAAAGCCTTCAAGGTGCTCCAAAAATTTGATTCCTTTTTTATTTTGATATGAGGAATGTTGATTATTTTTCTTCTTAAATGTGGTCAGACCATTGACCAAATTTGGCAACAACATATCAATAATTTCATCTTTGGAAGTCAAGGCCTTATTCCTTGCAAAATAGTTCTTGACCTTCCCTAACATGATAAGATCATCTTGCACTTTAATGGAAATTTCTTGAGAATTATCCAAAATGTTTGATTGAGATATCTATAGTATGAACCCCACTTCATGTAACTGAGAATTTATGAAGAACCTCTTCTAATTATTCGCAGAGGATGAGAACTAGTAGTAGTCTTTTTAATCAACTTGTTAAACTTTTCCACACATTATCTCATGGGATATTTTGGTTCTTTATTCATCTAAGATAATTGAGAAAGGAGGGCATGGGAATCTTCCAAGGTCATGAATATTTCTTCAAACCTAGTTTTCATGTCATCCTAGTCAGTAATGGAGTGAGGTGGAAAGTGGTAAAACCATTCTGTAATGGCATCTTGCAATTGATCCATGAATAGTCAAATGAAAACTTCTTCCTATCCCACTCCAAGAAAACCACATGCTGTGATAAAAACTACAATATGATCATATGGATGTTACTTTCCATCTCCATAGAATTTTTGAAAATAATTTATTGATCCTTTTGGTAATTCATTAAGTAGAGAAGCCAACACTAGCGGACTTGTGTTCTATCCCCAAGGTATAAGTATAACCATTTATAGAGGAAGAGTGTTTAATGATTGCAGAGAGAGTGGAGATGTAACTAAGCCAAGAGGTGAATACTAAAGTGTTTTTCTTGGAGTCTATATGGGAGAAAGTATGAAATTAGTTGGTTCTGAAACTCAATCACGGGATTGTAAATGACTAGATTATCACTTGTTTGGTCTTCTCTATTGAAACTACCTTATGCTAGTTTTACTCAGAATGTTAGATAAGAATGCAATCATAACTAGTGCATATTTTCAATAGGATTTCAAAAAGGCTCTCAAACATTCATATAGTATTAGTCGTATTTTTTTAGTTTTATGATTTTCATGGTTTTTATATATATATATATATATATGATTTATTTGGATTTTTAGAGATTGTTATAGGGTGCACAAGGGGAATATCATTCCCAAAGGAGTCACTAAAAATATTGGTGAAATAATTTGTTGGAGGACATATTAGTTATTTTCACCAACGATCATGGGCCTAGGCCCCTCCTTCTTAGGTATGGAAAGGATCCAATTTATTAAATACAAGGAATAAATAAAACCATGGGGTGTCCATTAGGATGGGGATCACATAAGAATACTCCACTAAACTCCTTGTAAAAGTTCTTGTACAATATACAAGGGAGGAATTTTATTGAAAATAGGTAAAGGGAATAGGAAAATAGAGAAGGGTTAAGATTATAAGTAAGAAATTACATATTATAAAAAATATTAACCAGAAAAGGTCCTAATTTAATAGGAAGAAATCAACTATGTAAGTGCCTTAATAACAAGAATCATAAATTAGAGACACAAAGTTTAATGGATTCATTAATCAAATACACATAGTTCCATCTTGGCTATACAAGATTACAATGATTTCAAAGTTGGAAATTAGAGAGAGTAGAATAACATGGGTAAGGAGATAAAAGAATATAGCTTATTGGTTACGTAGTAGTGAAATAAAGTCCAATAACTAAGAACAATAAACAAATGCTAACCCTTTAGAATGTAGAGGCCATCCCAATTTATTTCTTATAAAAGTCTCTTCATCTCCCCCCATGTGAATTTTCACCTAACCACCACTTGTGACCTTTCATATTCACTAGGAATGAAATTAATTTCTTTTATTATTTTTGAAAAGGGGATTTTACAATGCAAAATAAGGCCACTTAAGTGGGTAAGATGAAAGAGTTAAAAATTAAATTCCCAATGAAGGAATAAAAAGTTAGAGAGGGAGTGGAGAGAGAATAAGAGAGATAAGTTATGATCCAAAGATGGGGAAGATTCCATTGATGAAGAGTCTACTTCCAATGAATCTTGGAAGAATGCTATGAGAATGCATCTCCTTGCCTTTGACCTTCTCATTATCCTCAAACATTGTGGTTGAAAATTCCTCTTCCCGTGAGATGTGGACAAACTCTAAAGCATATATTAAGTGTTCAAAAACACTTTTTCATACTTTCACCGAGTGGACCTATGATGAATTCTTGATCTTGTAAACGTGATGGTCCTCTTTTGCCACTACTAGGAAAGAGATTTAAAAACAAGATCGGAGTTGGAATATGGAGATCATCACCTTCATCAGACATGTAATTTTGACTATGCAATTTTAATACTAAAATTACATTAATTGTCTTCTTTCCGTCATTTCATTATAAATAGTTTTTTTCTAATTAGCTAATATTCCCTTTGTTGCGTTAATTAACAACATTTCATTAAATAAATAGCCTCGTCCCTCATCTTGGATGCCAATTAATGGTGCTTTGTTAGGTAAAATCCTATTTTGATTAATTAATTAACCATTATTAATTATTTAACCTTTTCAACCTTGTATTTAATAAATAATCCCTCTTATTGATTAAATCCCCTCTTAAACCCTTCAAATTATACTAATTTCCCTCCAAATCATCTCCAAATGGATTTCATAAGCTAAACTTGGCCTATAAATAATCCCAATTGATTGATTAAATATTCCCAAACTCCCATGAGTTGATAATCCCTAATTAATCTCTTATAATCATGTTTATCCCTTTCTAATACTACATTCACTTTATCCCACATTCGATAGGTTGTAAGCTTCTCCTAAAATAGAAAGTTGTATAAGAAACCTAGTGCACTTTTTCACACCTTACACCATGTCCTTGTAAGACGTTATACTTGAGAAGAGAATTTCATGTCATTGGGAAGCTTGTTAAATTGAGTAAATATCCCCCTTTTTACTTTCAAAGAGTAGTAAGAGAAGAATCAAAATGGAAATTAAGCCATATTGATGAGATGTCTTCCTCTTTTCTTGAGAAATCCTTGATCATGCGTGGTATATGTTTGGCTCACTAAGGGAGTACCTACAACTAAAGCACATCAACAAATCAAAAGGAGGTTTTCATTTAGTATAGATTCATATTTTGTGATTTAACTAGCTTCCTTTTCCACTTTATCATGATGTATTTGTTGAAACAAAATAAGTTAGGATCTACTTGGTGTTAGGTTAATTATATTAGATTAGTTTATTTTTAGCAAGTATACATATAGAATGCTCTGGTGGGTTACCCCTTTGCCTCATCAGATTCATTTGTTGTTATTAGTTTAGATTCATTTTACCATTTTACATGCAAGTTATTTCAATTTTTTGAAATTTCTATGTTTTAAAGCTTGCATGTTGGTATTTGGTAGTGTTGAGTTTTGTTTACAAGTATAAATGAGGCAAAGTATTGTCAAAATTGAATCTTGATGGGAAAAACTCAATATTTTTCTATTTTTTGGTCATTTTTGACATTTTTGTGCAAGTATAGGATTAAGTGTAGTACTATTCTTTGTATTTACTCTACCGTAGTACTATATGCACTAGTGTTGCTTACATGCGCTACCGTTCTCTATATTTGTGATACCATAGTAGTATATATGCTAGTATTACTTGCATATGCTACTTTATATGTATTTGTGCTAGTGTTTCTTACATGCGCTACCATTCTCTATTTTTGCACTACCGTAGTAGTATCTATGCTAGTGTTACTTGCACGCACTTCCATCTACATACTTTCACTAACATTACTTACACATGCTACCATTGACACACTTACACTAGAATTTCTTACATGCACTTCAATCAACACACTTGCACTAGCGTTGATATACTTTTGCTACCATCTTATTAGTCTGCGCTAGCATCATAAGTAAGTGTACTAGCGTTCTATGGTAAATTTTAGATTTCCATTTCCAAATTTTTGTTTTTTTATATGTAATTCAAGCTCTAATATATAGATTAATTTCTTAAAATAGTTCTAAAATTTTAAATCTTTGTTAACTTCCATTCATTTTTGTTCAATCAAAGGCACGTATGATATTCTCTCATGCTCTTGAGCGATCTTAAGAATCAGAAATGGCTACGATTATTTGCATTGGTGTTTTTCTAACATTTTGGGTGTAGGAAAATTTGTAATCATTTGTGTGTAGGACCATTGCGAAGTTGGAAAAATTCACCAACAATGTCAAGCAACAAACCACTAATACCTTGCCTACATGTTCCTTGGTAAAAGACAATCAAATTTGGCTAAAATAAATTTAAATAAATAAAAACATTTTCATTACGGGTTCAAATAAGGGTAAAACCCGTTTGCTTAATTGTGGGAAGTACTTGGGATTAAGACCTAAAACTCATTTTGAGGAGTACTATAAGAACCCCAAAGTAGTTGGCATATTGAGGGAACCAGCTAATGAAATGGGTAGCACTCCTTCCTACTTGACTAGTATGACCCGCGAGGAAAACCAAATGTTGTCTATGGTGATGGCCCAATTCATATTGATTAAGGGGTATAATCCGTAGCCAATTTTTTTAGTGCATGCACTCCTTAAAACAAGCATTGGTGAGGAATATCCTAAATCCCTAAGAATCCTAAAAAAATCAAGGTCAAACTAATCCAATATTGTTTTTATGCACCATAAATTTACAAAGAATTTTTTTGTTAGATTTAAAACCTTGTTTTATTGATCGAACATGGTAAAACTATTTCCAAGCTACGTTGTGTAATTTTCCATCACAAATCATACTTATCTCATAATTTTGTCTTCATTTATTAAAGATAGCAATCCAAAACTCTCGCCAAAAATTGCATCAACCATTTTTGACACTCACACTTGAAAAATTATTTTCCCAAACTTGATTGAGTGGTGAGATTACATTTTTATGCTATCTAATTTTTCCTAGTTTCCTTATACAAATTTGTAACATTGTAAACTAGGAAAAACCTCATTTACACTGTTACATATTTTTCTTAGATTCCTTATGAAATTCATGCAAACATCTTAATTATTTACAAAAATTGGTTTATAGTTGTCACAAAGTGGCCAAATCAAATTAGAAAACCTTTACGCAAACACATTTCTTCATGCTGGCACCGATGACATGTTTGAAAATGTCACTCGGGCCACTTAAACCACAAGTCAATTGTAGGGAATACACTCCACTCATAGAGTCCCTATCATTGATCCTCAAATAACTTGACTCAGATAATATGGTCAAGTTTCCAACCACAACACCTTTTGTGGAGGATGCACAAAAACAATCATGGTACAAAAACCATGAATAGTGAGAGTATAATTGTGTTGAAGTTCATGACACAGATCGGTGTATGAAATTGAAATACTTCATTCAATATCTCCTATATCAATGAGATATTGAGATTGATATGCAAGAACACAACAAAATGTATAATAATTAGTTCGAGATATATAATGAACCTTTCTTGAGACATAAACGATTAAAAAATAATTTGGATTGAGGCTAACCCTCTCAAGGAAAATGAACCAACCACATTTTTTCTAAAACATCTAATCCATTTGATTCTCTTATTGGCTATGTTCATCTTATCACTGACCATATCAACACCATCAAAATAAAATTCTAGGAGTGTTCCATTACAACATGATGCACTCATCTTATTGTTCCGAACCTCCTTTGTTTACTCCTTCGAGATGGTCATTACGATCTCGTTCTAGAAAAAAATGAGAAGACAACCAATAATATTTCTATCTAGGATCTTCTTAAGATATCTAATGTTCACAAGGAAATCCTTTACAAGACCTTCTAAGAGTCAAATGTTCCCATAGAAATTGAAGCTTCGCGCTTCCAAGCCTTGATTACGTAAATCACCCCATATGAAAAAATCAATTTTTGCCAACATGAGATTCCTATAGATAATCAAACACACAATTTTCCCTTGTACATTAAAATTATCATTACCTGTAAAAAGGTCAAAAGGGTACTTAAGGAAAATGAATATGGCCTCAATATATGTACTCTAAATCTTGTGAAACAATTGGGACATATTGATGTTGAACTATAGCCTAATGTGATCACCATTAAGGCTTATGACAATGCAGAATGAAAATCAGCAAGAAAAATTACCCTACATATGGAAGTTGGTCCTATCACGCATGAAATAAGATTATACATCATTGACTTGGAAATTTTCTATAACATTCTCCTTGCACCTATGGATTCATGTCATGTAGTTTGTTCCCTCCACCTTTCACTAGTGTATCAAAATATATAATCAAGGATAAGAAATTACAATTCCTAGTGACCCACAACCATTTTACCACAAGAGAGTGCTAGCTAGTTATTACCAAGATGCTTATAAATATACTTCTAAAAAGTTGGCTATTGAACTTAAATCATAGGCCCTCGCTACTCATGTCAATATAGATACATTTCGTCCTCACAAAAATGGTTCTTCCACCTCCATATCCCCTTTTGCTACATGGGAATCCAAGCTAAAACTCCTTCATACCGACTGCAGAGAATATGACTTCTAATAGGCCATTCATGTATCAAACCTTCCCTTGTCACCCAAAAAACATGCTAGGCCTGAATTTTAGTTGCAAAGAACTCAGACCCTAGCAGTATCAATAGGTTTATCCCTAGTGGTCTCCTGACAGATGAAAAATTAGGTAGTACTTATAAATCTCATTCCCTTGATGAAAATATGGCTTCTTGTTATCAATCTCCAAACTATGTTATCCCGAACAATATGATGTATGGTATGAGATACAAAGGAAATGGATGTAGTCTATATAAACTAGGTGTGTATGAACCTCTTCCAACATATGAAAATATGGATAGATATGGTGTTGGTATTCAAAATTATGGGGTGCAATATTCAGATGTTGACACCACCTCTTTTGAATGTCAGGATAGCTCTTCGTATTATTATAACAAACTAGAGTCCCTTTGTAGTATCTATGAAGATATTTCCTCCATGAACTTATTTTATAACACTACTATTTTAACCTTATCCCCCTCCATTCCTAAACTAGACCTTATACACCCATCCCTCATTGATTGGGACCAACAACAACACATACCGATTAATCTATTTCAAAATGAAGAATTAATTAGAGAGCACATGGGGCTATGTGATGATGTTCCTATAGGAGATCACAAGAAAGGATTCACTATTAACCTCGACACATATTTTCAGCAAAAAAAGAGGAAAAAATAAAAAAATCATAACAACAAACAATCCAAGTCCTATAGTGAAAACCTCTTTGAGGAACTTGCAAACAAACAAAATGAAAAATGAAAAATGGCCAAAAGTGATCATTCTATTGGTGAAAATCTCATTGATATGTCAATAGAGGAAAAATTAATCTCCCTCCCAATCTTATGAATATGGAGGATGGTTCAAAATATTTGGTTGAAGAGACTATTGACGTAAACATCGGCATAAAGGACGAGCCTAAAATTGTCAAGTTAGGAGCTTCTCTTTCCACATATGAACATAAAACATTTACTATACTCCTTAGTTCATAGATGTATTTGTTTGGTCCTATGCAGAAATGTCGGCTATGAGCCTTCTTTGATTGTGCATAACCTAGTTGTGCATGAATCATCAAATCCTATCAAACATAAGCTACACAAAATGCATCCACATGTAGCCCTTTTGGTCAAATAAGAACTAATTTTTTTACTAACAATTGGTTTTATCAGACCCATTTACGATTCAATCTATATCTCCAATGTCATTTCCATTCATAAGAAACTAGTTGGAATCCAAATCTACACAAACTTTAGAGACATAAATAAGGTGTCTCTTAAAGATGATTTTCCTCTTCCAAATATCGACATGATTGTTGATTCTATAGTAAGTCATGAAATGCTATCCCTCATGGATGGATTTTCTGGCTACAATCAAATCAAAATAGTGGAATAGGATCAACATAAAATGACATTCACTTCTCCTTGGGGTATATTTTTCTATCAATTCATGCCTTTTGGCCTTAAGAATGCAGGTGCCACATATCAACATGCCATGATTGTCATATTTCATGATATGTTACATGATATTGTAGAGGACTATGTGGATGATATCCTTGGTAAGTCTAAAACCAAAGCATAACACCCGGTGATCCTTCATTGTATATTTGATTGATTACTTAGATTATAAGGTCATATTGTTTGCAAAGAAGTGTGTGTTCAATATTATTTCAGGAAAACTATTGGGTTTCATCGTCTCTAGATGAGGAATTGAAGTGGACCCACAAAGGTCACTATAATTAATAATACACCTCCTCCCAAGAGCCTTAAGTAGTTGCGTAGCTTACAGGTAAAATTTAGGCCATTCACAGATTCATCTCCCAACTCATAGATAAATGTCATTCATTCACCCATTTTCTAAAAAAGGATGTTGATTTCCATTGGGGTCCTGATTGCCAACAAGCCTTTTCCCTACTAAAGTTGTACTTGGCCACTCCATATGTTCTAGTGCCACCCACCACAGAGAACCCTTATTTTTGTATATACCTACTAATCAATTTTTCATGGGTGCAATTTTAGCACAATATGATGACCAACATAAAGAAAGGTCATCTCTACTATCTTAGCCGTACTTTGATCTCCTATGAGCTCAATTATCCACAAATTGAAAAATCATGCTTGGATATTGTTTTTGCTTTCCGAAAGTTATGCCACTACTCCGTTAAATAAAAAATTAAGCTCATATCTAAAGTTGAATCAGTCCAAATACCTATTATATAAACCCGCATTTACCTAGAGGATGGCCAACTGGATCATTTTACTTAGTGAGTTTTACATTGAATATATCAACTAAAAAGTAGTGAAAGGACAAGTATTTTTTGATCAAATGGAAAAAACACCAATACCAAGTATAGAACCAATAAGTATGGATATTCCGATGCTTTCCTTTTATACATTGAAAAATTGTTAGAGATTTAAGGCACTAAGAGGGGGTGAATCAATGCTTTGATAAAACTTACAATCAATTTCCTCTTTTATGTATCTATTGTTGTTAACTATTATTGATTGTCACAAGCATGCAATATTAACCATGAGACTATAGAAATAAGAAGCATACACACACATTCACATGAGGAGACCAAATATAATGTGGGAAACCCTTTCAAGAAAAAAACCCACTAAAACCATTGCTTATATTACTCAAAGCAAGGACTTGCAAGAATATTACACATCCTACAATATTTTTTAGTGAGGCACCAACCCCACAAGGAGCACCCACCCCTAAACCTTTGTTGATATTACACACAACAAAGAACTCAAGTGAATATTACACATCATAAGAGATTTATTTAGTGAGGCACCAACCCCACAAGAAGCACCAACCCCTTAAATATGCTAAGCTACAACTTAGAATTATTGTTCATACACATTTTGATCACTTAGTCTCATGTTGCATACACAATTGATTATGATCACTTTTTTGTTTCATTCATTTACAATCACTCTTCAAAGTTAGATATAATTTTTTTCTTTACCTCTTTTTGGTCTCTCCTTTCTTCACATTTGACTTATCAGACTTTTTTATTTTCTCTGCACATCAGTTCTTCATCTGATAATGTTGTCTCCTTCTATACACAACTCTTCTCTTTCTCTCTGCACTAGATCTTCATTATTCTCATCACGTCTTATTTCTTCCTCTCAGCAATGACTATGTCCTCAACTTCTCCTTGCTCTTCTATTCAATGAATTTATATCATGCGATTACATCTTCTTACCTTTCACAACTATTCTCTTTTCTCATCTCTCCTTTATCAACATCAGATATTCAATTACAGCTCTATGTCATATCCTTCTCTGAAATTTTTTTTTGGCTCGACTGTACTTTCTCTCTTTTCTTTGTTATTATGATCTTCAACTCTTTTTCCCTTCATCTCATGAGAGTGTTCTTGCTACATCTATCAATCATGTAATGCATTTGATTAATTCTTAGACTCTGTTCTCATATCTGCATTACTTCTTTGATCTCTCTCTTCTTCTCTATCTCCTTCACTTGATTGCATCATTTTATTTCTTGAGATGCCCTTTCTTCTGTCACTCCTTCAGTTCTAGTGCATTGTTTTCCACTCAAGAAACTATTCTCTTTGGCTCCAAGTCGTTCCTATATTCCAATCGACCCATTCCTTTCTTTGATTTACGTGTCATGCACACTTCCTGTTTTTTCACTTGAGAATCTGAGCTATTAAATGCATGTTGCTAGCTCTAGATTTTTTTCTTGCTATATTCGGCTTAATTTCACCTTCTTCTATGCATCTTCCAGAAATTATTTATGAGCCGACTCCTAAAAATAGATTTTTGAATTTTTAGGATTTCCTTGTGATTAAGAATAAATGAGCCCCTTTCTTCTCCAATATTTAATTTGTGCCTTAGAATCAGGAATATTCAGGGAGAGTGTAACTAAATTAATTTGAAGTCAACAAGCATTAAATTTTGGTAGCTAGAATAGTGGATTTCATCATTCTTTGTGGAGTTCCAGTTGTACATGCAACCTAAATCTTCTCTTAATCAAATCATCATCAATTTTGGATACTCGACTTATACTTCTTCCATTTTAAATTCTATCTGATTGTCCTTGATCCATCTCTAGTTCATATTTTCTCGATCTGTGGCTTCCCTTGGCTTTTGTGACCTTTTCCTTTGTATTGTGGAAATTTCCTTTGATCTGCATCTTTTCTCCTTTCTCGATGGCTATTTATTTATCTACAAATTTTCTATGCTTCTTGAAACTTTCACAATGTATCGCATATTTTCTCCTTGTTTACTTCCTTTACATGGATTTTTTCCATGTCCATGACTCTATTCTTATATACGTGGATTTTACAAGCATCCACGGCTTTCCACATCTTTTTCTAGTACTCTATAGATTTTTCTTTTATTTACGACATCATCTATCCTTCACATATTTTTCTTGTTCTCGTGGCATTACCTCGACTTCCTTTACTCCGTGGCTTCAAGTGTTTGCACTCATGGCTTCTCATGTCTTACGCGGATTTGTTTGCAGCTTTCAATCATTTTCTGCGACATCTTCTAGACATCTGCAGATATCCTTAGACTTCGGCAAACTATATTTGAACTTCAGCTTCTTTCTCCTTCTTCTATCTACATTTTTACTTTGACTCCTTTTACTTTGGTAGCTTCATTCATTTACCTACATCCTTCACATACCTTCCGAGACTTCTTCCATAGTTCCACTTCCTTCTACAAGTCATCGACAACTACTTCAAGACTACCACGGCCTTCTCTTGACTTCAACGAATATATCCTCATTTCTCGTGGCTTGCCCAAAAATTATTCACATGCTTTATCGAGCTAATTTTTGATTCTAATGCTTTCTCTTGTGATCGATCACGCTAATCCTTCATCTTCTTTACTTATTCACTCTTTTTTCCATCAATTCCATTTGACATTAAATACTTTTGTCATTAATGTAGCTTGACATCAATGACAACATATATGACAATGACAAAGGTTCAACAAGAATATTCTTTATGGAAAATATAATTTGATGGGTCATTCACATTTAATGGCTTGAGATTAGGAGTTTTTCTTATTACCCCTATAGTTGACCTTATCTCACAAGCTTTCGGACTCGTGGTTTCCTTGTACAAACAACATTATTAAGCATGCGAATCTCATTATAGGTTTAAAGGTCATTATAAAATGGAATATTTAACAAGTTGAGGTTGTAGGGGACTCAAAACTCATCATAAAATAAGTGAATGATGAATGTAATGTCAAATATGAAAATCTTGTACCATATAAATGCATAATGGACATTCCAAAAGATTACTTTTTTAGACCACCTTCTAACAGTTCCACAAACATAAAATAGATCAACAAATTCTGTGGATACCATTAGATCTTTTCTTGTGATTATTAATTACCACTATGGATTTCAAGTTCATTATTAATCATCTAACGGTACCTTTTTATGACATGCTATAATCCTATTTGGTATTTGAAGTTGTTGGTCCCTTTTCCCCTTGGTTAGTAGAAATCTATAACTAATTATAGGATGGTACCTTCCCACCTAACATTTCCCATTCTAAAAGTAGAACCATTATCTAGTGCATAGCAAGTTACACCCTCCTTGGAGAAACACTCTATCTTTGAGGCTACGATGGGACTTTGTTGCATTATCTTAATGTATAATAAGCTAACCAAGAAACTAAATAAGTACAGGAAGACATATGTGGTGCTCATACTAGTGGCATGGTACTGAAAAATAAACTTCTACGTGTAGGATATTATTATCCTACCATGGAGAAAAATTATTATCAATATGTAAAGAAGTGTGTTTTGTGTCAAAAAAATGGTAACTTGATCCATGCACCATCTCAATATTTACAACCCATCACTACATCATGGTCATTTTCCAAATGGGGGATTGATCTCATAGGGAAGCTTACACCCACCTCATTTGATGGCCATAAACACATCATTACTATAATTGAGTACTTTACCAAATGGGTAGAGGTTTTTCCTCTCACCTATGTTACTAGTGCTCAGATCTCAAAATTTATCATGAACCACATCATTTTTCGTTATGGAATCCCTTTTCTTTATTGATTCGATAAAGGAAAATCATTTAAGAAAAAACAAATGAAGGCCCTATTCCAACACTTTAAAATATTCCAAAAGTGGTCTACCCCTTATTACCATCAAGATAATGTGAAAGCTAAGACCAAGAATAAAACCCTTTTTTTGGATTATGGAGAAATTGGTCCATAAGACAATGTATTTACGATACTTCTATCTACATGCCTATATGTGTGACCCCATATTATCTTGTCTTTGGAACTGAAGCTATCATCCTCTTATAGATCAAGATTCTCTCTTTTTAATATCCTTGAAAGACTATCTAAATAATTAATAGGATTATAGAATCACTAGACTAGTACATGATCGAGTCGCTTGATGAAAAATGCCTCCATAACTTGGATCACCTCAAAGTGTATTAAAGAAAATCCATGTCATATACAACAATTGCATCATCCATCATGAATTTGAGGTGGAATATCTTGTGCTTAAATAAGACTAGCTCAATACCACCAAGGAACATGAGAAGAAAGAAAATTTGAGCCTAATTGGTTAGGGCCATACACTATGGTCACAAAATCTAGTTTAGGTGCCTATAAAATGGCCTATCTTGATGGTTCATAGCTCCAGGATCCCATGACAATCATGCATCTCAAGCATTTTTATACCTAAGCTTAGAGGCATTTCAAAAACTCAGACAACTAAAAAAAATTAAAAAAATCAAAAAATAGAAAAGAGAAATAAATTCATCCAAATGTAAAAACCATATAATTGTTGCACTTTGGAGAGTTCCTTTGGTGAAAAATGATTACCACTCCATATGAGGATTCTATTATTCACAAGAAACTCACTCTTGGGTCATCATCACTTCTAGCTAGCTTTGTCATTGGCTTGTGTTTTTCATCTTGTTGAACCTATCCCTCTTGGCCTTGATCCGACTTATCCCATATTATATATATACATGGGAAATTTCCATTGTATAGTCTAATCTCTCGATGGGAGCATCTTGGAATTTTGTTCTCCTCCATAGTATTAGAAAATGTAGAAAATCTAAAAACATTAGTAAAATCTTCTGAAAATCCTAAAATATTTGCAAAATCTGAAAATCCAAAAACCTTCACAAAATCTCAAAACCCAAAAACAGTGAAAAAATTAGAAACACTAAACATTGGAAACTATACCACAAAACATCCTATTTTGGTGTTTGTTAGTTCTAGCACACGACATGTGGATCATCTTGTGATCTTCTTTCGTTAACAAATCTTGTTTGTTTGTTAGCTTTGTCTTCCCGAAATATATCATTGCTCGGGGTAATTTCATAGTGCACGTTTTAGTTTCCTTGGTAATTCTATGTCCTCCATCCAATCCCTTGCATGTATCCTTTCTTGGAGAATCATTTTAAACATTATCGTATAAAGTGAAAATTTGGGTAATAATGTTGGATAACAAAAAGCATTAGTACAATTGTCTTGAACATTGTTTGTTTGAGTGTATTTGATTGTGATTGTTTGTTTTCTTTTTTTCTTGTTTGTTTACTTTCTCATATTGCATTGCTTATGTATTTTTCTATGATTAAATCCTTTAACATTTCACAAAAATCAATATTATGGGTTTTAATGGCATTTTACCTTTTTTATATGCTTACATCAAATAAAAAGGTAATTCCAAGCCATGGTGGTATGTAAGTTACACTACAATCTTTCCATCCATCATCTATATTTCTTCACATTCTACATAATTCCCCATTCTACATATTCTAACTACCATTCCCTCTAACTAACCTTTTCTATTTATTTTAACCTAATGAGGTACAATTATAACAATGAATTATTTCTTCATGTCCCCCTTGTATAATCCTCGTTCAAATCAAACAATGGCCAACCGAACCAAGCAAGTTAAAATCCCAACTATTGCAATGGGATTTTCTTCGATGTGATCATTTTTCTTTATTTTGAAGCATCCATCAACCTCTTTTATCACCCCATCGACACTCGGGAGGGCATCATCCATCTTACTAATATTTATTCTACCCATGAAAATACCTCATTTTGACTACGTAATTTTAATACTAAAAGTGCACTAATTGTCTTATTTCCTATCATTTTGTTATAATTAGTGTTTTTAAGCTAATCAGCTAATATTCCCCTTTCGTCATGGTCAATTAATGACATTTCATTAATTAACTATTCTCATTCCTCATCTTGAATGTCAATTGATGTTACATCGTTAGTTAAAATCCTCTTTTGATTAATTAATTAAAATTGTAACCTCATATTTAATCAATAAACCCTCTTACCAATTAAATACCCCTCTTAAACCCTTCAAATTCTACTAATTTCCCTCTTAATCATCTCCAAATGGCTTAAATAATCTTAAATTGGCCTATTAATTAATCCCAATTGATTAATTAACCCTTCTCAAACTCCCATGATTTGCTAATACCTAATTAATCTATTTTAATCAGGCTTATTCCTTTCCAATTTTTGCATTCCCTTTTTCCACATTCACTAGGTTGCATGAAGCTTCTCCCAAATTAGAAATCTATATATGAAACATAGAACACCTTTTCACACCTTACACCATGTCCTTGCAAGACATTATACTTGAGAAGAGCATTTCATGTCATTGGAAAGATTGTTAAATCGAGTAAATACCCCCTTTCTACTTTCTATGAGTAGTAAGAGAAGAATTAAAATGGAAATTAATTCATATTGATGAGATATCTTCCTCTTTTCTTGAGAAATCCTTGATCATGCGTGGTCTATATTCGACTCACTAAGGAAATACCTACATCAGAAGCGCATCAAAAGATTAAAAGAAGGTTTGAATTTATTATAGATTCATATTTTATGTGATTTAATTAGCTTCCTTTTCCTCTTTATCATGATGTGTTTCTTGAAAAAAGTAAGTTAGGATGTGTTAGGTTCATTCAATTATCTTAGTTTAGTTTTAGTATGCATACACTTACTTCTCATGAATTCAAAATTCATCTCTGTGAAAAATATACCTCCTTCCTTGAATGGAATCGAGCTTAAGAGACTCAAACACCTTCTTGTCCATCCATTATTCATTCATGCAAAATGTCTTCTTCTAAAAAATAGAGAAACTATTCCCGTACTCAACCGAAAGTGTCTACTTTTAAATTATGAGTCTATCAAAAAAACATCCAGGTGTTCTTCCATCAACATGGGTAACTTAGCCTCCTTGTTCATGACCATTATCCTAACACATACTATTTTTAGTATGTATTAATTTAGGAAGTCTATTTTTTGTTACCAATTGGTTTATTTGACACTTTTGAGTATTCTTGATATACAAGGAACAATAACAACTTAGAGAATGAACTATTGCAACACTTACTATTTATATACTATGAATCTTAGGGAGGCTTAATGGAATAGTAAGTGTATAAATATTAAGCTCCAATTTTTTATTTCAATAGTTTTTTTATTTCACAAAGATGTTTTGCTCCAATTTTTAGAGGATTTCAATCACCAAAACTCGGTAGATTTGAAAAATGATTTTTAATAAATGTAAACTTCTTATGTCCTTTAAGAATAATTTAGAACACCATTGGATACAATTTTGGAATCATTTGAAATTTAGTTTTGAGTTATTGTTAAAATTTCATATAAATCGATAAGGGGTTTGGGAGATATGAAAAACTTTCCATTTTAGTATATGAGGTGTCTGTCATATTTTTCAATAGCATAACAACATGGGAAAAATATTGGGAGGAAAAAATGAATCTTTAAAACTAAAAAAATGGTTAAGTGTTTGAATACAAGGCTTTTCTATTTCACTTGCACACCTTAACTCATGTTTAACCCAAACAGGCCAACCACGGTCAGATAAGGGTTGAAGTGGAGTTACACCCTAAAACATAGGGGGAAAGAGGGGATTAGGGAAAATATGGTCTCAAGAATGCAATTTTCCTCATATCTTGCCAAGTTTTAGCCAGCGGTTTCATAAGAATGAGATGGAGGGGGCTGAAAACTAGCACTCGAGGATAAACTAAGGTTTTCCATGTGTCTAAGGGTTAACCTAGGGAGAGGGGGAGTGCAATTTATTGTCCCCATGTCCATTTACACCTTGGAAAAAGTAAAAGGGGAAACTTTACCTTGAAAAATGTTCCAAGAGTGATGTTTTCATGAGGAGGGGGATTGATTTCAAGTTGATATTGCCTTTGCACTCCTAACACTCCAAACACATAAAATTACGGTTTTTAAGTGATGAAAGAAATTCAATGAAAGGGGAGAATAAATTTATGTCCCTCATTTCCCCTTCTAATTTGGAAAAATACAAGGGGAAAATAAAACTTAAAAAATATGCCAAGGGGGTTCCACAACGTGAGGAGGGGGTCTAATTTTGCATTATTTTTAACTAACCACCCAAGTCACAAGTTTTAAGTGACGAAAATGAAAATCTCATAGGGGAGTGCAATTTTGTGTCCCTCATGTCCATTTTCAACCTAGGGAAAAATAAAAGGAACAATTGGGGTCCAAAAGTGTGCTCAAGCCTTTAAGTGATGTTGATGCCATCATCCCAATGCAAAACTAGAACACAAAGCTTCCTTTTACGCCCGAGAGAAAGAGTTACAGTTTGGAGGTGAAACCTTATATGATTTTCACTCCAAATCATCCACTTATTTCATTCTAACCACGTTCAATACTTGATTCGGCTTATAACTTGAATTATAGAACTAGTTACACTTTTAGCATAAAGGAACAACAATGACCCAAACTACTATGGGGAGTGATGAGATTAAGGGTCAAAATTTATGCATCCATCATGTAGTGGAATATGAGAGATTTTATTTGAATATTTAATGGGCTTATAAAACCTTTCATATCTCCCCTTGAGAACAAGTTGAATTTCTCAGTTAGAACTCACATTACGCGTGCTTGTAATAACCCTATTTTTCTTAAATTGTTCTCTACATCACTTTCCTCCATATATTTTCCCTAAACTTATTTGTATCAAATTTACTCTCCTACACAAATCCCATATGGTTTGAGACTTTACATTCATCCTCCATGGGATGTCCTCATGTTGCAATATGGCTAAAAATAACTAATTTAATACTCTGGATAACACTATTACACCTTAGGACTTAATATCATCATGAAGCCAACTTGGATTGATTTCCCTACACATCAAACACACTTGAAAACCATATTAGCATGTTCCTCTTAGCCAAAATGAGGGTTTCAAAGACTTAGAGGGGATATTTGGGCTGATGGGTTGGCTAGAGGAAGCATTCATAATGACCGTGTGAGAGAGGTTTTCAAATGGTGGGCTTAGTTTTTATGATAAAATTTGCAATTTCACATGCTATACATTTATCATGACAACAAGATGTAAGGATGATCTAGAAGACTAGTGTTTGAAACTGATTGGGATGTAAAAGGAAGATAATAAAATATGTAAGGAATCAAATGGTAGACTAGGGCTAGTAATCGGTTGAATTATGAAAGTAAATGGGTGATAGAGAAAATGTGTGAAAATGTGCAGCTAAATATAAATTTTTATAAGAAGTAACATAATAAATTTGTGTATAAACCATATTAAATTAATACTAATCAAGAAATAAATATTAACATAACTAATTAGGAAAAACAACGTGATAAAATAAAGATATGTACATGAAATGATAGATAAATGGATTAAGTTAATAGAATAGAGATATATGTGATAAGAGGAGAGTGCAAGTAGTTATGACATGTGAGGTGGCATATCTAAATGCACAAGGAGAACATACCCTTAGTGGGGTAAACTCTAAAAGAGTTAGGTTTTTTTCTTTGAATCTTTCTTATAGTTGGATTTTTTTTGATTCGATTATTACAAGGTTTTTAGTTGGAGTGTAATATGGTGAGATATGGAAGGCATCATAAGATTCCCCCAAACTAGAGGATTAATGAGAGTATACATCCTAAGACTCCCAAAAGATAAAAATATGATAGAAGGAGAAAGTGAGAGCTAATAGAAGAAAGTGAATATAACATTAATGGATGACCCAAAACATGAAATTAGTGGAGGAAGGAATCAATAGATGCCCCAAAAGTGTGGCGAAAGAGAAGGATGGGAATCAAAATATGCCCCTATATGTGATAAAAGAATAGGATATAGATCATTATAGTTAATTTTTTAGGTTTTAGATCCACATATTTTTATCATAATAGTGATTTAATATGAGAATATGTCTAAAATAAGAGATTAAAGAATTAGGGATGATGTACAATTTATTTGATTCATCAACATTATACTTTTAAACAACATTGGCCATAACGAAAAAATTAGCATGGTCGATGCAAACTAGTTGAGATAGGATGATTTAAAAGGCATTGAATTTGATGTTATTAGGGTGTTTTATGAAAAAAAGATAATAGGAACATATGCATGTCACATTATCCCTATTAGTTTATATAATTGATGCCATACAATATTATATAAGCACCAAATCACATCATCCATATTTGTTTATAATGATCGATGATATTTGAGATTATATGGGATATGATGGAATAAAGGTATTTGATGTATTCATGCGAGACAAGATGATTTAAGATGGCTCCATCCATGATGGAATCAAGATGGTTGATGTCATTAGAGAGGATATGAATAGAAAGCGATGACATAAAACTTGTTATTTTAGAATGGATGATGATGTCAAAGATCATAAAAACAGATAACATGACATAAAATGTTTTGTTTCAATTTGACTAATGGCATCGAATAAGGTGAGATGATAAATTAGAAATATTTAGAAGCACTTAATTGGTATTTTTCAATAAAGTGTGGGTGAAAAGGTGAGAAGATGAGATAACATCACTTATATTGAGTTAAATCTTGTATTTTTAAATGGACCATATATGGTAAGATCATCTTGTGGATATTCAACCATGGCAAGATGAGAAGATAAGTGAAAATCATATTATGGATCTTCATCTATGTTAGGGTGGATGTTTGGTTAAGAGTGATATTGTGAAAAATTACACCGTGAATGATTAGAATAAATGGTATATATATAAGAGAGGAAGAGATGCCTAATATAAAATTTAAATGAGTTCATGAACACTAAAAAAATCCTAAGAGTTAAATACATGATTATAGGTTTTTTTAATAGTTTAGGAATTTAGGAAATATTTAGCATGATTCAAGAATATATAGAAATATGCAAGATAAAAGAAGGTAATGTGAATGTGAATCAATCAAAAGAGAGAGTAATATTTCATGTTGGGTTTGCAAGTGTGTAATGATGGTGAATCCTAAGTGAATATAAAATATAAAATTAATGTGAATGTGACTCAATCGAAAGAGGGAGTAAGATTAACATCGAGTTCACTATAGTGTATGCACATAAACAATGGCTTAATAAAAATTCCTTTCATATCTATATATGGGGGTATTATGGACCATGATAACAAAGGGGACCACATTAAATATTAACAACTTCGATTGTAATTTTATGAAGTTGTTGAACTAGAGAGGTATTACTCCACTCTCTATAGAATATATAGGGTTCTAATTCGTAGGCCTAAAATAGGGTATTGAAATCTAACTAGATCATGATTATAAGATGATTATAAGAAGGTTACAAATAGGATTTTAATTATGATATTAATGGGATGAGATATTCCAATAGTTTTCTAGGAAATATTTACAAATATTACAAGAGACATTCAATGTATTGCAAATAAATATCAAGGTTTTGTGTAAGTATTCTAAGGTAAGGACCAATGGATATATAATGAAATAGAAATGATAAATGTTATTACATCATAATATATGCATGAATACATCCAAAACATCTAAATCTTAAATTAAAGTGAATGAAAAGAGAAGTTAGAGATACTTGTATGAAGAAAAACTTGGTGTGTTACCTTCCCTAGGATTGATAATACCATATGATAGAGATTTGATGAAGGAAAACACAAATGAATACGAAGAAAACCTAGGAATGTTCTTTATTAAAGACTCATATGAATCCAAAAATTGGAATACCATGGAAATTCAAATCCTTATGATGGTAGGTCCTAAGTAGCCAATACTTCTACTGTAAACTCCAAAAAGAAAAAAAAAAACCAAATGTAAAACCTCCTAATCTTAGGTAGATATGGAAAGTAGTAACAAATTAAATTTGTGACGGATGAGATATGGAAAGGATTCTCAAAAACCTATTATAAATATCCTAATTAATATATCAATATTTTTTCTAGTTGATGGCATCAACCATGGTCAATTTCATTAGTTGTGAAAAATTATTATCTCGATGGCATTGGCCATGTTCAATGTTGTTGGAAATGTAAATCCACCAAACAGATGCCATTGACTATGGTTTATATCATTTGAAAGGAAAATTCAGGCATGGGAAAGCTAATAAAGTAGGTAAAACTAACAAGAAAAGGCTTTGGAGTGTTGAGGAAGATAACGAAGAAGGTGTGAATGTGCTGAAAATAGGTGTAAGAGTGAAAATAAGGAGATAACAAGATGTATCACAAGGATGTTGTAAAATAAAAATATAAAGGATTTAAAATATGATTGCTACGGTATTAAAACATGTGAAATATGTGATATAATCACACTACAAATTAAATCTCTCTGAAAATAACCACTTTGAACCAACCCAATGTAACCAAAATAATTCACGTAACCATTTCTAGTTACTCCTTGCTCTCAAAGACTATCGTTGAGGACACCACTCCAAGTAAACTAATACACCAATAGTTCTTATGAAGAATAAAATTTAGTTAAGTGAAAAATTATGTTTATACACTAATTCCCCACAAATATGAAGTAGTTATGAAAATCAAGGATTATGGAAATTTGAAATGGCGAATATTATGTTGTTCAGAGCCAACTTATTCACCAAAAATTTAGCCGACATGTCCCTTATACTATTCCTTTCACCTAGATTTTACACATATATAAGATCTTATGAATGTAATTCGCCACCATTTCAAATCATATCGTGCGCATATTCTCCGAAGTAAACATAAGAAAATCCTTGGCCACCAACACTGAAGTCTAAAATCCAAGCCGTCCAACCATAAGGCATCCAACTCGAGTCGTCTAACTCGAACCATCTAGCCTTGACCCGAATAACTCTGTAATTTGAACCATCCAACTCTATTCCATCAAACCTAAGCCATCCAACCCTAGCCATCCAACCCCTAGCCGTTTAACCCCTAGCCATCCAACCCCTAGCCATCCAAACCCAAATCCATCCAACCCCTAACCCATCCATCTAACCCCTAAACCGTCCAACCTATAGCCATCCAACCCTTAGCCATCCAACCCTTTACCATCCATTCTCAGAGCCTTGGAACATAAGAGATGCCCCTAAGGGCCTAAGCAGTAAGTAGTCATGGATCCTAGAAATTAGGGAAAGAAGATTATAAATTTAACAAGTTCAAAAAAGGGTGCTAATACTTTTCTTAGCTATTTTAGAAAATCATAAAAAATGAAGTTGGTTTCTGCTTCAGCTGAAAATATTGGTATGTGGCAAGTGTTATTTACTGGTTATTTTATCTTACATAATTTAATAATTTATGTATAGATAAAATTAAAACTTTATATAAGTAAAAATTTTATAAAATTAATACTATATAGACATTTTATAAAATTATTTCATAAATTCCTTCACAAATAATCAATTTATAGATATTGATGATCCATTATATGTTGAGGCAAACATTCCGTCTCTTGATGAAATAGAAGTACAAGAAAATTCATCGAACTCTCAGGATACACCAGTAGAGGAAGCTTCTACTCCAAGGTCTATTTCTAGAAAAAGGAGACATGAGATTCAAAATATTTCTGCTGACATCCCAAATGCAAAAGTTGAATCCCAAGGAAAAAAAAAATATGTTAGAAGAAAGATGGCAAATTGGACAATTGGAAGGAAATTCCAGTTCAAATGGGCTGCAAAATATCCTTTTATTGAACCTATGTACACTAAAAATTGTAATGATGTTCCAACACAATGTTGATGCAAAATATGTGGTTGGAAATAGGGGAAGGATCACATGATGTAGCTCAAACTAGACACAATTGAAAAACATTGTGGGAAAATATACATTTCCCAAAAGCTTAAGGATGGCAGCATAGTCAGAACACATAAATGGAAAGATGCAAAAGATTGTCTACATGTCAAATACATGTAGAAGAGTATGAAAAGGAACAAAAATGTATCAAATATGTAAATGAAAAAGGTGGGACCATAGTAGCAAAATTGAGCAAAGATATGGAGGTAGAAATGCAAGCAAAGGGTATTCAATTTGCAACCGTATTTCATATAATGAAAAGGGGAAGAACGATGTCGATTTTGGAGAAAATAAAATGTTGTATCAAGTTATTGGTTTAAAGAACGTTCCTCAATCTCATTGGTCAGATACCAGCTGGCTGGGAGATTGCAAAATGTCTATCTCTGGTAGAGAAGGAGGATCTGAATTGTGTGTTCAAAAGGAAAAGTATATTTCCCTTTCTTTAGATGAGGTTATTGCAATCGATAATACTTCATGGATATGTATTCATGTTTACACATTTGCTAATGAAATAAGGACTCCACACCTCTTGGCAATTCATAAAATGATAGAGAATTGTAATTTTGAAAATATTTATAAATTGGTGGTGTCAAATCTGAAGGATATCGCCGGAATGGATGACTTTTCCATTGCAAAAAAAATTAGTTTGTGTCGGAACCGATGGTGTAGCATAATGCAGGGAGCCAAAAATGGTCTGTGTGTTAGACTTCAAACAACTATTGCTCCATATATGGTTGTTGTCCACTGCATGGCTCATAGAATGAATCTCACCTACAAAATTGTGAGCACATTTGAAAATGTAGCTAAAGTGGAGGAATTGATACGTGATCTCCATGCCTATTATTCTTGCAGTCCTAAGAGATTTTTAGAATTTCAAAAAAATTTCTATTGGACTAACAGAGGAAAAAAATTCTCAAAGATGTAGATACTAGATGGATATCTATGTACGAACCTGCATGTAGAATATATGATGAATATCCTTCACTGACAAGATTTATGTTTAAATACCGCAGGGATGTAGATAAAGCTAAAGATCTATTGTGCCATCTAATTGACATAGAAAATTTACTCACACTTTGCGGTATTTTTCCCATGTTGAGGGAGCTTAATATTTTAATGAAGCATGCTCAAGATCGGTCTTTCTACATTATAGAATTTATAAGACTCAAAAGATGTGTTTTTGAGTCTAGAAAGTTTATATATTTCTGATGGGAGTTTTCAGGGTGCTGCTTTTGAAAACTGGAATGCATTGATAGATTTGAAAAATTCCAGGTGCTTCTTAAAGTACAATATAAATGATCATCTATGTATAACAACACATGGAAGAGAGATTCAACTTCATACGTACCAAAAAAGAATTGATATGGCTAACTCAAAAATAGAAGAAGTAAAAGTGACATGAAATTTATATGATGCAATATTAATCGAAACTAGGAATAAGTTGAGAAAGATCTCTGAATCATTAGCTAAAGAGATCCAGGAAAGATTCAAAAATGATAAAATACTTGAAGTAATGGGAGTTGTAAATCCACAGTTCTAGAATTTTTCTGGTGGAAAACCTTATACATCTATCAGTCCTTTATTTGTCAAAAACATGGGTGATCTAACTGATCATTTCTGTAAGACTGAAGAGATAAATGGAGTTTTTGTAGAAGGAATTTTGGAAATAAAACTACTTAGTTCACTAGTCAATGGATTTTGCTAATACAATGATATGACAAGTTCAACTTCTACAAAACCCACAGGATTATAGTGCCATGAAAAGGATTTGGAAGGATATCTATTCTAGTAGTATTCTAAGTGAAGATTTGAGCGAGTATATTAAGTTGTATGAGCTCTTGTCAAACAATGATTCTGGGTTATGTGGAAGATGAGAGGGTTTTCAATGCACTATCCTTTTTAAAGTCAAAAGTTCGAAATAGATTAGATATGAATCTAGAAAGTTGTCTCAGATTGTATGTATCGAGTTACTCAATGGAGTCTTTTCCTTATGATAGAGCACTAGCATTGTGGAATTCACTAGTAGAAAGAAGAGGAGTAAGTAATATTCTTCCTGACCCAGGGGATCGAGACACATCCACAAATCATGCTACAGTTGATTTCTAAGACACAAATGAAAGTGTTGCTCCAAGACTGTTTGAATTCACATAGATTTCATTTCTTCTATACATTATTGAGACTACTTATGTATTTCATTCAGTGATTACAACTTTCAATAAATGCAATATTATATTTGTCATTATTTGATCCTTTTCCATTGGAACAATGTCATTATATGTTTCAATTATGCCATTTGTTTTTTATGTTTGGTTTTCAAATTCAGACTGAAATAAGGACACATTCATCTTTTATATCTGTTAATTTATTTATTTTACATCTGCAACAATTCAAAAACGTAAAGAAACAAAATAGTGTAAATTTAAGCAACATTTACATAAACAATAGAAAAGAAATATAGTTTGTATTAACATATAGTAACATTGTACAATTCTAGCTTCCAAAGTTATTTTGAAATTGATCTCTCATGTGGCGGATTACTTTATGAAAAAGTACAAATTCATAAAGCATTGTCGGCCAATACAATTCAAAAAAGGGGTTGTAATAACATATCAAAGCTTCCAGACAAGTTTTGTCATATAAGGACACATTACGAGGTCATCCTCTTTTCTACCTATGATTCAAAATCATAGTTGTCCTTACATCTACCACACGGAATAAAAAATAAAAAGGGGTTGGCCACTATCTTTTAATTCCTACACCAGTGTCGAATTGTGACAACACACCTGTCACATGGTGAAATTTACTAACTTATCAAATTTTATGATGCAGGTGAAGGTTTTTATTTTTCTTGCATAAGAGATGGAGGAATATGCTACATCTATATAGAGCTAGCTGCTATAACTCCTGATGCCTAAAGATCTTCTACTACAAAGTGTTGATATTTTCTAGTATATTCAGCTCCTCCCTCGCTACATCTCCTACAGACAAAAGTGTTGCATCTGCATCTGTCTTTTCCTTCAGTAAGACTTCTGGATCCATCTTATGCTCCTTTATTATCCTTCTCAATGTATTATTTTGTTTATTAATAACAATGAGTTTTTCCTTCAACTATATAAAAGAATTCAGGATTTTGCGGGCATTCTTCAAATGTGCTTCAAAAACAGCTACTTCTTTCTTTAAATTTTCATATTTTGCCTACAAAATAGAAATATTAAATTTTTAGTCTATCAGATAATATGAAAAATATATTGTAGTGGTTATAATATCAGATAATTTTTAGTTTTTCATGTAAAACTAAATGCCCACTCACAATAACTTTCTCTTTTTCTTCATTTGCTATTAAAACATTAGTCTTGTCTTTAGATCATTTGTTGTAGTAAGCACATGCTTCAGCATTGAGATTCTCCAACTTGTTTAGCATTATGTCTATAATTTCATCATTGTAATCATTACTATATGAAATTGTCCCTGATTGAGCTTTGTTTAGCAAAACATCCTGCCATGTTGGTTGGCTCTCTATGGCAGTGAACAATGAATGCCTTTGAGCATGATTATGGTATCTTGTATTTATTTCTTTTATCAAAATTTTTGCTCTCCTCTCCCAAGACCGCACCAAATCCACATCAAACATTACAACCTCTTGAATTTTTCCCCCATACTATCTGATATCATATTTTCTAATATAAAATGTGTTTTTTCATCATCTGTTTGTGGAGTAGCCCTTGGGGAGGAGGAGAGTCACTGCCCTGTATTCCATGCACATTTTGTTGTTGAGGCAGAGTAGATTGAATCATATCGTGGGTGTCAAAATAGTTACCCTGTCTAGCATCACCACTATCAAGCCTAAATAATCCTCATCAAGGGCGATGTTGTTGAAAAGTTGTGTGGTTGTTACACTTAAAACACCACCTAGTGACAGTCCAGGAATTTGGTTGTAGCAGGATGAACTGTTCCTGACTGACTCTGCAAGAATCCTAATATTCTTTCCTGAAGTCCTCCTTTGTGTTTGTACTTGACGTGTTGGAGGAATTGGTGGCCTCCTTGCAAGCGGAACATGACTTGAAGCCATATTACCTGCATGAAGAAAACAACAAATTGTTAGAATATAACGGTTGGGATTTGTAAATGCTAAAAAATTGTAAGGAAACAAAACATGCAAATCAAACTACCGTATAATATACCTTACATAGAGAAGACACAATCGTGACATTTTGATCTCCACACCCGAATGAGTTTGATCTTCATCATCAAACTCAGTAGTTTTTGAATACAATACATGTAGAAAAGATCAGTAGAAATATTAGAATACATAATCTATATTAATTGTTTGAATTTTTAATTTATATAAAAATATAACTTCATTATTCATACATGTAGTTAAATGTGATGGTAAACGTGTTGTGCATATCGACCCCCTAGGTCACTTTTGACGAGGTCTTACTTGGTGTTGATTCTGTTGCAAATCCATGTCAGAATCAACAGAGACCTCTGGAGGGGCTTTACCTCTAGAAATTGCCTCCTTATGTGATGTTGCACAACTATAATTTTTCTCTGCAAAATAAAATCATACAATTATTATTTTATTTAAAATATTGAAATTGAAATCGTTATAACAAGTAAACAGTAAAAGTAACTGTTACCTGTTGTTCTTCGAGACTAAGACCAATCATCTTATCATTGATTGTAGTAGGAATCTTATGTTGCGTCAATTCATGTAGTACGCTTCATAATAGAAAGAAAGAATAAAATTGCAACAAGAGAATATAATCCTCGATTTATCAGTTTGATTGGCTTTGCGGGCATGGGAGATATCTGATTTTATTCTGTTGGACAAATAACTACACCAATCGAATTGTTGACCTGCTAGTGTCCGTAATAAATATTGAACTTCCCAATATAGAATGTTTGTAGATCTTCCCTGTAATACAATCCTGGCCTGAAAAAGTGAAGCAATTGTAATAAAGAATTTGTTTGTAATACCTTGTAGAAGAAGGCCTCTTGATGAACGATTAAGAGGAGATGTAATTATAGAAAAGAAACATTAGATCCTTTGTGTGGTCAAGTAATGTTAAGAAAAAAATCATTTGAAAATAATAAACTTACCATCAACCTATACATTGTAATGAGACTCCAAAAAAATTGTCTTCGTCTATAAGGACAACCTTTGTAGTAACAAGCAGCTTATTTTTGAAAGGTAAACCTGTTAACCAATGCACGTCCTCGGTTCAATAGAAAAATAAATTTGACGATGTTTCAGATGCACGAAGAAGAATGGAAAATTTCCATCATTGTTGTTGTAAGAGGTGAGTAGGTAATCAAGGATTGATGTATCAGTGTCGAATTGGGGCATGTTCACAAGCCCAAAATTTTGATTTTTCGAGCCAATCCTTTGGAGCATCTTTTTGCTTTTAGTAGAGCTAAAATATTTGGGCACATGAGGTTTTTGTATTGAAATTTGGGTGTAGGAATAGATGTGGTACTGGTCATTGCTGAAATTTGGGAGAAGTGAAATTTGGGTGTAAAATTGGAGAGCTTAGAGAACTCAAAATTTACATATAAAAGTGAAAAAATGAACCTTGAAAGGGTATTTATAGGGCCCAGGGGTATCATTAATGAACATTAAATTCATTGGTATCAATTCCCAACCCATGTCATCTAACCCCTCATTCGTCCAACCCACCCATCTAACTCTCCCGTCCAACCCTTAGCCAACCAACCCTCATCGGTCCAACCCACCATGTCCAACCCTTGTCCGTCCAACTCCTCACCTGTCCAACCCACCCGACCAACCATTTCCCATCCATCCCCTTCTTGTCCAATCCCCCCCATTCAAAAATATCCATCCAACCCACCCGTCTAACCATTTCCCACCCAACCCCTTCCCGTCCAACCCCCACATGTCCAACCATTGACCGTCCAACCTCCATCCCAACCCACCCATCCAACTCACCTATCCAACCTGTCCATCCAACCTACCCACCAAAAATTGTGAAAAATGAGGAAATAATGCTCTGTGAAATCACCTTTGCCATGAAACATTTTTTTCATAAATTCACCAATGATTTGAAAGTCGATTTATGAGATTCGCCAACGATTCAAAAGTAATTTTTCAGAGGGTTCTTCTTAAAATGAACCTTGTTGAATAAAAAATATTGAATGGAAAACAAGGGAAAATAATTAAGTAATCGAAGGGACTGAAGAAAATGAAGATGAAGGTGAATGATTAGAGTTGAAGAAAGTAACTTTAGAATGGAGGGAATATAATAAGAATGGATCCCCTATAGGACTTCAACTTATGAATCAGTGGAAAAAATAATTCACATCAAAGATTCATTATATGATCCTTGTATGATAGATTTTAGAGAACCCCATGTAGGATGTAAGTTCCTTATGCCATTACATAGGAAAACAATTCATGGCATTTTTTGATAAATAAAAATAAGTTTGAGATTTCGAAAAGGTTGATAAAAGAGAAGAGGGACTAAAATGAGTATGGGAAAATTTTAGTAAACCCTACAATGCACATGGATATTTTATTCTATAAAAAATAAGTGTTCATATATAATACCATTGAGAGAACCATATTTGTCACATGTTAAATAAAAATTACACTTTTTATATCGTATTGTTATCGAAGACAAGTAAGATTCATGGTGGAAATCATTTAGGGAGACCTATATATAGAGTGAGATTTCTTGAATTTATATATTCTATTTTGAGCTCTTTATCTTTTGATTTAAACAACATAATTGACACAAGTATTCATGCATTTACAAGTATGTTGCAAGTAAAAATATAATTCCATGCAAGATTACTAGGATTCGGTGGTTGTTAACATCCAACTAGGGGATATATGAATATTCATTGGATAATGATGGCTCATATCCCATATGTGACCCTATAACCATACGATGTCTCCACATACCCTAAGAACTATATGAAGTGGGAAGTTAAAGAGGAGATTGATGATAACATGAAAAGGTATGAGCTTATAAGATATTTACAATGGAAATATATTAAATTTATGTATAAGATGCCAATAAGATGGTATTTTCCAAAACAACTTTGAAAAATCTCCAAGATTTTTTGGTTGATGAATTTAAAATAAATAAGTGTATGGGGAAAAATAATTTATGACCTCAAGATTATGTAAAGATTGTATGAATCAATATTAGAATACAACTTTATATTATTTGATGTAATGAATATGACTAACTCAGTAATTATTTGATGCAAGAAAATCCAATTAGTTTATGGAAAGTCTTTGTGTTGATGTATGAAATGACATAGTCACAGAGAGAAATGATAGGCTCTTACATCCTACTCATTTTAGGACCACTTAAAATGTGACTTAGTGCATGAGTTGCAGGGTATTGGTTATTTAGACCAATAATAAGGATGTTTTTGATTGTTAGTCCTTCTAGTGCCACTCCTACAATTTCTTCACTTGATTTATCTTTGAAAAAAATTTTTAAACTAAATTAATATAAGGGAAGTTCTCAAAGAAATAAAAAGGACTAGAAAAGAAGGAGAGAAAAGAAATCTGCTAAGATAAAATTTTATTTACAATTTCTACTACATGATCCTAGAAATAGTGCTATTTTCTTGTGAAAACAACAACATAAAACTCAGATACCACTCAAATTTCAATGTCACTGATGCATAAATTCCAAAGAATAAAGACTGTAAACTGGATTTACCATATCTAATTGTTAGATGCACATTTAAAGGATAATTTTACCTTTTAGTAAGATGTAGAAATTGAATTTAAACTTGCAAACACAAAATTTAAAGAAATTACTAAAATAAATTTAACATGTAATACATCAAGCAATGTATATTATAAACACACAATGTCTAAATAAGGAATGGGAAAATGTAAATTAGACATATTCAACTTAGATGAGTTAAGAGTTTATACTTGTGTCGTATTAATTTATCAAATAACATTCCCCCTTTTATAATGAAGGTAGGCATACTTATACAATTTTGGGCCTTCCTTTACCACCCTATTTGAAAAATGATTACAAAAAGATCAAGAAATATTACAAACATCTGGTTGTTCAAGAGATATCTTAATTGATTATTGTTAGGATAGTTACACTAGGTAAATCTAGCTTGTCAAAAATACAAAATATCTTAGGATTCGTTGAGGATCGTGTTTGGCTACGAACCCATTTAGAAAATGGTCCACCAAAGTAGGTTCCTCTTAGAGTGGGTTAGCTGAAGTTGGTCTCTTCCTTGGAGTGATGAAGGCTTCTTTGTATATTTAATAATCCTTTTCTAACTCTGTAAGGTCAATAATAGGCTTCCTAAAGAGTATAGGATTGTTATCCAATAAGGCCTTTTGTTTAACCATGGCCTTTCCCATAATTTCTTTAAAAGTATCTATTTTTTGGAAATTTTTCCTAGTCTGAGAAACAATCTCAATGACTTGGGATACTTCTTCCTTTTTTTCCTCTTTTATATTTTTTTTGAAAATTTTATATGAGTTAATTAATTAATCTAGAAAGTTTGAAAGTGGACACTAACTCTTGGTCTTCCTTGAAGACATCTGTGATGGATGCCTATGAAAATAATTGAATTCATCTTGAAATTACAACATTAAGTTGAGGAGGAAGTTTACCCATTTGATCAATCCATTCATTAAATTTTTATTTCATGTTATGCCCTTAATTATATATCTTACATGGGATGGATATAGCCGAATTGTTGCTATCATAACTTAATATCATGATGTATCTCTTTTATATACAATCTATTATCAATGGTTAGTCGGCCTTGCTGATGGCCATAACATAAGAATAGTATAAATAGGGATTCTAGGTAGTGGATGATCATTATGTTGAGTATTTGAGTCTTATTATATGTTCTGGAGGTTTCCCCTCGAAGTGGCCAAGCTATTATATTTTCATATTGAGAGAATTTATCTGCAATATTGTGTTATTTGGTGTTCTATTGCTGGTGATAATCATAATTAATCAAGTAATTTCATTACAAGTGGTATCAGAGCTTGATCTCACCAGACAGACGTCGAAACCCTAATTTTGATGGTTCGGTTATATCTCAAGATTGGTAACGATTTTTTCTGCAATTGTTTTTTTGGTGAGGTGAAATAAGTCAAGTAAGCTTCTCTCCAAATTTCAATAAGTTTTGAATTTTTTTGCAAAAGTTATTACGATTCTATATTTATTCATAATTTGTCTTCCTAGGGTGTAATTCTTAGAAAATTTTCAAATTTCTTATATTTTTGGAAACACCTCCAAAAAATAGCTAGGGTTTCTATTTTATAAATTCCTATATTCAGCCAAAAAATTACGAAACCCTAAACCCTAAAATTATTCCATATTAAGTCTACCCTTAGGCCCACATCCTTCGTCATGGCTGGTAGATCTACCCGAGGCCAAGGAAAAGGACAAACAACTCTAGGAATGACCCCAAATAAGGAAGATATGGCTTCAGATTCTACTGGTTCGGGAGTATCTGAGGTGGTCATCCAACTTCAGGAAAGGGTAAACAATATGGTAAGGATGACCTTAATGTTGAGCTTCATCAACTGAAAGGTAGCCTTAGGAGTGAGATTTAGAAGGATTTTCATGCAATACAATAGGAGTTGTTGAATGCTATTTCTAATACAACTTCCAATGCTAGTCATATGGGTTCTACTAGAAATGGTCACACAGATCCAAATCACTCAAATCAGGGAGGATCCTTTAATCATTCAAGTGGATCTTCTCACCAATAGAGGGGCATGATTCCAAAAGTTGAAATGCGTAAATTTGATGGAAAGGATCCACTCAATTGGATTACCCAAATGGAAAATTTCTTTGATCTCCATCAGATCCCAGGAGGACAAAAGGTAACTGTGGCATCCTTATACCTAGAACCTGATCAATTTGTTTGGTATCGTTGGTTATGTGCTCAAAGGCAGTAGAATGGCCTGAATGTTACCTAGACAAAGGTTCACCGAAGAGCTTCAATTACACTATAGTTCTAGTGTTTCTAAGAATTACTTCAGCCAATTAGAAAAGTTACGCCAAACTGGTTCAATTAAGGAGTATGTCCATCAATTCCAAACTTTGTCCTTACATGTGGAGGATATTACAGAAGAGTATTTGAATGACCTATTTCTTGGGGGTCTTAAGGACCACATTGAGCATGAGGTATGCATGTTTAACCCACTCAAGGTTTCTGATTCTATTATCATGGCACGTTGAGTAGAGGAAAAATTTCTTTCCAATAGAAGGTAGACCTTTTCTAGCATAAAAGATCGTAACACCTTGTCGCCTTATTACCCTCGACCAATTCGGTTAACACCTCAACAAATTGAATAAAAAAGAGCCAAAGGGTTATGCTTTAACTATGATAGCAAATATGGACCAAATCATAAATGTTCTGAGAAAAAATTGTTCTACATTGAAGGATATGGTGATGAGGAAGAATATGGAGATCCTCAGCCCACTATTTCATGCCATGCTCTATCAAGTATTAGTACTCCACAAACCCTTCAAGTTGTGGGTTATCTTAAGAAGAAGAAGGTAACAGTCTTGATTGATTCAGGGAGCACACATAATTTCATCAATCATAAGTTGGCAACAAGACTAAATTGTTTCATCTACCCAACACCTGAATTTCAAGTAATGATTGTAGATGGTGGCACAGTCCAATGTTCAGGTAAATGCCATAAAGTCAAAATCATGATGGGTGATTACACATTGGAATCTATGATGTTTTCTATTCCCATGGGTGGAGTTGATATTGTCTTAGGTGTTCAGTGGCTCACTACCTTGGGCACCATAGAGATAAATTTCCAGGAATTGTTCATGCGCTTTCATTCTAGAGGTAAAAATTTGAACTTCGAGGTCTACAAGCTAAAGATCCTATAGTGGTGAGTTCTCACCAAATGCAAAAGATTCTTAAAAAGGGGTCTGAAGGTTTT
Source organism: Taxus wallichiana var. yunnanensis (assembly GCA_018340775.1). NCBI lineage: Eukaryota > Viridiplantae > Streptophyta > Pinopsida > Cupressales > Taxaceae > Taxus > Taxus wallichiana. The sequence goes on along the minus strand of CM031244.1, from coordinate 743,717,101 downwards.
GTAGCATGATTATTCTCTATATAAATCCAACCGCAAATGAAGGTATTGCATCCTGATCTTCAAAAGGTTATTAATCAACATGTAGTTGTCTTCAAGGAACCAAGAGGATTGCCACCTGAAAGAGAGCATGATCATGCTATTCAGTTGATTCCAGGAATCCAACCCCCAACATCAGGCCTTATAGATATCCATATGTGCAAAAGAGTGAGATCGAGAAGATGGTGGAGGAAATGTTGGAAATGGGTATTATTCGTCACAATCAAAGTGCCTATTCTACTCTCGTGGTGATGGTGCATCGCAAGGATGGAAGATGGTGCATGTGTCCAGATTACAGAGAGCTTAACAAGTTCACTATCAAAGATAAGTTTCCTATTCCCGTCATTGATGATTTATTAGATGAGTTGCATGGTGCCATTTATTTTACAAAACTAGATCTGCGTTCTGGGTATCACCAAATTAGAGTCAAGCAAGAAGATATTCATAAGACAACTTTCAAAACTCATCAAGGCCATTATGAATTCCTAGTGATGCCATTTGGCCTTACCAATGCTCCCTCCACATTCCAAAGCTTGATGAATTTAGTATTTAGACCATTCCTAAGAAATTTTGTCTTAGTATTTTTTGATGATATACTCATCTACAAAAATCATGGGAGAAACACTTACATCACGTCAATACTGTCTTAGAAGTCTTAGAAAAACATCAACTTTATGCCAAGCCTTCAAAGTGTTCTTTTGGGATTCGGGAGTGGAATACTTGGGCCATATTGTTTCTCATAAAGGTGTTAAGGTGGACCCTCACAAGATCTAGGCCATGGTGGAATGGGAAACCCCAAGAACCCTCAAACAATTACGAGGTTTCTTAGGTCTCACAAGGTATTATCGTAGATTTGTCAAAAACTATGGCAGTATAGCAGCACCACTCACAAAATTATTGAAGAAGGACTCCTTTCAATGGAATGAGGAAGCATCTAGGAATTTGAAAAATTGAAGGTAGCTATGTGCACCACTCCAGTATTGGCAACCCCATATTTCTCCAAAACTTTCGTAGTTGAGTGCGATGCTTCAGGAAATGGAATCGGAGCAGTACTAATGCAAGAAGGACACCCCATTGCTTTTGAGAGCTGACAACTAAAAGGAAAGAATTTGTTAAAACCCACATATGAAAAGGAAATGATGGGAATATTACATGCAATCAAACAATGGAGACCATACTTTATGGGTAGACATTTTAAGGTAAAAACTGATCATGATAGTTTGAAATATTACTTAGAAAAACATCTATCTTCGAAGAATAACAAAAATGGGTCACTAAGATGTTGTGATATGACTTTGAGATTGTTTATAAGAAAGGAAAGGAAAATTTTGTCGCTGATGCTCTGTCTGCAGGATGGATGAGTCCGCCGAAGCATTGTTATGTGCCATCTCTATACTACATGCATATTGGGTAGATCAAGCAGGAGAAGAATGGAAGAAAGATGAAACCACACATACTCTCATTCAAAATCTCCAGGAAGATCCATCCATATCGATCAATTTATATGGAAGGGGGATACATTGTGGTATAAAGATCGATTATATATATGTAAGAACTCTACAATTAAACACCATGTTCTTTCGAGCTACATTCTTCTCCAATAGGTGGCCATGCTTTGGGGTCCTAAAACATATCATAGAGTTAAGAAGGATTTATTTTGGGAGGGGTTGAAAGGAGATGTTCAAAAATTTGTGGCAGAATGTTTGGTTTGCCAAAAAAATAAGGGCGAGACCATTAAGACACCTGGTCTTCTCCAACCTCTGTCTATTCCTAGTGAGAGATGGGAAGAGGTATCAATGGATTTCATCACAGGATTACCTAAATCAGAAGGGAAAAGTGTCATCATGGTCGTGGTAGACAGACTTACCAAATATGCTCATTTTTGTGCCATGGCTCATCCTTTCATAGCTAGTACCGTTGCCATCTCTTTTATGGATACAGTTCAAAAGCTCCATGGCATGCCAAAAATTATAGTAAGTGATCATGATCCAATATTTACAAGTAACTTTTGGATTGATCTGTTCTCTTGTCTAGGTACCCAACTAGCCCAGAGTTCCTCTTATCATCCCCAATCATATGGGAAAACTGAGGTGGTAAATAAATGTTTAGAGGGATATCTTCGATGTTTTACTTCAGATAAACAAGAACGTTGGGTGCAATGGTTGCCAGCGCTAGAATGGTGGTACAATACTTCATTTCATACCTCCTCCAAAATGTCTCCATTTCGGCACTTTATGGGTACCATCCTCCATCACTCATATCTAGCTTGAAGGTCAAACCAAAGGTGAGAGCAGTTGAAGATCACATTCAACATCAACATGAGGTACTCTCTAGTCTTAGAGAAAATTTGGCACGGGCACAAAACCGTATGAAGCAATAGGATGATCAACATAGGAGTGAGTGACACTTTGAAGAGGGAGAATTTGTTTTTGTAAGGTTACAGCCATATAAGAAATTATCCTTGAAACGACAAAGAAAAGGATAATAATAATGCTCCTAAATACTATGGTCCTTACTGAGTTTTGTAGAAAATTGGTAGTGTGGCATATAAGCTAGAGCTCCCTCCGGAAGTAGAAATACCTCCAATTTTCCATGTTTCTTGCTTAAAAAAGTTACTGGCAGCGCATTTCCACCCAATCAATGCTTCCTAACTAGACGAGGAAGGAAGGATCATATTGGAACCTGAAGGCATTCTTCGACACACACCAAAAGACCGAGGACCATAGTCATTACCAAGTACACGATCAAGTGGAAGAATATGAATATTGAGGATGCATCATGGGAAGATGATGCATTCATGCGATAGCATCTAGGGCTTGCCAACATTGGGGACAATGTTGCTTTGAAGGAGGGGCATGTTACGCCCTTAATTATATATCTTACATGGGATGGATATAGCCTACTTGTTCTTTATGATAACTTAATATCATGATGTATCTCTTTTATATACAATCTATTATCATTGGTTGGTTGGCCTTCACGATGGCCATAGCATAGGAATAGAATAAATAGGGGTTATAGGTAGTGGATTATCATTATGTTGAGTATTTGAGTCTTATTATATGTTCTAGAGGTTTCCCCCTCGAAGTGGCCAAGCTATTATACTTTCATATTGAGAGAATTTATCTGCAATATTGTGTTATTTGGTGTTCTATTGTTGGAGATAATCATAATTAATTAAGTAATTTCATTACATTTTATGTAGTTGTAATATGTATGGTATATATCAATATCTTCCATAGTAACTACACGAAAGGTCCTTACATATTCTTTCTTTAATAACTTGAGCCACGATCCTTAACATTTTCTACATTATTCCCATCTTTTCAATTATTTCATTGTTCTTTTTAGTAAGCATGTTCTTTATTTTTTCATAAATGCTTTCTCTGATCACATCATATAGGATGAGTAAGGCCTCTTTTACATCTAAAGTGATACCTTCAGGAACAATGGCTCTAGCCTAAGTTTCAAGTTCTTTGTTTCGGGCATGAATTTACCTTACTAAGTCTACTACTAATTTTTCTGAGGCTTTTATGTAAGATACAAGATCCTCCTCATATTGTGCCACATGGGAACCTTTGGATTTATTGTTTTAGTAAGGGATAAGAGGTCTTTAGAGGTTTTATACTAGATAATGGCCTGTTATGTAGAAATTCTCTTCCTTGTTATCGTATTTAAGGTCCATGTCTTAGGATTAAACTCAATGTTTATTAGTGGTTCCTCTTGAGATACCCAATCTGGTTTCTCCTTATGGGCAATCATTGCTTCTTCAACTCAATCTTGTCGAGGCTCAATAGGAGGTGTACTTATAGGGGAAGTATGATTTGGCTCATCTTGTGTTTTCTCTACTAATGTGGATGCATCCTTTGAAGAAGTTAAATCATATGAATCCAAAGTAAACCCTTTATTTGGATCATGAATGACCTCTTGGACTTATAGGAAAGTCGCGGTCTCTACTAGTCCTGGACTAGATGGAGAAGTTAGGATATGGGTTTGCCTTGGAGATTATGAATAGCCAAGTTCCCTTTTCTTTTTGAATTACTTTATTATTTCTCCTCTTAGGGGAGGAAATGCCCCTATCATGTTTATATTTTATTGAATAAGGATGTAATATGTTTAGATCATCCACACCTAGTCAATGACATTAGCCTTATGAGCATATGCTATAATTATTTGTCCTTTAAATGATTTTCCACTCTTTTCCTTGGGTCATAATTCCTTAAGAGGTGATGGGGAAATAGAAATAATTGCGATGGTTTTCTGGAACTTTTATATCTGGCCATATCTTGAACTTGCTACATCCTTCTATGGATGACAAAGGATTGTGAGTCCTAATGTTATCTTCCTTACATATCCCTACTATTCCATTACATATTTGGTAGGAAACTTCATGTTCAGCTAGTTTTCTAGGTACATAATATGGGATTTGAAATTATGGTAGAAGAAGTCCTTTAATAATAATTACTATGTAATCTAGATATAAGAGGAAACCCCATTTTTCTTATTGATGCAAGAACCTTATTAGAAAGTATGGGCATGACTGTTTTCATACAATTCCTCCTTATAGAGTGTGGGATAAAAGTAAGTGTAAATGTCCTCAATGTGGCATCTCAATTTATGGGAATATAAATTTGAATACAGCTCATTCACTTCTAAAATGCATGATAGAAACCATGGGTCAAAATTTTTAGGAGTTTGGAGGACTCCAAAACTACATCCAATAGATAGGAGGCCATACAAAATGGTTTCTTGTGGTCTATAAAGTTAGTTCTTTGGGAAACTAGACTAGAAGTGATCGGTTTCCCTAGAGAAGGATTTTACATTCATCTATGATCATTGTAAGCAAGGGGAGCAAGGATACATAAAACCTGGTAATGGAATGGTTTCCATACAATATATTCATTAGATCCATGCCTATATAGATCCCAAGTCGAAATCTTTGAATAAGGATGCCATTTAGGTGAGAATCATCTATGTTATCAATTGGGTCCTTGGCCTAGTTTTGCAAAACGAGCCTTATTTGTCATGTGGCTAGCCAAGAATCAATTGTGGTTGAGTTATAGAGAGTTTCAAATTTGGGGAATCTGTAGTAATATTTAAAAAAATTACTAACGAAGAAATCTACTCTATTTGTTCCAGTTGGGAAAAAAAACCCAATTCTTAGCCTTTGCATGATTAAGAAGCAAAAGTAATTTTGGTGTGGGAATACCTCATTTTTTTACAACTAGATGGAGGAAAA
>CM031244.1:743040498-743111726 GCA_018340775.1 Taxus wallichiana var. yunnanensis | reverse complement strand
ATATTTAGTCTTCAACTTTAGATGACAATGAACATCGTGAAGAAAAACAATTAGGTGAAGATGTCACTATGATTCAAGAAGAAATGCCTCTGAAAGTCATAAAGAGTCAATTTGATTACCCAAAAACATCTGGAAGAACTTAAAGAGAAGATATGAGTAGAAGAAAAGGAAAATTAGGAAGTGTGGAAGGATCACAACTTAAGCTGGAATAGAAGATCTATGTGATGTTGTCGATAGAATCATGGATAATCTTAAGGACAACATGCCAAGTTGATTATTTTTATTAATCCCAGCTGCTTCAACTTGAAAAATCAAACCAGTAGTTCCAAAAGCAACATACTGGCAAGAAAAACTGCAATGAAGTATTGATAATTGAGCCTGCAAAACTCGTTTAAAATTGTAATTTATTTTTGATTGAGCATTCACCAATAGTTTCTTTTTTGAAGGTAGAAATTCATTTTATATGTGAGAAATAAAATGTTGATTTAGTCTATTACTCTAACTATTTAGGTTAGATTTATGTAGTCTACAAAAGCCTCTCGCGGTTTTCTCCGTCTCCATCCGGTTCTCTCGATGTGCTTATTGTTTGCAAACGTGCGAAATAGTGCGGTTTAAGTTAGTGTAGGGGTCTGCTGGAGGTCAGTAGTTTGCAAATAGAAGTTCGTGGGACCAAACCAACTACGCCAACACGTCGGGGTGGCTAGGTGAACACTAGTGGAGGCTTTGTTTTGGTTCCCTATGCTCCCCGTGCTTTTGGGCTACCCCAGCCCAAGCATAGTCGCTTAGAGCCCGAGGCCCAATCACGCCATATCTTCGATGGGTGATTTCTCGGACACTCCATGACACCTAGAGACATATCGTTAGATCTGAGACCTTCAAGTTGGGGACCTCTACGAAAGCCTTTCGCAGTTTTCTCCTTCTCCATCTGGTTCTCTCGCTGTGCTACTTTTTGTAAACACGTGAAATAGTGCAGTCTAAGTCAATATAGGGCTACTTGACGTTGTAGTTTGCAAACAGAAGCTCGTGGGACCGAACCAACTACGCCAACACTTCGGGGTGGCCAGGTGAATGCTAGTGGAGGATTCATTTTGGTTCCCTACGCTCCCCGTGCTTTTGGGCTACCTCGTCAGGTGTAGTCGCTTAAGAGTCCTGAGGCCGAAACATGCCATATCTTCGACGGGTGATTTCTGGACTCATTGGCACCTAGAGATGTCTTGTCGATCCAATAGCTCCATGTTGGGGACCTCTAAAAATTCTATCATAGTTTTCTGCTGTCTCCATCAAGTTCTCTCGCTGTGCTATTGTTTGCAAACGCACGAAATAGTGCAGTTTGAGTCAGTGTAGGGTTGCATACTGAGTCGAGTGTAGGGTCAGCTTGAGGTCAGTAGTTTGCAAACGGAAGCTTGTGGGACCGAACCAACTACGCCAACACATCGGGGTGGCCTAGTGAACACTAGTGGAGGCTTCATTTTGGTTCCCTATGCTCCCGTGCTTTCGGGCTACCTCATCTAGGCGTAGTCCTTTAAGAGCCCTGAGGCCCAAACATGCCATATCTTTAACGGGTGATTTCTCAGACTTCGTGGCACCTAGAGATGTCTCGTCAGATCTGAGACCTCCATGTTGGGGACCTCTATGAAATCCTCTTACGGTTTTCTCTTTCTCCATCCGGTTCTCACGTTGTACTATTGTTTACAAATGCGCAAAATAGTGCAGTTTGAGTCAGTGTAGGGCTGTCAGACATTGTAGTTTGCAAACAAAAGCTTGCGGGACTAAACCAACTATACCAACATGTCGGGGTGGCCAGGTGAATGCTAGTGGAGGCTTCGTTTTAGTTCCCTACGGTCCCGTGCTTTCGCTGGGCTACCCCATCCGGTGTAGTCACTTAAGAGCCCTAAGGTCCAACCACGCCATATCTTCGACGTGTGATTTCTCAGACTCCGTGGCACCTAGAGACATCTTGTTAGATTCAAGACCTCCATGTCGGGGCCCTATACGAAATCCTCTCGCAGTTTTCTTCGTCTCCATCCGGTTCTCTCGCTATGCTATTGTTTACAAACACACGAAATAGTGCAGTTTGAGTCAGTGTAGGGCTACCAGAGGCTGTAGTTTGCAAACGAAGCTCGTGGGACCAAACCAACTACGCCAAAACGTCGGGGTGGCCTAGTGAACACTAGTGGAGCATTCATTTTGGTTCCCTACGCTCCTGTGCTTTTGGGCTACCCTTCGGGCATAGTCGCTTAAGAGCCCTGAGGCCCAAACATGCCATATCTTTGACGAGTGATTTCTCAGACTTTGTGGCTTCTAGAGACGTCTCGTCATATCTGAGACCTCCACATTGGGGCCCTCTATCGCTATGCTATTATTTACAAACACACGTAATAGTGCGGTCTAAGTCGGTGTAGAGGGTCATGAGGCGTTGTATTTTGCAAACGGAAGATCGTGGGAATGAACCAACTACACCAACATGTTAAGGTGGCATGGTGAACACTAGTGGTGGAGGCTTTTTTTTTGGTTCCCTACACTCCCCGTGCTTTCAAGCTACCTCATCTGGGCGTAGTCCCTTAAGAGCCCTAAGGCCAAACACGCCATATCTTCGACAGGTGATTTCTCAGACTCTGTGGCACCTAGAGATGTCTTTTTCAGATTCAAGACCTCCTTGTTTGGGCCCTCTACGAAAGCCTCTCACAGTTTTCTCCGTCTCCATTTGGTTCTCTCGTTGTGCTATTGTTTGCAAACACGCGAAATAGTGTAGTTTGAGTCAGTATAGGGCATAGATGTTGTAGTTTGGAAACAAAGCTCGTGGGACCGAGATAACTACGTCAACACGTTGGGGTGGCCAGGTGAACGCTAGTGGAGCATTTTTTTTGTTCCCTATGCTCCCCGTGCTTTCAGGCTACCTCGTCCAGGCATAGTCGCTTAAGAGCCCTGAATGACTTTATTAGCTTAAGAATGAATTTGATAGGTGTATGTTTAAGAATACACGAGAGTTATCAATCACCTAGTAAATATTTCTTGTTTAGTTTTGGATGGGAGTCAACTAGCCTATGGCTTAGTGACCTTCCATTCATTGATAATTTATGTTATGATAAACCCATGGATGCTTTCAAAAGCGCCTTAAAAAGGATAGGGGTAGTCATCAAGCCTAGTGAAGGGTGTGATGTGATTTCCAAATAACTTGAAATGCCTACAAATTTAAAGGTAATAACATGAATTGGACAGATTAGACAATCAAGAATCATTGAGTGTCCGAATCGAAATTTCATTGCATCCGGAGACACTCTCAAGCATTGGAGTAATGTATATGGAGAGACATTCTCAAAATATCAATAGATGAAAGGAATCAAATTGTGATGAATTTCAGGTGTTTTAACAGGGGAGAAGACTACGAAGCATAGAAGAATGTAGTAAGTGCATGATAAGATAGGAACCAATACAAAGAGACCATGAGCAAGAACAATGCAAGTAAGGTAAATACACATATACACATTGATAAATTGAATGAATAATTACTCGATTAGGTAACTCTTTATATACATACATTATATAAATATTGATTTCCAAAGTTTGATGCATATTATATATTGAAAATGCTAGTACATGTACAAAGACACAATAAATGAAAAAATAATCCATAATGTCTTAAATATTGTCAAGTGCACATCATATTAGATTCATGCGAAAATAATCTCGAAATGTAAGGTCTCATAGAAAATTATCAAGTTCCAAATAGTATTTTAATGTGCATAATAAATACAAAAATTCCCAAATAGGTCATATACCATCAAGTTCAAATGCCATATAGCGTATACAATGCCATCCACATAGACATACAAAAATAATGCAATGTAAGACATATATATTTCCTACTCATCAAAATCTATCCCTCTCTTGGCCTTGCTCGAAGAAGGTCCTCCCTTAGATGAAGATGGAGATCCATGAGATGACTTTGGATAATCCGAGCCCATGCTTCGAGTCCTCTTTTGCTGAATACTCGCCTGTAAATGTAAATAATGTTTTTTTGTCAAAACTTAATTTATGTGTTTTCAACATGTATTTAAGACCATACTAGAATGAAAGTATTTACATAAATACACAAACTTACCGCAAGTTTTCGATCACGCTGAATTTGCATCTCACGCTCAGATGAGTCATCGGGAGCTCTGCCCGATCTGACGAGGGGTATGAAGACAATGAGATGGAGGAGTCCTTGCCCTCGATTGAAGTTCCCTACATACACATAAGATCGAAAAATCTAACATCGAATTAGCGAAAATAGAGCTAAGTACATGTATCTACATAATGACAATATTTTAACTAATTTTACCAATATAGAACTATTGTTTTTACTCCGCCACGCCTGTGAATCAAATGAACATGAATGCTACATATTGCAGGTAACTCCTACGCATATACAAAATGAAGGACATTATTAACATAATTTAATAATTCTACAATGAAAGACATTACTAACATGTAATTTAACATAATATGAATTACACGAGAAATTTAACAAAATTTATGTGTTGTTTGAATACCTTAGTGAGTTGTTGCGCAGATGAAATCGCAGCGGCAACACCTTTATCTACTTGTCGTAGAGATGGTGGGGTGTCTAGTGAAGTCAACATCTTTATCAAACATGTATATCACGTGAGTTAGATGGACATACAAGAACATACATATATTTGACTTCAAAACTAATATATATATATATATATATATATATATATATATATATATATATATATATATATATATATGTGAAAATTTTACATAATTAACATTCTAAATTACCTTTGTGAATGTATGTGTATGCATGGTGCTCACCGCCTATGGTCGGGATGAAGATGCGCCTCCCATGCGCTGTAATATCAATGCATGTACATGTACAAATACAATTATTTCAAAAATTTAACATATATAAGTAAATCAGGTACTCCAAACTTTTTGTAACATACATAACAAAACATAAAAATTTACCTGCGAAGGTGACGTCATGAATGTAATCCAAATGTCTCACTCAAAAGGACATCTGACATAGTGACATTATCGTGTTCACCCCTAGCACCAGGTGCACCAAAATCAGTACGCATGAAAGTATCGTCCTCCTCGGGCCCCAAACATATGCTACCACATGACGAGTAAAGATGTGGCCTCATGCTAGTACTCCTTGAGGGAATACTCTGTACCTCCGAGAGCATCTGGCTCAGAAATATCCCTCCTATGTCGAACAAGGATCGCAGATAGCCCCCTGCACGCGGGGTGTATCAATCACTAATGTCTCCTTCACTGCTTAAGGGACAATCTCAAGGTGAGGAAGCTTTTGTGTGGGGAATCTACCTGTTGAATAGGTGCATGTTGTGCACTTGGTTGATCTGTGCGAGATCCGTTTCCTCGGCCCCGAAATCTTGGAAATCAAAATAATTTGTGATCTCATTGAGGATAAAATCGCAATAGAGTTTCCTCGGAAAGTATAGTGGCACCTTGTTGTTATTACAAGGTGGAAAATCAAGCACCATCCACCATCGGTCCCAAAAATTATTTTTAATCAAATTATTATTGTACCAATGGATGGGAAATCATTTACATGTCAATGGAATAGGAAAATTAGTGCGAGGGTTCGTGACTAAGGCGCACATGAGTTATTTTGAAATCTCTTTTTTCTTTACATCCACATATGACAATTTGTTGGAATAATAAACCCTACAACCCTCTTTGTAAGTTATCCAACAATCAAGTTTCCCCATTTCCGTGTCAATTTGAACAAGTAATGCCTCTAATGTGTTTGCAAGAGAGGCGCGGTGGGGGTTTGTAGATTGTGCATCCCTCATTGTTTTGATTAAATCCTCAATTTCAATTTTTTTCAACTATTTGGGCTGGTAAATCTTCTTGACTACCCAAGGGATGTTGAGCAATTGTGGGAGTGTCGGGAGGGATGACAATAATAACAGGGTTTGGTTGTGGTTGATTCCCTCAACCTCTAACTATAACAATAAAAAATATGTATTCAATTCAAATTTTAATCTATAATTATCATATTTCAATGCAATTTTGAGAAAAGAATTGTGCTTACCTCTTCTTCGTGGCACCATCGTCGATTCAGATCTTCCCAAATGATCTAGAAATGATCCTTTGAGCTTGAGATCCAACTGAATGAAAAAAACGTGAGGGCACGGTTAAGCTTTGAAACTCGCATTTGAGGGAGGTAAAATGATAGAGGCTCGGGCCTCTTTTTTTGTTTATAGTAGGCATAACGCGTATGCGTTATGTAACATGTATGCGTTATATAACACATACGTGTTATGTAACACATATGCGTCATGCTTCGGTGATTCCCGAGCCAAACAAATTAAAACGTGAGCGCGTTTTAACAAAACACGTACACGTTTTACTTTTTTTTCAGATTCTTGTCCGCTTTTTGGCCCCCCAACTTCGTGCACTTACCCCTATCAAAATAACTACTTGAACACCGATAAATGAAAACTGGGCTTCACCAGAATAGCTCCCCATGACCGTCAACATGCCTGAAAATGTCAAAAATAAAGATACAAAATCTCTCAACAAACAAGAGAGATATACTATACTTGCTTACAAAGAAAATTTCTCAAAACAAGGAGCATTAGAATGGAGATGGTATAGAAAGTGGATCAAGAATCAATGGTGGAGGAGCCATGCTTAGAGAGTCCTCTCAACGAATTTCTATGTTACCTCCACGAGTGATTAAAAATCCACCCCAAATCAACACGAATGTATGAAGAAGATGTTTGCATATGATTCGGTGCAAAATGCATAATAGGTTCATGTAAAGGAACATTAGAGTGTGTACCAGTCAATCATGTATGACAACTAAAATCTTAGGTTTCTCAAGCCTCAGTGAAGGTGCAAAATTCATGTGTGGCTTATAATCCTCGTAAAGAGTCGAGCGTACAAAAATAGTAGCTTTGTTTATGTGTGCTCCCACCAAGTACCTACTCGAAAACCAATTCATGTGACAAGAATGAAACTTAATAGGTAGAAAAGGGAATAAATACCATATGGATGTCTTCTAACAGCTCCGCCAAAAGTGAAACCCATAGAACGGAGCATGTGAAAACCGAATATAGTGGTATGCTTCTCAAAAGAGCTATGAATGCGAGAAGAAGTGGGATACACATAATATATTACTACAATAGGCACATGTGCATTAGAACATGTAGTAACAAGTGCAATAGGATTAAGAATAAATGTTGCAATAGAAGCATTAGGAGCGAGAGCAAGAGCATACTCGAGAATCTAATAGATCAAGGTTAGTGGGCATAGGAGCGATCATGCTAGTGGACTAGATTGTCCATAGTATGAGGGTGATGTTGAAGGCTAACAAGTTTTTGTTGCAAAGAGTGTATGATATCATCTTTGCCATGAATGAGGGCATGTAAAAGAAAAAATTTCTTCTTGAGAAATCTATTTTCACCCACAAATTTTACTATGTCCTCTTGAATGGAACAAACTTCAGAGAACATCTTATTCTCATAATGCAAAGAAAATATGTCAGAGCAAAAATCCATGATAAATGCAAGAAAACACTAAAAACAAATGCAACACCCAAAAAATATGGGACGTTGGGCTCTGCCAAAAATGCGTCCAAAACACTGTGGAGTCCTTTCTTTTCTTATATCCTAGCTCCAGAACAATATGTGTAGCTTCAAAAAAATACCGTGGGAGCTATAGACCACTAGTCTAGCTTCGAAATGAAGCAAGAAAGAACAAAAATTGTTGTCTTGTGAGAGGGTTGACCAGATATCAAACCGAGTGCCTCTCCTTAAGTCTTCAACGAACGAGAACAAAAGGGCACTAGGAAGATCTTGTGTAGCGGATGAGACAACGGGGTTTTGGAGGTGACAACCCCAACAGGGTCAAGGGGCAGCGCCGCCTTGTACTGCTGCTAGTCATGATACGAGGTGGGGTCGAGGGCAGCACCCTCGAAGCCAAACACAAATTACCCTTTCAAATGACTATTGAAATGACCCAAAAATTAAATTTTCACCACAAAATGAACCCCCAAAACTGTTTATAATTACACAATTTTATTACAATATTTTCCCTTTTTTACATAAATGCTCCCTTTAAAAAAACTTTACTCAAAATTATTATTTTTACCTCCTTCAAAAATATCTTAAAAATGGCCTAGCTCGATGGTCCGAGTAGTGTAGCTTAGTTAGAAAGCGGGGAAAGATCAATTGGTGTTGGGCGAGTTGAGGTGGTTTAGACTAGCAAGATGGGCGACACCAAAACCTTTAAAGTGATTCAAACTAGTAACCTCCTTACTCCAAATTGCCCACGTTGACCAATGCACTCCGGAGTTGCGCGCATACAATGAATCAAAGATTTCAAATTTTGTAGTTTCTCGTGAATTGAGAAATAAAAAAGGGATTAGGGTTATGACCCTAATCTATCAAGTGAGTTCTTACGCCGAATAATGGAGTCTAAAACAACTCAACTAAGATACACCGCTGTGAATAGAACCAATGGCCGAGTTAAGTTCGTAGGCAAATCTAGGTAAATTCGAGTGAGTTTGGGAGAGAATCGATCCAGAGAAAAGTCAAGCTCAAATAATCACGGATGATCAATCGCCAAATCACAGGATCGAGGATCCGATCTGGGAGTGTAGGTCAGAATATGGCCAAATGGAGAAAATGTGAGCACCGAACATGGAAAACACTGCCAAATCCAATGTAGATTGCAGCTGAGGCATAGGGTGAGAGGCGTCCAACAAGAGTACTGATCCAAATGGTCGAGATGGAAAAGAGTTGGGGGATGAACAAATCCGAGAGACTAAGAAAATCACCAAGTTACATCCAGAACGTCACCTAACCACCGCGGAGTCCATGCTCAGGATCTCGAGCAGAGAAATGAAGAGATTCCTAAAAAGAGCTATATAGGCTGATCTTGGGCCAAAACCAACAATGATATGTAATTGCATGCGGATGCCATTATAGATCCAAACAACAATCTTGCAAAATAAAATCTTCGTAAGCTTTCAAAAACTCGAGGAGTTACTATTGAAGCAAGCTTTGATACCATGTCGGAGAAGAATCCCGTGATTACTCCAGAAGAATAAACATTACCAAAACCATGAAGAGTGCACAAAAATCAACTCAAAGCTTCATAATAGAATGATGTAAGTGATGTACATATAAGAGGAGGAAAGTGCAACTACCACCTAGATCAGTGGTGAATAACACTCACTAACTAATACTAGAAGTAGAGCTGACTCCACACAACTAGTAAGCTAACTCAACACAACTAGTACACCTAAGCAAGCTAACACAACAAGTGTAGATCTAACGCAAGTGCAAGAATTATCCTAATAAACAAATAAAAGGATAAATAATAACCTACACTAACAACGTAGACCCAAATACGTCTCCTACCCTTTTATGCATTCTTAAAGTGTTGTTACATCATTATGGATTTGAAAAAGGAGACCGGTTTCTCAAAGATCTATGCAAATTTTTGAAAAACAAACAATGTTTTCAAAACCTTGAAATTGAAAAACATGATCTTGCATAATAATTGTTAGAACCATTACTAAATGGTTATGAAATATTACACTACCAATTAAGAGGAATGATCTCTATTTGTTTCAACTTTTTCATGGTTTTGTTCATCTCATTGTCTTCATCTGCTCTAAATTATTTATTTTTGAATCTCTATATTCTAAAAAAATTTAAAGATATTTTATTTTTAAACCCCCACTTTTTATTTATTATTACATCAAAAATAATAATTTAAACATTTATTGAAAAGGAGAGAAAAGGTAAATATTCAATCAACGCTTTATACTTCAATGGAAAAACCTTTTAACATAAATTATACATTATAAATCACTCTTAGTTTACTATTGGAACTGCCCTTTATATTAAATTAAAATAAAGAGAGTTACATTAGTAGGGGCGACTAGAAAACTCATGGTCCCACAAAATGCCACAAGGGAAACAACAAAATGCCAAAAAGGCAACAGAAAAACGCCACATGGAAAACATCAAAATACCCGAGAGGGCTAGCAGAAAGCACAAGAAACAAATCACACCAGCAGAGTCAACCACATACCACAACACCAGAAGAGGAGGAGGGTCATCCCAATGAGGGATAAAAACTCCACTATTGGGCTCGGCTGAGGGAGGATCCACTTGTCAACCGTCATGGTTCAACATTTGCATTTATAAATGAACCATAATTTCCCATCTAGGGGGAGGAAATCTCGCTATAGTCCACATGCCCAGCACCAGAGATCACCACTGTGGAGAATTAACAACACCCTTCCCCCTTAAAGATGGGCTCCAGCTAGGTCCAGACAAGGAAGGAGCTAAAGGGCGGCCCTGAGGAGAGGAAGAATGATGGTTGTGTGAGAAGCTTCTATGATGCGGTCCTATACGTGACGGTTGTCGCGGTGGCGAAGGATGAGGTGGTAGTGGCAAAGGATTCAACGTGACTCGACTCATAGTGCAGGGCACATTCCCCTAATGATTCAGAAACTCCTGTAAATGAGCAAACTCCAGGGAAACCTTCGTTGCTTGAGCTTGAATCTATATGCACACAGTAGACAATATCACCACTTTGTCATTAGTGGAAAATAAAGCAACAAATTGATCATGTTGGAAGATTAAAGCATTGTGAGCTTTCCAAATATGAAACAAAATGCAAGGTGAAATAATTTCCAAAAAGTATCAATATAATGAGGCCAAGGACTAAAATCTCCAAATAAAGCCAAACGCCAATGAAAGAATTCAGGATGGTAGGGCTGGAATAAGGAGTGAATCCAAGTCCATATGGCTTGGGCATGAGAACATGACCAAAATATGTGTTTAAATGACTTAGGGCAGGAACAAAAGGGGCATTTAGGATTAGGGATGTCGATATGATTGAGACGTTTTCCCACATGTAGACCTTGATAGACAAGACACCAAAGGAATTGATTAACTTTGGGCTCAAGAAGAGAATTCCAAGTACAGGAAAGCCAATGAAGCCAAGTGGAATGCAAAGATTGTAAACCCTATCGGGCATTGAGCTTTTTAATGGCGGGTGAGAGCGTGCTCAAAAGATGGTAGGTTATTCTAGCATTGTAGTGAAGGAAAGCAATTTCTGGTTCCATCGCCAATCACGCCACCAAGCCTCCAGGGGTTTAAGCCCCAACTTGTGGAGCATAACATCGGGCATAAGTTCCTAAATTTTGTAGATCGAGGGAGGTCTGAATTGGAAAGATTGAATTTCAACTTAAGCTCGGGCCAAGGCACCCAATCTCTGTGGGTAACTAAATCCGAATGATATGAATTCCCTTGCGAAAGCCGAGAGATTTGATTCCTGGAGTTTCCACAAGTGGAAGATTATCATCAGTGATGATGGGAGACCACCAAAGATTCTAAGAATTAAAAGAAATCCCTGTGCGAAAACCATCGCCAATCCAACGCATCCATGGCTTGACCGTCTCAAAAGATTTCCAAATACTTTTGGAAACAAAAGTGTCAATGATTTTGACAGGAACCTTAGTGATAATAAGGGTGTGCAACTGATATTATTCCAACATTTCTTTCCATATGGAGCTCTGGATGCAATGCAGTGTCGCAACAAGATTTTCTAGGCCTGGTTACCCATCAAACATCAAACTACCCATTTAGAACAAAGAGCCACACTTTGCCGGTAGATGTCTATGACTCCCATGCCAACTTTCTCACAAGGGAGATGACATACCTCCCAGACCACTCTTTGAAATCCAGCTAAAATAGAACTTTTACATCTTAAAAAAGTCCCGCAACAACTTTGAAAGTTTGGCGAACGAAGTGTGAGAAGGGCACTAACATGTAGAGAAATACACATGGGTTGTGGCAAAAATATTAGTACAAACTTGGATTTTACCAGCTCCAGGGATAGAGGTTTGGAAGACCATCGGGAAACCTTAAGCTCCACTCTATTAATAACATAATGCCACAATGTGTGCAGTCACTTTAAAAGGAAAAGGAATGTCCAAACATTTGAATTTCTTGCCTCGATCGATCCATCTCCAGGGGTGATCTTTCAACTAGTTTGGGATAAGTAAGCAACTTTTATGGTAGCCCAAAGTCTTAGACATTTGAATGCTAGATCAAGAGGCAAGACAAAATGTATCGAGGCACTAAAAAATTTGGCAACATTTTGTTCGAGACTTTGCTGATGGTAAGGAAGGAATCATCAACAAAGTGATTGTTGGAGCTCAAAATTTCACCATGCCCCAAGTCTTAGAAAACCTAAGATTTTGAGGCAACATGGGACTGTCTCCAAGTTGTGAGACTTGAATTATGAGACAGACTCTAGAGAAAGGTTTGTTCCTCTACCTATTACTAATGCTAAACTACTCCTAGAAATTGAAATGCAACTATCTAACTCTACTCTATCATTCCAAGGGACCAGGGTGAGAAGGAGATGCATAAAACAAAAATCCTAAACTAACAGAGGTGATAGCACAAAGAAGAGGGGTGTAGAAATATCTTGTTGAGGGATAAGAGTGAAGGAAAATGCAATAGGGAGAGGCTAGACAAATGTGACACAGTACATAATATTTCATTCAACATCCGTTCTCCATGAAACACAACAATATGAACTTGTAAATGAGAAATACATGCACAAAATACAACAACAAGAATGGAGAGGCAAGGAAATACAATAAAACAAATGCTAGGGTTGAAGGAAACACCACAAAATATAGATTTTATTGCTTTAGAATATGCACAGTCCATTACATGTGAAGAATAGAGGCACAAGAACACTTGCAGGCCCATGTGAAGGCTTACAACTTATTGGCTACCCAGAACAATTTTAACAGAGTTTCATTACATCCTGAATATGCCCCCTCACAATTTTTACAATATATAGAATATGAGAAAAGAGAGGGAAAAGATAAACTCAAAATTTTGCCCTCACCCACCAATAAGATGCATTAAATGTCTAAAAGGGGCATGGGAAGCACAAATAAATCCTTCCATGATATTTTGCTTGTTGGAGAAGAAAAGGGGACCAAATATTATCGATCCGATTTCTCAACTACCCAAAATTGTGTTAATTAATGTTGGGAGTCTTTTTCCCTTTTCTCCTACCTACTCTCACCTAACTCAAGATTTTCTTGTGCCATGATGTAGATCTTGGAGAGACATTTCTAGTGATATAAATTTTATAAAATTTGGAGCATCTGGGAGTGAGATATGGCCATGAAAATCTGGAGGGGGTCGTGAGGAACACAACTTCCAAATACTTAGCTACAATCCACATTTAATGCTTTTCCTTGTCTTGCAGTAAATCAGGTTTTCAAGGCACATGTGGAACAATGGAACTTGTTCCGTGTGAGCTCAGTTCTCCCACAACCTTGTCCCTCCACACTCCTTCGTCT
This sequence comes from Taxus wallichiana var. yunnanensis, assembly GCA_018340775.1. Classification (NCBI taxonomy): domain Eukaryota; kingdom Viridiplantae; phylum Streptophyta; class Pinopsida; order Cupressales; family Taxaceae; genus Taxus; species Taxus wallichiana. The sequence goes on along the minus strand of CM031244.1, from coordinate 743,098,333 downwards.
TTGGAATATTATTCCAACATTTCTTTCCATACGGAGCTCCAGATGCAATGCAATGTCGCAACAAGATTTTCTAGGCACAGTTTACCCATCAAACATCGAACTACCCATTTAGAACAAAGATCCATGCTTTGCCGATAGATGTCTATGATTCCCATGCCAACTTGCTCATGAGGGAGATGACATACCTCCTAAGCCACTCTTTGAAATCCAGCTAATATAAAACTTTTACATCTTAAAAAGTCCCGCAAAACTTTCGAAGTTTGGCGAACGAAGTGTGAGAAGGGCACCAACATGCAGAGTAATACACATGAGTGGCAACAAGAATCTTAGTACAAACTTGGAATTTACCAACTAGGGATAGAGGTTTGGAAGACCACTAGGAAACCTTAATCTCCAATTTGTTAATAACATACTGCCACACATGGCGGAGTCACTTTAAAAAGCAAAAGGAATGTCCAAAATTTGAATTGCTTACCTCGACCAATCCATCTCCAAGGGTGATATTTCAACTAGTCTGGGATAAGTAAGAAACTTTAATTTAGCCCAAGGTCTTATACATTTGAATGCTAGATCCAAAGGTAAGACAAAACATATCGTGGCACTAAAAACCTTGGCAACATTTTTTTAGACTCTGTAATGGTAAGGAAGGAATCATCAACAAAGTGATTGTTGGAGCTCAAAATTGCACAATGCCCCAAGTCATAGAAAACCCAAGATTTTGAGGCAACATGGGACTGTCTCCAAGTTGTGGGACTTGAATTGTGAGACAAACCTCTAGAGAAGGTTGGTTCCTCTACCTATTCCTAATGCTAAACTACTCCTAGGAATTGAAATGCAACTATCTAACTCTACTCTATCATTCCAAGGGACCAGGGTGAGAAGGAGATGCATAAAACAAAAATCCTAAACTAACAGAGGTGATAACACCAAGAAGAGGGGTGCGAAATATCTTGTTGAGGGAGAAGAGAGAAGGAAAATGCAGTAGGGAGAGGCCAGACAAATGTGACACAAACCTAAGGCTTCATTCACCATCTGTTCTCCATGAAACACAACAATCTGAACCTGCAAATGAGAAATACATGCACATAATACAACAACAAGAATGGAGAGGCAAGGAAATACAATAAAACAAATGCTAGGGTTGAAGGAAAAACTACAAAATATAGATTTTATTGCTTTCAGAATATGCACAATCCATTACATGTGAAGAATAGAGGCACAAGAACACTTGCCAGGACCATGTGAAGCCTTACAACTTATTGGCTACCCAGGAACAATTTTAACAAAGTTTCATTACATCCCAGAATATGCCCCCTCACAATTTTTACAATATATAGAATATGAGAAAAGAGAGGGAAAAGATAAACTCAAAATTTTTCCCCCACCCACCAACAAGATGCATTAAATTTTTGAAAAGGGGCATGGGAAGCCTGCCAAATCAATCCCTCCATGATATTTTTCTTGTTGGAGAAGAAAAGGGGACCAAATCTTATTAGATCTGATTTCTCAACTACCCAGAATTATGTTAATTAATGTTGGGAGTGTTTTTTCCTTTCTCCCACCTACTTTCACCTAACTCAAGATTTTCTTGTGCCGTGATGTAGATCTTGGAGAGACATTTCTAGTGATATAAATTTTATAAAATTTAGAGCATCTAGGAGTGAGATATGGCCATGCAAATTTGGAGGGGGTCATGAGGAACACGACTTCCAAATACTTAGCTACAATCCGCATTTAATCGCTTTTTCTTGCCTTGCGGAGTAAATCAGTTTTCGTGGCACACGTGGAACAATGGAACTTGTTCCGTGTGAGCTCGATTCTCTTACAACCTTGTCCCTCCATACTCCTTTGTCTTTCGAATCCTTATGGCCTGCAGGAATCGACCTCGTGGGAACTAAGTTCCCGGATCCTTGTTCCATCTAAAGCCCCTGCCTCCACATTATAGACTCATCCTTCGTCTATCGGACCATTCACCTCCACGGGGAACATTGGGTTACTTGAGAACCGGTTCCACCTGCATTGTTCCTTCCGACATCTCCTCACCCACAATCCACTTGCTTCCTTCTATTTCATGCAATCTCGAAGATGCGGGGAACATAGAACCCGTAGGAACTGTTTCCCAAGTTCCTTTGCTCACCCACATTTCAACATAACACAAATCGTCCTCATATCCTTTGTCATGCGGATCTAAACTACTGCGCAGGAACCTTGGTTCTCGGAGAACTGGTTGCACCCGCACCTCCTTCACCCGAAATACACTAAAAGTCCAAATTTCTCAAATTTTTCCCATTTTATTTTTCTAATTGTTGGACCAAGTGGAGAGTTGAGGAGTTGGGCAAGGAAGAGAATAAGTGTCCTAAAGCCAATTTATCCAATTTTACCATTTTTCCAAATTTTTGGCTAAGTGTTGAACTTGAAGCCTAGAGAGAAGGGAAATGCATCCAAATGGTTCCAAGTGTCCAAAACATGAGAAATACCTGAAATTACAGATTCTTCACCAAGATCCCATGAAAATGCTCAAGTCCATTTCCAAGTTGTCTATTTTACCGAGGGAAAAATGGATAACATTGACCATTGATGAGTTGCGTTGTATGATCAGGAAGAAAAATCCCCCGAATGTGACCTTGAGTTGCATGATGCACAATGAGATACCCTAAAGTGTCAACAACAAGAAAAAACAAGGCTAGCACAAGAGGGCACCCCTGTTTGATAGAATGGAAGAAGCCAAAAGCAGTGGACTGATGACCATTGATGGTAAGGCGAGCTGAAGCATTTGAAAACAAAGTGTTGACTGCCAATCTGAAGAAGTCACCAAATCCAAGGGCTTTGAGCATGGCCAAAATGAATGGCCATTCAATACGATCATAAGCCTTCTTGAAGTCAATTTTGAGAAATAAAGGCCTCTGTAGAGACACCCTAGCCCATTCCATGCCTTCCCACACAACTATAAGATTATCAAGAATGTACCAACCTTTAACAAAACCAATTTGTTCGGGATGAACAATTTTGGGCAGCAGATCATTTATGCAAAGAGCCAAGGCCTTGGCAATAATTTTATAAGAGACATTTAGCAGGGTGATGGGATGCCAATTATTCATCTGCTCTGGGTCGCCACCTTTAGGGATGAACTTGATGTTTCCTTGATTGATGAAACTCCCAAGAGAATTGCATTGAAGAGCTTCATTATAGACACGAAGTAGATCATGTCCCACAAAAGACCAAGTTGCTTTGTAAAATTCACATGGAAAACCATCCAGACTAGGTGACTTTTCATAAGCTAAGCAGAGCAAGGCGACATGGAGCTCCTCCAAGGTAAGTGGAGCATTGCAGCATGCCCGCTCTCTAGGGGAAAGCTTAGTAGGCACCACATCAATACATTTTTGCAAGGTAACAACTCACTCAATCGAAACCTCTTGAGCTTGAAAAACCAGACGGTAGTGCTCGACAAAAGCATTTGTGATCTCTGGGAGCTCCATGAGCCATTGATGTGAATCATAGATAGTTTTTATCTGTTCACAAACATGCTAGATTAGTTTACGATTTTTTTAAACTCCATTAAAACTCAATAACTAATCATTTATTTATAACAAGTAACTAAAGTTATCTACCAATAATTTTAACTAGATTAAAACTTTTTATATCTTTATTAGATAAGTAGGATTTATACAATCCTTACAATATTGAGACGACTCTTATACAAGAGTTTATCTTATCGATTCAGGAAAGAATTTGTTCGGACAATTAAATTAGACCCATGGAAAATAATTTTTTTGTAGATGAATAATTTACTCAATTTTTGATAGAGAAATGTACTTTTATTAATTTTAAAATATCAAAGCATATAATCGTGTCTCACTTTTTTGCAGCTTTTATACCTTCAAGATAAAATATGTTTGACAACCAAAACATGACCAAACACATATAAAATGACTAAACATGTATTTTTAAGGTCTTATAAATATTAAGGTACACGGCATCCACAATTTCCCGATTTTTATAAGTTTTAATAGTATTTTTAAATATTTATTTACTAGTCGATTTTAAAATATTTTTGGCCACCAAGTGAGACACACTTATATGCTTTGAAATTTATAAAAAAAGATGGGTGGAAAGAGCCACACCTTGAAATGCTTAACACATGGAACCAAAAAGGCCTCGAGAAGGAGGCCACTCACCACAAAGTAACAACATTACACTTGTATAATAAGACAATAAGTAAAAGTGTCTTTTTAATTAAAAAAAAAGTGCAAAAATCAAAGCACTAGAACAAAAGAAAAAGAGAGCTAAGTAGTAGCAACGAACATGATGGTCAGCGGAGGTGGAGGAAGACTATCAAGGTTGTCCCGTAGCCACTAATGCCGAGGGGTGGCAGTGCGAGATGGGATCCCATCTATTATTCTATTGCTGCTCTTCTTCTTCATTCTGGTGAGGAAGAGAAATAATTAAAACCAAACACAAATTTCACTTGAGAGACTGATTCAATTTTTAAAATAGCTATCCTAGGGGAAGCCAAAATGTACATCAAAGGGACCTGTAGAGAAGAATTGCAAATTACCACAAAATTATGTATATTAATCTGTTGTACAAGTGTGAATGGAGGATAGTCTACCAAACTTATTCTTCAAATTATAATTACCAATCACAATGTAAAATATAAAAACAATTCCAATTTAAAAACTAAAATCTTTGTATCCAAAAAAAGAAGAAAGGAGAAAAAAGAAGGAAAGTTTAAAAGTTTTTGATATATATCTTCACATGACTCGAGTCCACGATCAACCTTCGCTTCAGAGTTAATTTGCAGAAACCCTATTTTTTCTCTTTCTTTTACCAAATTCTGTTAACTTTTATTGAAATCCATGACAGGTATAAAAAAGTCTTTAATGCCAACACTGTATACATTTTTTCTAAGCCACAGATATGATGGACTGTATCAATTTATTAGAGATCTGATATTTTTACAGACTATAATACAATTAAGAAAATATCTTTATGTGTAAATGTTTTTCTATTGATGTTTTGGATCACACTAGACACTGGAGCAACTAAAAACCATGATCAGAGTGTAGCCATGAATGCCATCACTTTACTTATACATGTAAATGTACCAAAACATGGGATCTAATACCAAACCCAAGAGTTGGACAAAACACTTGCAATATTTGATTTATTTTAACTATTTTAAAATAGAGGTGGATCTCAAAGTGAGCTCACCATTAAAGGGGATGGTAAGAAATTTACAGCCTTCCATCTAACGAACCTTAACAAACCAAGGGTTCCTCGTCGTCCACACTCATTAAGGAGTCACCATCTTCACCCACTGATCTTGACTCCTTTCCAAAATGTTCTATATATTCTTATGAGGAATACAATCAAATTGATCCTATCCTCATTGAGGAGTTATCATACTCACACATTGCCCTTAAAAACAAAAGGGAACCTCATCTTTCACACTCATGAAGGAGTTGCCATCCTCACCTATTATCTTTAAGAAACAAAAGGATTCCTCGCCTTCCTCACTCATGGAGTCACCATCCTCACCCATTGATCTCGCTCCATTCCAAAATGCCGGAGTCACCATCCTCACCCATTGATCTTGGCTCCACTCCAAAACACCATGAGTCGCCATCCTCAACCATTGATCTTGTATCCATTCCAAAATGAGTCACCATCCTCGCCCATTGATCTTGGATCCATTCCAAAACGAGTCACCATCCTCACCCATTGATCTTGACTCCATTCCAAAACACCAGGAGTCGCCATCCTCACCCATTGATCTCGGATCCATTCCAAAATGTCCTATATACTCTTACCAGGCATGATGAATTTACCTCTTACCAGGCATGAGGAATTCACCTATGGTATGAGTGGTCTCCCTTATGCTCCTACGAGCTGGCATGATAAAATTATTCATCCTCCTAGATGTTTCACATACCACATGCCTGGATTTCTCCTTAGCTTTCCTTCCTAGAATACTGTGCTTGATCTTATGAAACAGCCCCTTTTTCTTCTTTGAAGTTGAAGCTCCACCTGCCATATTGGCTTCACCGTGATCTCTGGCTTGAAAAGGAGGGGGTGGAGTTAGAATCCTGTATTTAAATGAACTCTTCTTGACAACATTAGTTTTAGGGGTCCCTGGTTTAGCTTCCCACCCAAAGGGAACTCCTGGAGCTCCACCATACTGAGACTGAAAAGACTCCCTATTCCCTCATCCCTAGCCAATAGTTTACTAAAGAAACTTTTATCTTCCTCTCCCAGTCCAAGCTTCATCTCCTGATATTCTTCTTCTTTTTGAAATACAAGTTTTCCCTTGCATGCTGGCCTCCTACCCATGTCTTCAAAAACATTCAAGGGGACAATACACGAAGGCCCAAAGTTCACTGAATGTTCAATTCTTTCATCTCTTGCCATGAAGACACCATTGACAAATCTGTCATCTTCTTCTCCCATTTCCATCACCAGTACATCCTCATCATCACCTCCTTCAAATATGCTAATCTCTTTCACATTTTCTTCCCCATTAGGAATTTCTTCATCAAAATCTAATGGGAGAATAACCAGAGGTCCATAGTTTGCAAGATAGTCGTCCATAATCTCTGGATCCACTGTTACTCCAAACCGAATACATGATAACCCAAACATCTGTATATTGCCTACAAGATATACAATTTGTATGCATCAGGGACTTTATGCAGTTTTAGAAGCTCTCGTTGTCAGCCTGGAGAGGATGATAATTATATAATATTTTGGGTGTATGGTAATAAATTGTGGCTTTGCCAAAACAATTAATGTTACAAATATGATTTAATTCAGATTATGACTATGGAATTAAATTTTGGGTTTTGTTAAATATTATTATATTAATGATGCGGCCAATCAAGTGTGAGAAAAGTATTAAAATTAAATTTTGGGTGCATCGATAATTAATGTTTATAGAGAATAAAATATTTGAGTCACTGCAATCACACTAAACAATAATAAATTTTGCTTTCACACTATTGGTCAAAAGATTCTCAAATTAAATATTGGTGCCATCAACAATGTCAATGAATTTGGGAGTGACAAAGTCGTGGAATACTTATGAATAATTTTAATGGGATGGGATTTTTGCAAATCTTGGATTGGATTTGCAAGTAGTAGTATATTGAAATTCCATCTTACATAGTATATGACTCTATTATATTACTAATTTCCACATAGGCAAACAAGATAGAAAATTTGATTTTGAATTGATTAAGTATGCACTAAAATTAAAGTATAGATGATCAATTGTTGTAATTTAAAGTATTGTGATATTTGATCCTTCCACAAAATAATTAGGCACATGATACACATGTAGTCTTACTTTATTTTAATATTGAGAATTTTAATCACATGTCCTATCACATCATTTGCATAACTTTGGGTTGTTCTTCTTTTCTTTTCTATTCATACTTAAGAATATGTATTTAGTTCAACCGATGATTTTGGGATTCTATGCAGTGTCACACACACTTGTGGGACCTTGTGTGGCCCTTTTTTTCAGCTCCCCATGTCCTGCCTTTTTCACTTTTGGACCGGTTTGATATCGGTTTGCACACCACTAAGGTCTTATTTTAAATTATATTTGTCTATATATACATAATAATTGTAGCTCATTTAATGAGAGGCACAATGAACATTCATAGAGAATAAATATTAAGCATTCACCTAATATTTACAGATATCAAACAATAATTAGTTTAGTATTCATTATTCTATCATGGCACATAAACACATGTTACGGAAAACATTGGAAGGAGGAAGGTCACACACCTATAGGATTTGGCGGGGGTTTAGTACATATCTAAATTGTTTTCACTTATGCATAATAAACCTTTTCAATATAATATTATTGTTGAAGGGTTTGTAATAAGTAGATAGTACTTAACCTTAACTAATCATAATGGAAGCCCAAAATATTTTTGTTTCCCTTAAGTTTCAAATATTATACCCAATCTAGGAAAAGGCAAACAAATCTATTATATATAAGTTACACGTGTCTTTCAAAACCACGGGAGCATAGTCATCAACTAATTTACAACATGATCTATCACATGTTTGGAGTGTCACCCACACTCTTAAATTTATCTAGAGCATCACCCATGTTTCTCAATTAATGCTAGGCTTCTCAATAAAGTCTCTATCACTTCTAGATGTGCATTTCTATAAACAATATTTGATGGTTGTCGATAAATCTTGCAAAATTAAAGATACATCCCTAAACCTTGCATGAAATCTTTTTTCTAATTTTGGAATGATTAATTAAGCTTTGTTTTTATTATACATGTTAAATTAGACTAGTTAATAATACTTAGGTGTTTATGTCGCGATTGAATTTTAATTCATTTATTGTAAATTACTTTTTTGGTGAACATATGTTATCTTACACCCCTTTTAAAATTAATAGATCATATTCAATGTTGTGATACATGAGAAAACTCACATAGATTTGGGGGCGGGGGATGACAATTCATGTGATAATTTCATGAAATCACGTAATATGTTTTTTTATAGTATTAAGCTATTAATCCAAACACAATAAACATGTATTCAATTTACCAAAATAAATATTTACATATATGTAATATAAATGTCAATGTAAATGTATACTTCACATTTATTTTACTAAATATAAGAAATTAGGGTCATTATGTGTCTTCTAAAATAGGTTTCAATACTCTAACAGCTACCATTTAGGAGATAGTTTTAAAATTGTAGTTTTGTAGGGTTTTTAGACATTTTGGATTGGTTGGTGACATTTTATGGAGATATATGTGTGGAAAACATATATTTTACAACTTTAAACCTCTTAGAGACAATGAGAACCGACATGATATTAACACCTAAATTCATAAACACAGTGATTAAATGTATATTAAGAACAAATTTGGTGTCTATATATAGTATTTTAAGAGATAAATGTAGTTAACACAACTTCATCAACCATGATTTTGAACTTGATTACACCAATTTCTCGATTAGTTTAATCATGTACATAATCGGGTTTTTGAGATGAAATGTGCACTAATCACTTTATTATTGGTTGCAATTAAGGTTAATTTATCCTTAATGTGAGTGAATCGCTACATTTAGGTTCGTTGGGACAATTAACTTTAATTGTCACTTGATTAAACTAATGCCTCCATCAAACATGGCTATTTTTTTAATAACAACATTCAATCATGAAATAATGAAAAAAATTCTCCAATATACCGAATTTTCTAAAAACCGCCTTTATGTATTTGATTGGACCTTATCGGGACCCAATTCCATCAAATTTTATAAAATAATAACATTCAATCCAACGTAAATTTTGAGGGTGAATATTCATTATTTGCGAATATTCTAGTTTTTGAAATTTACATTTGGTGAATTTTTAGGGTAGAAATTAGGACCAGGTGGCCTAAATCTTCTTGGTACTAGTTACTTTTAGGGGTTGATTTGCCTAACATTTACACCAATAGCTGACAGTTTCAATTCAAATCACCTTTAGAAAAAAATTAAAATTTGCCGCATTCACCTTCATATATGTAGTAATTACATATTTACTATTCTGTATGCAAATGACAACTATCAAATACTAATAAAATATTCCTCGCAATTCCTTTGGGATTTAAAGATCAAGATCGAGTGCATATTGCAATCTTGCATTAAGGTATTTTTAATTGTTATGGTATTATATTGCTTTTGTTTCAAAAGTGCAAACCAAAATGGACTAACCGATAGTATCAGTAAATGCTTCCAATTGACAACAATGCATCTGCAAACATCCGGTGGTATTGTAATGCCACCGACCAGAAAGCATAGGCCGTGTTACCGGCCAGTGGCACTGAATATGCTACCGAGTGGTAACATATACAATGCTCACAATTCCTTTGGGATTTAAAGATCAAGATCAAGTGCATATTGCAACCCTACATTAAGGTATTTTTAATTGTTATGGTATTATATTGCATTTGTTTCAAAAGTGCAAATCAAAATGGACCAACCGATAGCACTAAAAATGTCATCGATCGACAACAATGCATCTGCAACCATCCAGTGGTATTGCAATGCCATCGACTAGTAGCACAGGAAGTGCCACCTGCCAGTGGCACTAAATATGCTCTGAGTGGTAGCATATATAGTGTTATCCATAGTAAAAATGTTTATTATATTATGTCGAAGATAAAGAATTTTTCATCTTTTAAATTTTTACTTGCTTTGAGACCATAATACTAAGGTTTGGAAATGTGAAATAGTGGCCCACATAATAAAAATGAATATATATAAATGGTTAACAATGGTAAACTTGAATTTGTTAACAATGGCAAGATAGTCCAAAAGTGTGGGGAGTAAGGATAAATGAAATATTAATGATGTAACCAAATTTGCATGTGTGGTAGGTGATCATGTATGCCGACGAAATGAAATCTTTATAATAATACATACATGCAATATTATTAATTAGAACCATAGCGAGTTAATTCCACGCATGAGTAAAATTCCCATTAAATTTCATAAGAATCATATAGATTATGATAAAGAACTATTCATGAAATTCATCTTGAGATAGATAAAATATATTATACACGAGTCCTCATACATTATATATTCTAAAATCTTTGTTCACACATACATACTACACACACACGTACGTGTGTGTGTGTGTGTGTGTGTGTAAAACACCGCCCTTCAAAAACAAGAATGTTGCATCTCTTGAGGATGAGATGTCATAGACCCAAAATTGAGTGGAGGGAATGACATATAAGGCATTACATATGTTACATGTATCCTTAAAATATATTTAGAGCCCATCCAAAATTTCCCTTTTCATCTTGTATTAATCTTTATAAAAATTGCATCGTATTATAAGATGTGTAATTCTTGTGTATGGTCTTTACAAAATTGCATCAAAAGTTTCGAGGCACATATTATTTACAGGTGTATGATGCTAGTTAGGAAAATGAAATTATATACACAACAACAACAATGACTAGTGTTATGACTCCAACATTAACAGCTACTGTAACCCACTTTTCTATAGATGGCACCAATATGTATGATATCGCCATAAGCACCCAATGCAGTGAATCCCACTCCACAACACAAAACTACCTTGACCAAAGAAGACAAATTTTTTGTATGCAACACCGCCTTCATGAAAATATTTACACTACAAGTAAATTACAATTCACGTGTTTTTCGTTACAAGAATTGGCATCCCAATTTTATTCAACATTTGCATTATCACATCAACATCAAGAGAAGAAGAAGCATTCCTAGTATTAATGATCACCATTTTATTTTGTAAATATATGTGAGATTGATGAAAGGAATTTTAACCAAATCATTTTGTAAAAATATTTAATTTTTCTAAATAAATTTAGTTGAGCTAACTTTCCTAATTGGTATAAGATGAAAGCATGAAAGAACCATGAAATATAAGGATAAAGATGTATCTACACAAGGAAGATAAATCATAATTCACACCCAAACATATATCCTAAAACGGAAATATATTAAACCGTAAAAGAGAAACGAAACTTGAGGTGGATCTTCAAAGAATGGGAATTCAATAATTTTTTCTAATTATTTTATGACCACAACTTAAAAGCAAGCTAAAACATTGAACTGAATATGACCTTAAGAATATTCTAAAATATAGAAATTCGTAATTAAAAATAGTGTTAAATTAGACTAGAATAGGAAAAAATACGTATAAAAATGTGAGGAAAGACCCGTCCTAATTTTACTTAAAAAATGATTTCATTGATGACTCAAAAGCTTAAAATAGGCTTAAGAATAGATATTGCGAATTTCGGGATTTGGAATTGTCTCTAAGCCATGTTTGGACATAAGTGCAAGTTAGACCATCGAAATTGAATTACACCATTGAAAATTTCATGTTGAGTGTGCATGTCTTGAATTTTTCTTGTGTGTTGATATGTCTCTAATATGTAATAACCTTGCTTATATTCTTGTGATGTCCTATGATGTGTTGGTTTTGTTTTCTTGTTGCTTGTAACCCTAGAAAAATTCAAAGAGACATTAAAAACAAATTTTTAAAATATGCACACACTACTCTCTCAATGAAATTCCAATAAGAGTGTTATACTATATTTTTGTGAATCAAGGTTGATGTAGTTATATGTATATTTAATTCTTATTTGAGAAATGTGTATTTCATTCATTCTCTATATATGTTTAATTAATGCAATTAAATGATCCTTTCTCTTGGCACAAGACATATAATAACATGTAACTTTGATTTGGATATGTTTCAAATTTAATAAGATGAATTAGTTTTAGGAATTCATAATGTTCGATTCAATAATTATATATTATCATGTACATGTCATTAATTACTATATGATAATTAATTGTTAACAATTAGTCAGCTTGGTTATGTGGTTGTACCCTTAAGTCTATTACCTAATTATTAGTTTGTATCACTTCCTATTTTATAGGAAGTTGTTTTTCTATTGTATGGTTATATAATAACCATCTGCATTGTAGCAGATATATACAATTTATGGTTTTTCAATTCTGCTGCACTTTGTGACCAAATTCTAGATTTGGTATCAGAGCCAGTTTGAATAATAGAAGCCTAATTTTTTTAAGGCAAATGCCTTGTTATTTGTTATGAAAATGAGATACTTCAGTCTTGCTTTCTGTTCATTTTTTCTTAAGCTTGGAATGCATCTGTGAAATATCCATACTTTGCATACAAAATTTGTTTGAGATTTTATTTTTCTACTTCATCATCTCAGTTCGGTCTTCTATCAAGCGGAATCTATTCACGAAACTTTCTGATGTGCGTATGGTAACCAATATTTCATGGAAAAGGCTTGTTACAACAGTAGACTGAGAATATTTTGCGCATTGCTTCTAAATGCGCAAATAGAGGGTAATGGATCATTATATATTGTGCTGGTAGAATCCATGTGTTCACTCAGTCCTGAGAGGCATGCTTTCCAAGATCCATGTCAACTGTGCCATCACCTCAGTCTGACATACCAATTTCTGTCCTATTCTGTGCATTGGAGCTCTCGATCCACTTACAATTTACATTGGTCAAGACATCAATTATTCATTTCCAGCCGACTACAAACTGTCATCATCCTCCAAGCACGCTCATATTGGATTCGGTCTTCAATATGTCAGTATAATCAGAGTGTTGCAGCTACAAATTGCCAGGTAATTTTATGAAGGAGCAAACAAGATAGATATTTAGCCTTATTCGTATGTCAAAGTCAGGTTGTCAAAATAAAAGTAGAGTGTCAAATAGACTTTGTCTTTTTATAATAAAGATTTTCATACCTTGCAAGTAAGAACTCAATTGTTACTGATTAATAAAGATCTTTGGGATATTGTCGATGGAAAAGTAAAGAAACCAATAGATATGTAGATGAAGCAACAAAGTGGGAAAGCAAGGATCGAAAAGCGATAGCAATAATCGGCCTAGGACTATCCGATGCTTATCTGCATCATATAGATCTAACAAAGACATCAAATAATATTTGGACAACATTGAACAAGTTGTTTGGATCACAAGCTAGGAGCGCAACAGTGACACTCAAGCAGAAACTATTTGGGCTCAAAATGGAAGAAGGCGAAAGCATGGTGGAGCATATAAGTAAGTTTTACTCTATTTACAATCAATTAGCTGGAATAAAAGTTGATGTACCTGATGATGATGCAAAAGTTGTATTACTTAATAACATGCCTCCTAGCTATTCTAATACGGTTTTTACTTTGAGTAAAATAAATCCAAGTCTAGAGGATTTAATTTCTTCTCTAATAGAAGAAGAAAATAGAACCAAGAAAATTGATCCAGAGGAAACTGCAATGTATGGTAAAAACAAATCACATGCTAAAGGGAGATTCAAATCTTCGTTTAAGAAAACATCAAATACAAAGAAACAAACCAGCTATTACTATTGTAAACAATCCGGTCATTTAGCCATAAACTGCAAGAAAAGAGCACGAGATTTACTTGATGGAAAAATACAAGAAAGTGCAATGGTTGTTGATGATGATGAAGAAGAAAGTGATACAAAAGAACCAAAGAATGATGATTATGATTCTGAAGACTTTCTATACTAACTAAGCATAATCTACTAGAGGATGGAGGCATAGGAGGATGGAGGACAAGCAGTGTCCTCTCGCCAGCCGCAAGTGACGGGGCCGTAAAATGAGGTTGTGGCATTTTGTTTCATGTGTTTTTTTCAACATGATACATTTTATTATTCAATTTACAATATGTTCATGTTGTAATAAAGTGAGAAGATTCCTATGTACTTTCTTGATGTGAAAATATAGTGGAAAGATGAAAGCATGAGGAAAACGTAGCATCATGATACTTGAAGAGGGTGCACAGGGGTTCATACCTTTAACAAGGTTTTGTATTTGATGAAGAGGTGTTCATACCAGATGAGCAGGGGCTCATACCGAGGTTGTTGGTCAGCCTTTACAAAACCATCGGAGAGCCAAGATCATGAGCATGCACTGGCGGCAAGCTACATAAGAAGTGTGATTGTTTTTTTCCTATGTTCACACTAAGGGGGAATGTTACAAATTCATGGTGCTCCATTCAATAATTATGTATTATCATGTAAATGTAATTAATTACCATATGGTAATTAATTATTAACGATTAGTTTGCTTGGTTATGTGGTTGTACCCGTAAGTATATTAATGGGTTATTTGTTTGTATCACTTCCTATTTTATAAGAAGATATTTTTCTATTATAATGGCTATATAATAGCCATTCGCATCAGAGCAAATATATACAATTTATGGTTTTTCAATTTTGTTGCACTCGATCAAATTCTAGAATTAGGACTATTGTTGTAAATTTGGAATGCTTATAAGAGATAAGCTCAAGTGGTAATGATCTCCAAGTGTAATGAATAGCTCCTATTATGATTGTGGCTTGTAGAATGAAAAATTGCGGTTTTATTTATATAGTAGACTCTAATTGAATTTTCTATGTATGTTGGCCCTATAATCAACCCTAAGTCGACCTAAGGAAAGTGCCAAAATGGAAAAATAGTCGTTGTGAAGAAGGGGACATATTTAGATGTCAAAACTTCCCTAGAGAAGGTTCAATGACATTAGCCATGACCTTATTCCATAAAGGGATAGAGATGCACATACTTTGGTAATTATGAGTTTCTAAAGGTGTGTTGAGTAAATTGGGAATACTAGAAATGATCATATGTGTGTAAAGAGAAATCAAAGGTAACGTAGGTGGTGCAAAGGCAATTGGAATAGAGAAAAGGATGTGAAAATTAGACATGTGTATACTAACACGTATCAAACTTAATGTTGCCACATTCCTTGTAACAAAACTAAGGTACTACAACTGTACAAATCATCTTACAATGAAACCACCAATTGAATACCTCGTCATGTTTTCTCTCTTTGTGTGAAACCTAATATTTTATTTGAAAATCATGCTCCTACAAGTTCTAACATAATATGATCCACCATACACTTTGCATATCCTCATGAACAACTCAAACAAGGTCTCGAAAATGAAACCAAAATGTTGGGCTTGTTTTAGTCTTCCATACACGGTCTTACATAAACTATACCTAGCGTAAAAAAATACATACTCTTACACCAAAAAATTAGTTAAGTGTAAAATTTATGAATTCACTCAAGGTACAACAAGAGGTCTCTAAAACCCCTATTACAAGAATTAAACACAAGGATATTCATGTACATTATTTTAACATATAAACCTAGTAGGTAATAATATGACATATGAATTATCTAAAGTAATCACATAAATAGCCATTCCACATTAATCATTAAAAGATAAATTCATATGGTCAATAATATAAGTATACATGATTGATTAATAATAAAGTACAATATATAATGTATATCCCTAATTCAACAAATATTAAAATATAAATAGAGGTTATAATCCTAATTATGTAATAAAGCACGAGATATAGACAATTAAAGTGTAGATTTGACCCAAGCAAGTAAGCTAATAAAATTTGAAACCCTAAGTGCAAGAGAGAGGGTAAGATACTTAGTTGATTCACAATAAATACAAAGTTGTGCTAAGATGAAATACTGGATTTAAACAAGAGGGTATATTATCACAACCGAGCCCAAAAAATTGTGCGAATGCTGGAAATCCCAAGACTAGGGCGCTTGGACAGGGTCATGGGCACCGAGGTCTTTCCTGCAAACCTCCTCTAGGTGTCGGGGACTACTCGAGCCTTAGAAAATGATCTTTACAGGGTCAAAAGATGTTCACTAATGTTCGCCTTTGATCACCTATACTTTGTCGCTTGATCACCAAATTCACCTAAAACCTGCAAAACCCCAAAACACATCAAATCCTAAAAAAAAAAGATACAAATGGGGAGTCGGACTAACCCTGGTGGTCACCCGACTAAGTGAACTTACAATCTAGGCGTTGCACTACATTTCAGACTCCATGTAGTTCTATGTGTGTGTGTATGTAGAATCATGCCCTAGGTGGCTCTTGTGTCAGACGCACTTGAATAATGAGCAATAACTAGATGTAGAAGATGTAAATAGATGTGTGCATGGAAAAATAAACTTCCCCTCTTATGCGTGTATGTAGAAATGATAGTCCCTTTTCTTTTGTGTGAAGCTAGATGGATGCTCGAATGCTCTTAGATTTCTCTTGGATGCAACCTTAGGATATGATAGATAATGCTAAGTGTTTGGTCCTTTATTATGGTCACATAGCTTTGTATTTATATGATTCCCTTGTTTAAATTTTGTAATTAACCACTAAAAGGCCAACCCATAAGAAATAAATATGCCCAATAGCTAGAAAGAACCCAAAATATGTGAGTAAGGTACAAAGAGGTTGGGGTGCCCAGAGGGGACAGGGGGTGCCCAGCGTTGGCATCGTGGTTGGGTGCTAGTGTCTAGAATCAGAAAAATTGCAATACCGATGGTTAGACAAGGCAGTAGGGTGTGTAAGACAAGAAGATAACCAAAAAGAAAGCAAAGATGCCAAAGACAATGGTCAATTAGTACTTTTCTCACTTAGGAATCATATGAATAGTGGTATGTGATCATGACCTAGAAATGTACCCAAAGTGCATGATTTAGTGTCTACATTTCCCCGCTTTATGTTGTTGAGAGAATGCTCGATAACATAAAGTAGATAAGATATGCGTACCTGATAACCATGTAGATTGATGGCAAAAGTGTGCCAAGGAGACAAGAAAAACATGTAGTGATAAAAAGTTTGATGTGGAAGCTAGAGAAGAGGAAGTGAAAATGATTATGACCCTAGGGGTGAAAGTGTATGTGTAGATGTCGTGTTGTACCTGTTGTTGATGTCACTTGATGTGTGATGATGTGATTGTTGCTTCCCATAATGATGGACCCAGTAAAAGAGGAGGAAAACGAGTATTCAAATGTCATGTGTATGAAAAATTCGATCAAAACATGTATAAAGTGTGTAGAAAGTATGTAAAAATGTGAAAAGGAACATGTGCACTTGATCCATGTAGTGAAAGAGTTATAAAGAATCTTGAAGATGTTGTAGAAGAACAAGATTTTTGGGTCATCTCATGCCAATCACGCAAGTGTGAGTTTTTGGCGATCTCACATTGATTAACTAAAAATGTAGATGGAGGACACAAGTTAATCTAAGTTATGAACAATCAGTAAATAAACTAGATAGATGTTGTAAATAAATGTAAAAATGACACAAACAACTATGAAAGATGAAATGTTAACCCTAATGTGCAAGAGAGAAGAGGAAAGGACTCATCCGAATATGAGATGCTCATCGAACCGTGTCATGAGGTTCTGGAAAATCAAGAAGTAGGAATGACTGCATGGGGCTCCAAAAAGGATGGATCTAGAGTATCTAGGGACTGGAGCTCTGGAGAGAGGGACTAGGGCACCTACGGT
This sequence comes from Taxus wallichiana var. yunnanensis, assembly GCA_018340775.1. Lineage (NCBI taxonomy): Eukaryota > Viridiplantae > Streptophyta > Pinopsida > Cupressales > Taxaceae > Taxus > Taxus wallichiana. Next base: position 743,080,407 of record CM031244.1, on the reverse strand, counting down.
GCTTTAGTTTGTAAAACTGGGTGCCTCTGCTCTGTAAAATATTTGAAATTGATCTTCACAAGTTCGGCAGATGGTCCAAAACCCTAATTTTCTATCGCATTAACTTCATTTCTTTTCTAGGATGTTGTTGATGTTCCAAGATGATGAAAATACCTACAAATACCAAGAAAGAGAATCAAAACCTAAAAAGAAGAATGTAAATGAATGGATCGATGACCTCATATGCCACAACAAAGGGCTTACTAATCGAGTTCGCACTACATTTTTAACCAAAATGTAGTTCTCGTGAGTGTGTGCATAATGTTCCCTAGGTGCTCTTGTGTCAATCACACTTTGTGAAATAGCGAACAATAACTAGATGTAGAAAATGTAATAGAATGTGTGCATGGAATAGAATAGAATCCTCCCCTATGTTGTGTGTGATGATGCAAATGACCTAGCCTTTTGTCTTGTGATGGAGCTATGTGGATGCAAGTTATCTCCAATGTAATAGATGGATGTAACTCTAGATGGATGATAATAGTGATAGTGCATGGTCCCTCATTATGGTCTCATAACTTTATATTTATAGAGTTCTTTTGATCTAATTTCGTAATTAACCCCGAAATAGCCTACCACCAAAAAGGTAGGGATCTAAAATGGCTAGAAAAAGCCCAAAAAGTGGTAGGAAAGTGTGAAAAGGACTAGGGGCGCCCTGGTGGGACTGAGAGTGCCCCATGGCACCCTAGTCAAGGCTCAAATAACAACATGACCAAAATGAGACTAGGCATGTATATAGGTGTAAAAGGTCGGAATGATGAAATAAAATAAAATAAGTTGGCCAAAAGACGGGGGTTAATTAGTACTTTCTTCACTCAAAACCCTCTAAATAGTAGTATGAGACCAAGACTAAATATTTTCTTAAGTGCATGATTTTATGTCTACATTTTCCCCCACTTTATGTTGGTGAGTGGAAAGCTTGGTAATATAAAGTAGATAGAGATGCGTACTTGATGCTCGATGTAGAGTAACAAAGAAGGCATGTTGAAGGACTAGACAAAAGCATGGAATGACAAAAAGATGATGGAGCGTGGAAACTAAAGATGAAAATGCACAAAAAAAAAGTGATGAGATTGAATCTAGGGTGGAATGTGTGTGTTGCTGCTAATGTGTGTGTAGTGTTCCTGCATGGTTAGTATGTGAAGTGTGATGCCACGAAGTATTGTTGTTGTTGTTGTTATTTTTGCCCCCATTTGACTTGTTTTGTTTCTCATACAACTATACCTATAAGGAGAAAATGATCAAGTAGTCAAATATATATGCATATGTGTGTAAAAACACAATGTAAAAGACGCATGTAAAAGTATGTAAATGTAAAATACACAAATGAAAGAGTGTAAATGGAACATGTTCACTGATCCATGTCGAGAGAAAGAGTGTAGAAAGGATATCTTGTACTTCCAGGTTTTTTTTTGGTGATCGACACCATAGGCCAAGAAGTGTAGGGAAAAAATGTTCTATCCTCCAACCTTTAACTACTTCCCTAAATTGTGTGTGAAGAGATCTCTATATTGTCCTAGTTTTTGGGTGATCTTACACCACTAGCCGAAGAAGTGTAGGGAGGCACACCCACTATAACCTCCAAGCTCGTGAATCTTCTTCCATAATGCTAAAGACGTCCATGTCCTATAAAAGACATTGTGTATGGAGTTCGTAGACTGGTCTGAACTCACTCACATATGTAAACCCACAATGCCAAGGGTGGAAAGTGCATTGAACTGAACCGGTGTAAACATGTTGTGTAGACTTGTAAAACCCCAAATGATGCCCCCTCTTTGGGGGTGCATGCGATGTCGTTGATAGAAGAATGTGGCCCCAAAATAAGACTAACCGCATGTACTCTAAAACTCTTCCCTGCAGGGGAAGGGAATGCACTTGGTAGAAACCAAGGCACGCAAAAACAAGGATGGATAGCCAAAAACAAGTGTTAGTACGAAAGCATGCATGTAAAAAAGACAATGTGTAATCAACAAATAGTGTAAAAGATACAAAGAAAAGTAGTATAAAGATGCAAGAAGACAAGGAAGCCACAAAAAGTGGGTCATAAACATGGACATCAATCATGATGTCGCAAGACACAAAGAACATAATGGCTGCAAAAACAAACAAGTGTGCACACCAAACATATGAAAAATCCCGCATACAAAAAAACAAAGAATAGAACAATGTAAACAAACAAGTATGGAAGAAAATATCCATGCATAACAAATGTTTCACATGGATCACCCATTAGCATGTTATAAAGATACTAGTATGTCAAAAACGTGTATAACCAAGTAATGTAAAGTGCTAAGTACAAAATGAAACAATATCACCTGAAAGAGACGAATATGGATGCTCCCAACGACCAACATAGAAAGGGTAGAAGAGAGCATCCATGTTGCATGTAAGAGACATGTATCTGTGAGAAAACTAGAAAATGATGTGAACGCATATGTGTGGATGATATAGATAAATGACATACAAGTAATATAACTAGCATGTGTAATAAAGTGACCATGAACAAACACAAGTAAGCAAGAGTAAAAGAAACCATAATATGCAGTATGTTTTGGATGGATGAAATGGAATGCAAAATGGAGTTATAGGAGCCGCATGCCCCCAAGTGAATGGAAATGTATGCAATGAGGTTCATTTGGTTTTCCCCCTCAAACGATTAAGAATGAACTGTAAACGAGAGTGTGTCATCGGGAAATGGTCAAATGTGTGTTGTGTGTCTAACACATTGTGATGAATGTGTAGGTGTAGTGATGAGATGCGAACTAGCAATGATGTGTGCATGAACCTTATAACCGAAGTGTATATCATGATCTAGATGAATGTATAAGTGATGATTTAGCCTAAGTGTATATCACTATGAGATGAATGGATGAGTGATGATTTATCCCTAAGTGTATATCACTACAAGATGAAAAGAGGGAGTGGTGATATAACCTAAGGTGTATACCACTACAAAATGATAGAATAGGTGATGATTTAGTCTAAAGTGTATGTCACTAGCCGAGGAATGTCGTGTGATGAAAGGTCGAATAATAAGTGTGTGATGAGTGTAAGGTCCATTTTATTTATAAACCCTCGGAAGTCGAGTATGGACCGAGGAACTAAAGTGTGTCATACGGTAGTGAGTGTAACATGCATGTAGAAGGTGATGTAGTATATGTATTGAAGATGATAAACGACCATGTGATGAGTAGAATGTGTAAATATGTGATGGGTAGAATGCAATGCTAGATGTGTAGAATGTGTACAATGTAATGTAATGTGTAAGATGATATAATGTTAGACTCATATGTGATGAAGACTAGCATAGTATGTGAAGGATGCAGAGGATGGAAATGTGCAGTGTATATGAAGTGTAGAATGTATAATGTAAGACAAATGATGCGAGATGTAGTGTAGAGACACGATGCATAGAATGTAATGTAATATGTGTAAATAATGTAATAGTATGAAGTGTGTATAATGGACAATATGATCAATAGTATGTAATGCTAGACAATAGAAGTATGATATATGCATAATGACAACTAATATGATGTATGACACATGATATGTGAATAGATGTGATGTGTAAGACCTACTATGTAGTGTTTGGGGTTCATGTGTAGTAATCCCTCAATAGTCAAGTGTGAACCGAAGCACAAGAGTGTGTCATCAGGTAGTGGTCGATGCTAGAACGCGTGATGAGAATTCCTATATGCAAATGAAAAGATGATAGATGCTAGGGTGAGTGGGGGTGTATTAGATGCAATGCTCCCAAAGTATATATGAATGAGATGATCTAACCAAAGATAATGAAGAAAAAGGTCAAATCGTTTTGCGATGTATACAAAGTGATGAAAGTGGATGAGTATGTGAAAATGCGGTATGTGCAAATTCTAGGAGTATGATGCAACACTATGTAAGGATGTGAATGAATTATAAAGAAAATATAAGAAATGTGTATATGATTATATGATGATGAGAAGAGGGGGATGTAAATACTATGCCCCCAATGTATGCGTGATGAAAGAAGCTATCATGTAATGTCATCTAGGAGATCATCGCTCTCAAGATCATAGTCAAATGGATAAGCATTGGTGAATTGATAAGCAATAGTGTTTAGTTGATCACGTAATGAACCATTAAGGCGTAAGTTGTACATACCCATAGAATATTCTTCGTTGGTGAATGGAGGAAGTGGAGAACCATGTGCATACCAACGAGTGAGATTTTGAGTGTATCCTAGGAAAGAGTTGTTGCAAATGAAAACACGGCCAAAGGGCATAGGAAATGATATGTCTATATGATCAGGATCTAGAGTGCCTCCAATATAATCAAGCCATGATTTTCCTGATGTAAGTGGTGAAGATTGAGGAGTGCGTGTGAGAAATATCATGAGGTGAAAGGTACAAAGACCATAAGCGGCAGTGATGATGACATACCCATAATAAAGACGGGAAGCATATGACATAGGATAAAGGTCCTCAAAATAAAATATTAAGTGATCCAACCCGTCATGGGTACATATAGTGTAATCACATGTATTATCAAATGGAATATGTTCCCAGTATGAATTATTCATGAAGAGTGTGCAAGTAAATGGTGGATGTGTTAAGGGAGATGATACATGTGAAGGTGTATGTGATAGAGTGACGTCCATGGAATGGACATGTTTTTTGATAAGGAATCATAGAAATAGTATTAGAATTGGCACGTAAGAAACGACATCCATCACACAAATGGTACCATCAAGTGGTGGTAAGTGAGGCGGTTCTTCTCGAGGTTGAGGCTCATCCGTAATGTCATAAATGGAATAGGAAGGGCGGTATTAGGATCCCTATCACAATATTGAAAGGGGTCACTATCACGAAAGATGGTATGCTTCATGCTATCATGTAAGAATTTTACACAATTATGGACAGTAGAAGTGATAGCTTGCATGGCATAAAGCCATGGCCTACCAAGTAGATAGTTGTAGGAGACTAGGAAATCAAGAATGAAAAAGATAGTGTGGATAGATTTTGGACCAACAGTAATAGGTAATGTAACGTGGCTAAGACATGGGTAGACAGAACCATCGTAAACATGCAAAGGTGATATAGAAGACATACTAATGTCATGAGCGTGAAATACTTAAAGCTTTAAGGAATGACATAGGACACAAATCAAGTTTAGATCCATTGTGCCACTCTGAAAAATCTTCTAAGAAGAATCAATCAAAGTATTAGGATCCCTATCACAATATTGAAAGGGGTCACTATCACGAAAAGATGGTATACTTCATGATATCATGTAAGAATTTTACACAATTATGGATAGTAGAAGTGATAGCTTGCATGGCATGAAGCCATGGCCTACCAAGTAGATAGTTGTAGGAGACTAGGAAATCAAGAATGAAAAAGACAAAGGTGTGATAGATTTTAGACCAACAAGTAATAGGTAATGTAACGTGGCTAAGACATGGGCATGGATGTAACCTAACCATCGTAAATATGTAGTGATATAAATAATCCTCGGACTAATGTCATGAGCGGAAATACTTAAAGCTTCAAGGAATGACATATGACACAAATTAAGTTCAGATCCATTATCAATCAAAGTACGCTTAACAACATGACATTATGAATGCGAGAGATGATATGTAGCGGCGGGTCATTATCAAAAGTGTAAATGTCGGTGGGAAGGTTAGACTTAAATATTATATGTGAAGAAAAAGAATGGACAAAGGCTTGATAAACCGAGTTTGGATGCATGTCGGCAAAAATATGCAAGTAGTAGTAGCAAGAAAGTGTTGGACTCTTGTAGTAATTCAGATTTGCAAAAAGCAAATAATCATTGATTGAGATACTCATGGTGACCAAACCCTAGGATGAAAAGCAATGGATGAAAAAAACTAAAAGTGTGAATGAAGGAAGTGTTGAAACATGAGGTTTGCCAAAATGATTAACTAAAAATGTAGATGGAGGATACTATTTAATCTAATATATGAATAATTGTAAGTAAAGTAGACGGATGTTGTAAATAAATGTAAAGATGACACAAAAACTATGAAAGAGGAAATGTTAACCCTAATGTGCAAGAGAGAAGAGGAAAGGACTCATCTCAATACGATATGCTTATCGACTATGTCGTAGAGGTGATTTGGAAAATCAAGAAGCGGGAACAATCATAATGCAGGAGCTCCAAAAAGGATGGATTTAGATTATTTGATTGGACTAGATGCATGGAGAGGGATTGGGGCACTTACGAGCTCTGGTCCGTAAAAACTAGGCACCACTGGTCTATGTAAAATCTCGAAACATCCATCTTCACGGTGTTCGGCGGATGGTCCAAAACCCTTGTTTGTCATCATTAACTTTAATGTACTTATGCTCATGGATGTCACCGATATTCTAAGATGATGAAAATACCTGAAAAAGACCAAGAAGGGGTATCAAAACCCTAAAAATAAGAATGCAAATGAATGGGTCAAACCGACCTCAGCTACCACCATAGTGGGCTTTTTAATCGAGCGTTACACTACATTTCCGACCCAAATGTAGTTATGGTGAGTGTGTACATAATGTGCCCTAGGTGCTCTTGTGCTTTAGTCACACTTTGTGAAGTAGCAGTAATAACTAGATGTATAAAATGTAATAGAATGTGTGCATGGAATAGAATATAACCCTCCCCCTATGTTATGTGTGATGTAGATGACCTAGCATTATGCCTTGTGATGGAGCTATGTTGATGCAAGTGATCTCCAATGCAATGGATGGATGCAACTCTAGATGGATGATAGTAGTGATAGTGTTTGGTCCCTCATTATGGTCTCATAACTTTATATTTATAGGGTTCTCTTGATCTAATTTTGTAATTAACCCCGAAATGGCCAACCACCAAAAAGATAAGGATCTAAAATGGCTAGAAAGAGCCCAAAAAGTGGCAAAAATGTGAAAAGGACCGGGGCACCCTTGGTGGGACTAGGGCACCCACGGGCACCCTAATACTAGCCACATGGGCGCCCCATCAAGGCTAAAATAATGGCAAATGAATGAAATAGACTATAATGAAATTACTTGTATAATTCAGATTATGAGCATAAATAGAACACCAAAGAACAAAATATTGTAGATAAATGATCTCAATATGTAATTAGAATAGCTTTTCCACTTCGAGGGGCAACCTCCAAACCATACAATAAGACTCAAATGCTCAAATGATGATCAACTACTACCTACAATCCCATATATACTATTCATATGTTATGGCCATCACCAAGGTTGACCTTCTAAGCATGAGAAAGTATAAATGATATAGTAAAATGATATGGTAAGCCACAAGTCGGCTACTCATATCCTACTACAAGAAATAGGTTAAGGGTGTAGCATGCCCTTCCCCTTAAAAACAATGTTGTCCTCAATGTTGAATAATCATGGATGTTGCTTTGCGCAGAAAACCTTCATCCTCCCAAAGCACACATCTGTAATGCTCAAATTCTTCCACTTGATCAGATATTCCTTAATGTCTCTGGTTCTCAACCTCTTAGTACGTGTTTGTAGAATCTTCTCTGGCTCCAAAATGATTCTTCCTTCCTCATCAAGTTCTGGTAGCTCTGTTTGGGCTGTAAATTTCTATCCAATAACCTTCTTCATGCAAGAAACATGGAATATTGGGTGTATGCGTGAAGATTGAGGAAACTCTAGTTTATAAGCAACACTTCCAATTTTCTGTAGAACCTGATAAGGACCATAATATTTAGGAGAAAGTTTGTTGTCCTTTTTCTATTGCTTCAGGGACATCTTCTTGTAAGGATGTAGATGTACAAAAACCCAATCACCAATTTCAAAATTATTTCACTACGGTATTGATCTGCTTGTTGTTTCATTCTGTTTTGTGCCAATGCCAAATTCTCCTTCAAACCAGCCAAAACCTATTGTTGTTGATGTTGAATGTGTTCCTCAACATCTATGACCTTAGTTTGCACCCTCAAGGAAGAAGTGATATATGGTGGATGGTAACCATATAATGCGAAAATGGGGTCATTTGAGAAGAGGTATGAAAATATGTGTCATACCACCATTCTACAAGTGGTAGCCATTTAACCCATCTTTCATGCTTATTTGATACAAAACAACGTAGACACCCCTTTAAGAATTTGTTGACCAATTTTGTTTTCCCATCAGTTTGAGGATAGTAAGATGAATTGTGAGCTAGTTGAGTACCCAAACATGTAAATAATTATGTCCAAAAATTAGTTGTGAAAATAGGATCACGATCACTCACAATTATCTTTGGGGTCCCATGTAGCCTTTGAACTGTCTCCAAAAAAATAGTTGGGACTGTACTGGTTGCAAATGGATGTGACAGGGCACAAAAATGGGCATATTTTGTGAGCCTATCCACAATAACCAAAATAACATTCTTACCCTCTAAACAAGGAAATCTTGTGATGAAATCCATGGAGACATCCTCCCATCTATGGCTAGGAATTGGTAATGGTTGTAATAGACCTGGTGTCTTAATGGTTTCACCTTTGTTCTGTTGGCACACCAAACACTCTGATACAAACTTTTGTGCATACCCCTTAATTCCTTCCCAAAATAATTCTCTTTTTATTCTATGATATGTCTTCAAAACCACGAGTGTCCTCCAACATGTGATGCATGTAGCTCTGCAAGAATCTTATGCTTCAACTCAAAATCTTTACACAAGAATAACATGTCCTTGTACCATAGGGCATTACCTTTCCACTCAAATTTGTTAGATGTTATAGAGCCTTGCTTGATATTATGTATTAGAGATTGTGTATCCTTTTCATGCTCCCATTCCAATCTTTCTTCATCCACCCAATCGGCCTTCAATATGGACATTACACATAGTAAGGCATCTACGGATGTATCCCTTCTGGATAGTGCATCGGCTACTACATTTTCTTTACCCTTTTTGTATATGATTTCAAAATCATAACCCAACATTTTTGTTACCCACTTTTTTGTTCCTTAGATGATAACCTTTTCTCCAAAAATTATTTGAGACTATCATGATCAATTTTTACCTTGAAGTGTCTACCCATTAGATAGGGCCTCCATTGCTTGACTACATGAAGAATAACCATCATTTCTTTCTCATAGACAAGTTTGAGAAGATATTTTCCTTTGAATTGGTGACTCTCAAATGTAATTGGTCTTCCTTCTTGCATTATAATTGCTCCCAATCCTGATCCTGAAGCGTCACATTCAACAATGAAGGTTTTTGAGAAGTTAGGAGTAGCCAAAACTAGGGTGGTGCACATGGCTTCCTTTAATTGCTCAAAGGATTTAGTGGTTGTGTTTTTCCAATGGAAGGCATCCTTCTTTAGCAATGTAGTGAGTGGAGCCGTGATTCTACCATATCCCCTCACAAATCTTCTATAGTACCCTGTTAGTCCTAGGAACCCTCGGAGATTTTTGAGAGTTTTGGGCCTTGGCCATTCCACCATATCTTTGATCTTCTAAGGATCAACTTTAGCACCTTCATGGGATATAATGTGACCCAAGTACTCTACCTCTTGTACACCAAAATAACATTTGGATGGATTTGCATAGAGCTTATGTTTCTCCAAAAATTCCAACACTTTATTTACATGTTGCAAGTGTTCTTCCCATGTCTTACTATAAATCAATATGTCATCAAAGAAAACTAATACAAATTTCCTTTAAAATGGCCTAAAAACAGTGTTCATCAAGCTTTGAAATGTTGAGGGAGCATTTGTAAGACCAAAGGCATTACCAAAAACTCATAATGGACCTCATGAGTCCTGAAAGCCATTTTATGAACATCTTCCTCTCTTATTCTAATTTGATGGTACCCGAACGAAGATCTAATTTTGTGAAATAAATAACACCATGCAATTCATCAAGTAAATCATCAATTACTAGAATAAGAAACTTATATTTGATGGTGTACTTGTTGAGTTCTCTGTAATCTGAAACATCCTCCATGTTTCATCCTTCTTATGTACCATGAACACCGGTGAAGAATATGCGCTCTGGCAATTCTGATAATACCCGCCTTCAACATTTCCCGCACTATTTTCTCAATCTCACTTTTATGGGAATATGGGTATCTGTATGGTCTGATGTTAGGTGGTTGGCTCCCTGGAATCAACCAAATGGCATGATCATAATCCCTAACTAGTGGTAGTCCATTTGGAATCACATCAAAAATAGATGAGTGAGCATCAACAATCTTCTGAAGAATGGGTGGCATTGAAGACTCTGTATTTTGTACCGCTATGGAAAATACCTTTGATACAAATCCATATAATCCTTTTCAGAGAACCTTTTACATCTGATGATAGCTAATAATCTATGGAGACTTAGCTACCATCCCTTTCAATTGTATTTTCCTTCCTTCTGAATGAAATCACATGAACAATTCTTTGAAATTCATTTCTATAGTACCCAAGGTTGTGAGCCATTGGACACCCAAAACAATATCTTCCCCTCCCATAGAAATAACAAACATAGGCGATTCTAACATGTAGTCTCCTATGGAAAGCTTGATCTTGTGGCACTTTCCCGTGCACTTGACTATCCCACCATACACAATCATAACTTACATTTCTAGAGTCTGGGTAAATAAAGCAATTGAGGTAGGAAGCTAACTTACTATTTATGAAGTTATGAGTACTCCCTAAGTCAATCAACACCGTCACCTTCTATTTTTGAGATAGCCAATCACCTTGAGTGTTTGATGAGTACTAATACCCGACAATGCATGGCAAGAAATTGTAGGTTGGTGATCCTCTACTTCATCTTCTACTAGTTCCTTAGCTTCTCCTATAATTTCAAAGGTGTCCACTTCATCCTCATTTCCTCCTTCAATATAGAACAACTTCTTCTCAAGACATTTATGTCCCGGTCCATATTTGTTGTTGCAGAGCTAAAACATAATCCTTTTTCTCTTTTTCTTCCATTTGTTGAGGAGTCGGTATAATTAGGCCTAGAGTGAATGCTAGGGAAGGGGTACTACGGTCTCTGGTGTTAGTGAAAGGCTACCTCCTAATGTAAATAATTTTTCCTCTACTCTATGTGCCATGATAATAGAATCGAAATCTTGAGTGGATTAAACATGCGTACCTCATGCTCAATGTGGTCCTTAAGACCCCAAGAAATAGGTCATTCGTTGATGCACATAATATTTGAAAGATCCTATTTTTCTTAACTTTTCCAATTGACTAAAGTAGTTATCTGAAACACTGGAACTATAGTGCAATTGCAACTCCTCAGTAAAAACTATCCAAGTGACACTGAGACCACTCTTCTGCCTCTAAGCACATAACCATCAATACCAAACGAATTGATCTGGTCAAGATACAGGAATGCCAAGGTCACATTTTTTCCTGATGGGGTTTGATGTAACTCAAATAAGTTCTCCATTTGATTTATCCAATTTAGTGGATCCTTCCCATAAAATTTGTGCATCTCCACTTTCGGCATCATGTTCCATGGTTGTGAATAAGTTGGATTATGATTGGGCTAGAAAAGTGATCCAACATGGTTATTTTGCCCATTATTCTGAATTGAAGATCCTCATTGGTTGAGTTGGGACAAGTTTGGGACATACTGTTTACCATTCATATGTTGCATGATATCATCTAACCCTTGATTTATTTGGTCTATGTCTCCTTTACAGGCCATCTCAAATTGTACATTTCACAGTTCATACTCAAGTTGGCTCACCTTATGATCTAGTGTTGAGGAATCTCTATTTACCCCTTCTGACTCCAAATCTTCTATCACTACCCCATATTTATCTGGGGTTTTACCCGGAGTGACCGGATTCTTTTTGGCTCTTGTGGAAGGCCCCACCATGATGTCAAACCCTAGGGTTTAGGGTTTCGATATGAATTCGTTTGAATAGGAAAGAACACAAAGAAGATACTACCAATATGTTTTTGAGAGATTTCCGAAAATGTAAAGAACTTGGAAAATTTCCACAAATTTCAGCCTAGGGAGAGATTTTATGAAACACCCTAAATTTGAAATAACTTTTGAAACATAAATAAAAAATTCTGAAATTTTCAGTGTGAATATTACTCGGAATTATTATCAACTTTGGTAAAAAAATCTCCCACAAATTCTCTCTAGTTCGCAAGATATACCAGAAACAAAAAATTAGGGTTTTTGCCCAAATTTTGGCCCGGATCGCAACTCGATACCACTTGTTGTAACATCCCCATTTTAAAATACCGTAACAAGGGAAATTTTTTTTTTTTTTTCTAACGTTCATGAATTATAAAATTCAAACACACGTTCAAGTTTTAATAATTGTTCTCTGCCCAAACAACACACAGTTTGGATCACACAATTCCTTTTTAAAGCGAATGTTCCTGTTCGCATATTTACAATATGGAACACACATTCAATGCCATTCAATCTTATAACAGATTCTATATCTGCTTAAATGACTCGAGGAACTGCCGATCTTCCATTTTCATGGCTCGGAGTTTCAACGATCCTTCATTTCATGACTCGGCAACAACCGATCCTTCATGTTTGACTATGCAACAACCGATCCTTCATGTTTGTTTATGCATAGTATATTATATATACCTATTCTCATAACCTTTTCCGGTTATCAAGTGATCCATTTAAGAAGCCTATCTCTCAATATCTATTCTTGATATTCATCTGACATCCTGCATCTTAAATTAAGTGATAAGGACAATGCAACCAGCAATTGCGATACTTTGGCCAAAGATTTTCACATGCTTTGCATGATCATATTCCTGGATGTGATACACATCTACGGAATACGTCCTTCACTTCACTTCACCTGTTATCTAGAATGGTCTTTCTGGCTCCTACCAGGTCCTCATCATTTAAGATCGGTTTTAAACTTTCAATTCCAACTAGTAATATGAATGGGTATAGGAAGGCACTCCACAGTAACTAAAGATACGCGAGACATACGGTGTCGTTACCCCACGACTCCGTGTGTCTATTTATCTTTAGTATTCCGGAGTCACTCCGTATACCAGATCATACCCTATCCCCTGCTAAGATCTACACATTCAGCCTATATATTCTAGATGTTTTAATTCGGGAGGGCATTGCTATATGTCAGCTGCAACATTGTGTCGTCATGAAGACCCCGTCTTCATGAAGACACCTTGTTGTAGCTGGCGTATGCCAATGTCCTGCAGAATCCACCCATCGAGAATACACATCCTGCTCAAGTGACTTAGCCACGAATTAATAATTAAAATCAACTTTCAACATTCATGTTGATCCCTTGATCCTCGTTTCCGTTACAGTTGTACAGAGCTAAGAGGGACTAAATCCGTCCATTAGCTTACTATGCATCTTCTCCTTCGTATCGAAGGGCTGCATTTCCCTACTTGGTTCACTTCTTAATCATTGGATTAAGCGGTCCGTGCCGACGGACGTGATAAGTTTAACCTATTAAACTTAGCCAAGATTTTCTCAACTGCAACTAAATTCAGAATATTAACTTATTAGACGTCATTCAAACGAGGTCTAAATTTCGAGAAATGTATTCATTTGTTCTCCTTAACGTTATATAGTTAAGGTCCATTAGTTATGGATATATTTATCCTATATCCTTTATTCTGAATTTATCAAACGGGATCATTAATGGAGTTCGAAAGCGAAGTTCGATTACTCCGAAGTTGATTGATATTCCTTAGCTCCTAAGCTAATCCTGAATACCTTCCGATTATGGAATCATATTCTTCTTAATCCTTTTTAATGTCAATTAAAAATTCATCTTTACCCAAGTATGAACTAATTGCATTTTTCAACTTAAAAGTTGCATTTAAGTAAGAATAGATATCAGTTTCAATTCAGCATCCATCCAAGGACAATGAAACAATTCCAAATCAAGAAATAACATTATATTTCCAATTTAGACAATAGTATCAAACTGATATAATTATTGAAAATATCACATTTGTAATTGTATTCAATATTTCAAGTCATAATCTGTACATTTGCCAATCCAACTGATTGGGCATAGTTTATACCAAACATCCATACAACTCATGGACAGAAGAAGATATTTTCTTCTTTTCACAATTCCTCAAAGAGGAATAAAAGCAACAATTTCAATACATCATCAAATCAAAAAGCATCAGAAGACAGCCAAGTCTTCATTCTAATCAAATTCCATCTGCAAAATGAATTGCACGGTCGATTCATAGGCCCAGCATATTAAGCACTTATCCTTAAAATAAGATGCTTCAACTAACTGTCTCAATAAAAGAACCCTGCTTTTATGAAACGACAGTTAAACATCAATCACGAAATAGGCACAAAAGAAAGATCAGCATAACAACTGAACTATCAAAAATATCATCACAATCAGCCAAGGAACTGCTGTCCCGTTTCCACATAATCATTACAAGTATCAATTCACAATATTTGTAAAGTTAGGAATACAAGTAGCTTACTGCCTATATAGCATACAGTTATTCTTTCCACGCCTTTCATTAATAACAAATGCAAAGGATGAAACTAACTGAAATATAAATCCATTACTTTCCTTTCAGTTCATGAATCATATTGAATTCAAAGCAACCAAGTTCAGACAAGAAAGCGAACAGCAATGCATATAGTTGCTCCCATCTAAGCACTATAAAATTTATTATTCGCGAATTCCAGATTTCCAACTAGAATGAAAGAAGAAAAGATCATTTTTCCAAGTCATTCATTCATATCCTACTTCTTTCCACATGACTGTCCTAACAGTGGAATCCAAACGAAAGACAAATCAAAATAACAGTTCAGAGTGAAACTTACAAAATCCATTCGGAATTCACTTTCCGGCAGCAAGAATAATTTCATTTATAATCAGCTTTAAAATGAAAACAGGAAGAATTCATCATCCATATCCATACTTCATTTGAGTCAGACTCATGTAAAGATCCGAAACAGGTTAGTACAACATTATGTACATCCAAGATCAAACAATATAAGGCTGCATACCTTATATTTACCATAATATAAGGAACCATATTTCTTTCACTGTATCATTAACCAAACAAACAATTATTCATCATGCAGTCAATAACTCACATCAATTCATAATCCTATGAACGTATCCCGTTCAAAATAACATATTATTCATTGCTGTTACCTACAGCAAATTCAATATTCACATTGATTATGGATTTCACTAAGTCAGAACACAACAGAATACGAATTCATTCCCCTTTAATTTCACTAAGAAACAATCATTTGCTCCGAATGAAATAAAAACACTCAATTCGTGTTTATCTTAGCATGACAGCTCAACTTATGAAAATAACAAAACATTTATTTTCATTGAAAGGCAACTCACATAGCCTGTACAGTTTCAATCCAACATGCCTCAACAATGAATATCCAATTCGAGTTCTATCTCAATCAACCGTTAACTTCAAAACAACATTCTCCATTTTCTTAATGAGGTACAGAACTCAAAGTATAACATTCATATATCAATACCTCTATGAAGACAAACCCGTTAAGGGTGTTAATCGTGTAAGCTTGGTACAGTCAGAATAGACTCAGAAAACAAGCTAATTCTCACACTTTCCATTTATTAAAACAGAAATCCAGGTCAAGTTCGCATTCACAAGACAATTCGAATCAAAAGGTCAAACTTCAACTACAAGACGCCATGGAATCAACTATCCATCACAGCAAGAAAGAAATATAATCATTCCTTGAACATAATACAAAATCAATTAATAATTGTGTCAACAGTCCGGACAGGAAGATCGAACAACATCATTAAAACACCATAAAACCATCCTAATCCCACAGCAAGGAGAGACATAATCCATCAACAACTTCAGAAGGAAAAACAGTCTACTTTTTCCTATTTCCACGGTTACTAAAACGTATTCGCTCATTTCCTAAACAAGAAAAGGCACAGTAATGGAAATATTGCTATTACTTCATTCAATTCGAGTTCCAATACTTAAGAAAACCCAAATGCCATTTCCTTTAAAATCCAAAGCAGTAGAAGGAAGAGAATCGATTTCCATAAAAACTTCAATACGAAACAACTTCAACAACTATCGTTTCCCTCATTCCAGTTTGTCAACGAAAGAACGATAGTTTCGGTAGTGAGAAGAACTCAATAACATGTACAGATCATAATATACAAGACAATTTTCCATTACTGTCAATAAACCAGTACGTCGGGGAAGTGTTTCCAACCAATCAAAATGCAAGGACAGATTAATCGCAACAACAAGGAAACAACTTTACCCCATTATTTCCAAAAATGACAGCAAGTATGAAGGAAACCCAAATCCCAGCAACATAACATGACTGAATTTCCACTTCCATTTTATACGCAAGGACAGTTCCAAATACAACAGCAAAGAAACAATTACACAGAAGGAAACAATTAAACAGCCTGTTCCACTTCCAACGATATGAACAGTGAAGGAAATATCCATTTCAAGCCACCATACAGTCGATAACCAGTACAACAATTCATTTCCAACTTGATTCGAGCAAAAACAAACCAAAACCAAGCAACCAGAAACGTTCAACATATCATTTTCCAAGCGAAAGAGAAGCAAGAATCGATGAAATCCAAATCGAACCGATTTGACAACAGTCACAAAATCAAAACCCAAGAGCAGGGTTGTTTTAATGATACACTTAATCAAAGCAAAGATTTTTAAAGAGAAGGGCTTAACATGCCTGAAATCTCTTTTCCAGAGCTCGAAGAAAACCTTGTTTGCCGTGTTTTCCTTCCGCAACGACAACACAAACTTCCCAGCACTCCTTTCTTCTTCAGGCTTAACAACAGCCTCCAAATCTCCACGAAAAATGTCAAATGCCAAGAGCTGGTTCGACCGAACCAGGTCAGAAAAACCAAATGCAGAGCAACTTCACAAAAGGCTCGAATCAACAAAATGAAAATCAAATTCCCTCATGCTGTTTCCAAGGCGAGCTGGTCGCGAGGACCAAGAATAATTAATGCAATTTAAGGCTCTGCCTTTTTCCTTGCTTCTCACGCCACCGCCACTTGAGTTGGCGAGCTTGTAAATTTCAAATTTCCCATGCCAACTGAATTTGGCTCTATTTCTAAATAGATGCCTCTAATTCCTACCTGCCCCGCCAAAACTGGCGCTGTCCACGTATGGACTGCCTATTAAATGCCAATGAATGCCCTTCCTTCATCCTTATCCCTTTCCTCCCAAGGGTCTGCGCACCCCTTAGATTAGGATTAGTTTAGGTTGCATAAATCATTCAACCTAGGTCTTAGTTTAGCCTTAGGTTTTATTTTCCCCCTTTTTTTTTTGAATTTAAAAATCCACTTAGGATAGTAGGGTAGGATGCATGTTAGGACTTAGTATTAATTTAGGGTTTAATTCATACTAACCACTAACACTAACAACTTCCATCCAGCCTCCCTACTAACATTCACGTTAATGCAGAGCAGGACGTTCCGTCCTTCAGATTACGTGCCAAGGCCACCCGTGTCCAGGCATTTCTTGCCTCACGAGGTCCCAATTGACGATCAGGGTTGAAGAATCGAACCCCATGCGTTGGCATCCACGTGCTTGCTTTGTTCACACTGTGCAATCGGTGCTTTGCACGTTCATAACAATCTCAGTCCGGTTCAAGTGTGAATCGACACAGAAATCACAAGAGGACCTCAGCATACTTGAATCAATGGAATTGATTCGGGGTATCTTGTCGATCAATCAAAGAAAGAGAGTTTAGTAAGTATACGACAATTTGTCGTCACATCAAAGAAACACACAAGTACAATATTTGTTGTCCCATGTAATAAATCACGGTATGCAAGAATCCAAATTAGCAACACATTCTCTTAAGATCAAAACATATCTTAACATGTTTGCTTTCATTTCAAGCAGCTTAACAAAGATTAAAACATTCACCAAGTTAACATACAAAATCGAGTGTTACACTTGTAATGAAATTACTTGTATAATTCACCATGAGCATAAATAACATACAAAAAAAATATTGAAGATAAATGATCTCAATATGTAATTAGAATAGTTTCGCCACTTCGAGGGGGCAACCTCCGAACCATACAATAAGACTTGAATGCTCAAATGATGATCAAATACTACCTACAATCCCCTATATATACTATACATATTTTATGGCCATCACCAAAGCCGACCTACTAAGCATGAGAAAGTATAAATGATATAGTAAAATGATATGGTAAACTAATTCATATACACATTTGTTGATGTCGTTGAAAAAAGCTTTCTCCTTACACAAAGCTAATGAGAAAATAATATGTAAACTAAAAGGTGTATAAAAAGCATTGTTAAAGGGCATATCACAATGGGACATGAGGTGTAAAAGGTCGGGATAAAATAAAAGAAGATGGCCAAAAATGGGGGTTAATTAGTACTTTCTTCACTCAAAACATATCTAAATAGTAGTGTGATACCATGACTAAATATTGTCTAAAGTACATGATTTTGTGTCTACACATGCCAAGTACGAAAGAAGTGTAGGGAGAAATGTCTAGTGTTATTATCCAACCTTTGACTACTTCTCGAAGTATAAACACCACTGTAGATGGTGTGTGTAAATTTGATCTAAATCAATCCAACACAAAAAAGGTAGAAAAGAAGGTGTAATACATGCATGTCGAGTGATAAAGGACTCATGTTTATCATGTAAAAGTTGTTGTGTAAAGTGTTGTGAATTATTCCAACTTGAGAAAAAATGTGTAACTTCCCCTAGTCATAGATGCGCAAGTGCTACTATATGATGTTGGGCATTGGCATTTGTGTTTTGTTGAAGACCCAAGTCGAGGTTTTGGGTCATTGTTTTAACAAGATTGTAAAAAATGTGTTGAATAGCCTAATCTTAAATGAAATACTAAAAAATAATGAAATAATACCCAAGAAAACTAAGTAAAAAATATGAAACCTAATGTGCAAAGAGGGTTAGAAGAGCCTTAGTTGATTCTAAAATGAGAGTAAAGCAAGATTGTGTCTAAAATAATGTGGAGTAATGAAAATATGAAACCCTAATGTGAAATAGAGATGGAGAAGACCATCACATGAGAGCCTTGAAAAATGCAGATCCAAAGATTTGATTGGATAGGGGTGCTTGAGAAGGATAGGGGCACTTATGGGTGCCTGGGAACTCTAGTACGGATTAGGTGCCTGGTCTATGTAGATTCTCAGAAAACCTCCTTTAAGGTGTCATAAGAGGTTTCACTTGTTCTTTTTTTGTCACGTGTATGTCACTAAATTCTCAAATGTCTATGTAAATTCAGAATGAATGAATCACTGTGAAAACCCCAAACAAAGCATCAAACCCTAAAAAAATAAAGATGCAAATGAAGGGGTCAAATTATCCTCAACTGCCAAAATGATGGACTTATCATTGAGATTGCACTACATCTCAGACCCAATGTAGTTTGTGTGTGTGTGTGGAATTGTGCCCTAGGTTGCTCTTGTGTCCGTGTCACACTTTGTGAAGTAGTGAGCAAGTAACTAGATGTAGAATGTAAATAATGTGTGCATGGAAACAATAGACTCCCCTCCTATGAAGTGTGATGCAGATGAACCAACCTTTGTCCCTTTTGATGGAGCTAGATGGATGCAAATGGAGCTATAGATGCCTTTGATGGATGCAACCTTAGGTGGAGATAGTAGATGCTTAGTGCTTGGTCCCTTATTATGATCACATAACTTTATATTTATATGATTCCTTCTTTGAATTTCATAATTAACCCCAAAAAGGCCATGACTACCAAAAATATAAGATGCTCAAATGGCTAGAAAGGACCCAAAAGTGTGACCAAAGTACAAAGAGGACAAGGGTGCCCAGAGGGGGGATGGGGCACCTGAGTGTTGGTGTCATCTAGTTGGGTGTTGGTGTCTAAATGAAAATGCTAAAAGGTGAAAAGACAAGACTAAGAAAATAAGTAAAGTAAGTAAAGACTAAAAGAAGAAGCATAAAAAGCAAAAGAAAGGTGGCCAAAGACATGGGTTAATTAGTACTTTTCTTACTTAGGAATCATATAAATAGTAGTATGTGATCGAGACTAGATAATTACTCAAAGTGCATGATTTTGTGTCTACATTTTCCCCCACTTTATGTTGGTGAGAAGAATGCTTGGTAACATAAAGTAGATAGAGATGTACCTGATATCCATGTAGATTGATGTAGAAAGTGTGTGTTGAGGGACTAGACAAAGCATGGAGTGATAAAAATGGGAGCATGGAGACTAAAGATGAAAAAATGTAAAAAGGTGATGAAAATGAACCTAGGGCAGAAACATGTGTGTAATGTCGATGTGTGTGTGTGTGTGTTTATTGTTGTGTGTGTGTGTGTGTTGTTGATGTTGATGTTGACTTTCTTCCCATATGGACAACTGCAAAAAGAGAAGGATGATCAAGTAGTCAAATACACATGTATATGTATAAAAATGTATAAAGTAAAATGTAAATGTAAAAAAAATGTGAAAATGTGAAAAAGGAACATGTGCACCTGATCCATGATGAGAAAAAGTGTAGAAAAGGATCTTGTAGATGATGTGATGAAGTGCAAGTTTTTTCTGGTGATCTCATGCCACTAATGGAAAGAAGTATAGGGAGGAAAGTCTTATTTATCCTCCAACCTTTAACCGCTTCCCAAAACTGTAGAGATCTTGTATTATCTAGTTTTTTTGGTGATCCATGCCACCATGAGAAGTAGTGTAGAGAGGAAGGTCTTGGTGTTATCCTCTAACCTTTAACTATCCCCCCAAAAAAACACCACTTGTAGATGATGTGTACTAATGCATGTGCTAAGGACAACCTTCCCTGTAAAATCCATCATTGTGTATGAGTTTTGTAGATTGTGTTGAACCCAATCACTGTGTAACTACCCCTAGTTATAGGTGCTCTCAGGAAAGGCATCATTATACTAAGGACCCAAGTCTGATTCTAAGCCCCAACTATGTATTGTATATATATGTGTGTGTTGTGTATTTGTGTATATGTGTAGACTCGTATGGGGTGAATGATTCACCCACCCAATGATGATGCCCCCTCTTTGGGGCATGCGATGTCATCATCAAGAGGAGTATGTGGCCCAAAAGAGGACCAACCACTAAAAATTGTGCCCTATAGGGGGGGAGGGGATGTGCTTGGTAGAAACCAAGGCACATGCAAACAAGTGGCTAGGAAAAAAGTGTTAGTATAAAAAAGACAAACATGCATGTAGAAGACAAGTGTAAGCTAAAAAAAAATGTAATGTAAGATAATGTAAACAAAACAAAGAAGACAATGTAGACCACAAAAAAGTGGGTTGCAAACATGGGACACCACTCACGATGTCACAAGACAATCAAGGCCATACTGAAGCCAAAAGCATACAAGTGTGCACACAAGACAAAGGGAAAATCCCACAAACAATGGCATATAATGACAAAAAGTAAAAAAAATGTAATAAATAACCATGGTGGAAAATAGTCCTGCAAAAAAATGTTGCACATGAAGCACTCATTAGCATGTTAGAAAGATAAAAATTATGTCAAAGCATGTATAATAATCAATAAAGTAATGTGTTATGAAAAAAATGAAACAATAACACCTGTAGTGTATGAAAGTGGATGCCCCAGAGCCATTATGGGACTGGTACTAGGTATTACACCAAGCATCCATGTTGCATGTAATGGATCTATATAATCTGTGATCACAACTAGAAAGCAAGTGAACACATGTGTGTGTATGATAAAGATAATGACATACAAGATATCTATCTAGCATGTGTAATAAAGTGAACATGTAAAAGTAAATGTAAGAAAGAGTAAATGCAACCAAGATATGTAGTATGTTGTGGATGGATGGAATGGAATGCAAAGTGAATGATAGGAGCCATGCATGCCCCCTGAGTGAATGGAATTGTATGTAGTGAGGTTCATTTATTTATGCCCCCTCAATGAGTCAAGAATGAACCATAAATGAGAGTGCATCATCAGGAAATGGTCAAATGTGTTGTGTGTGTGATGTGATGTGTGTATGATGATGTGATGTGAGCATGAGATGATGATGATGTGATGATGATATCTAAAGATATGCAACATAGAGATGAGGTGTGAAAAATGTGTGATGATTTAGCCTAAAGCGTATATCATAACAAGATAATAGAAAGAAGTGATGATTTAGCCTAAAGTGTATATCACTAAATGATGCTAGAAGAAGTGATGATGTAGCCTATAACATATATCACTAATGATGCTAGAAAAGTGATGATAGCCTATAACATATATCACTAATCTAGGAATGTCGCATGAGAAAAAATTGAATGGTTGAATGTGTGAGTGTGATGAGGTCCATTTGATTTGTATACCCTCAACAATCCAGTATGGACCGTGAGACTAGAGTGTGTCATCGGGTAGTGAGTGTAGCATGTAGTAAAAGTAATGTGTAAAATGTGATGTGTAATATGTGTAATGTATGTGTGTGTGAGATGATGAAATCATCATCATGTGTATGTGTAGTGTGTAGTGTGTAATGTAGGATGTATATGTATGTATGATGTAAGTATGTAGATGATGATATATGTGTATGATGTATATGTAAGATGTAAGATGTAAGATGTAATGTAAGATGTAATGTATGTATGATGTATGTATGTATGTGTGTGTGAATGTGTGATGTGTAATGTAGTGTTATGTGTGTGTGTGAGGTTCATGTGTATATAGATTCCCTCAAGTCAAGTGTGAACCAAAGCACAAGAGTGTGTCATCGGGTAATGTCGATGTTAAATGTGTAGTGTTGTGAAAAATTGTGATGTGTGATGATGTGATGTGATGTAAACATGTGTTATTGAGGGGGGAGAATAAGCATAATGCCCCCAAGTGTGTAATGGTGAATATGATCATGTGACACTATCTAAAATATCATCATCTGTCATGGTCAAACCTACTGGAGCAAGCATTAGAGACATGATAAGAAATAAAATGAGGTGGATCATATAAAGAGCCATTGTGGCATAGGGTGTAGATGCTCATTGCATACTCTTCATCAGTGAAAGGGTACTAGTGGTGGACAATCATGTGCATACCAATGAGAAATATTTAGAGAATAAGTAGGAGATGAATCATTAGCAATAGAAACATTTTTGAATGGCATAGGGAATGTGATAGAAGTGTGGTCGATGTCTAAAAGTACCACCAATATAGTCAAGCCAAGATTTCCCAAGTGTCAGTGGAGAAGTGTGAGGGGCACGTGCTATGAAGACTATCAAATGAAACACACAAAGACCATAGGTGGTATAATGTGACAATAACCATGGTAAAGGTGAGGTGAGTGAATTGGTGGTAAAATGTTTGTTAAGCATCAAGCCAAGCCTAGTTAAGCCCTCATGTGTGCAAAATAGTATCTAAATAAGTATGATCGACCAAAATATGATGCCAAAAAGAGTTTTTGATCAATAATGTGCATGTGAAAGGTGGGGTTGGAGATGTAGACTAGTCAGGGGAGGGTGAAACAACATCTAAGGTGTTGAAAACCCCTATAAAGTATCATAGCATTGGTAGAAGGAGGGGTCTTGAATTTGTATTCACCTAGGCCATCAACCACAAAGGTGTCATTTGAAATAGGAGTCATCTACATCGATAGGAGTAAAATTAAGTTGGCCTAATGCTTCATCAAGTAAGTTTGACAACATCGACTTCATCATCAAAATCCTCATAATCATCTATTATTAGCATTATCATGTTGTATATAGCTTTGTTGAGTATATTTCTAGGAGTTGCATTAGGTGGAGGAGTGAGAGGAGTCTCAATAGGTGGAACAATAGTGTATCATTGGAGTAGATACATGGGTGAGATAATTTCCATAGTGTGTGAGTAGAAATAGTTGAAATACTTGGAGTGGTAGAGAGAAGACTGTGAAGTGCTAGATTGACCAATGTCATATGTGTCAATGCTACTATATGGAATACATTGTGTAGGAGGATATAGCATAGTAGTAATAGGGTCTATGCGATAAAATTTGAAAGGTTCGGATCTACAGAAATAATATGTTCATAGCCATCATGTAAGAATTTGACACATTGGTGGATAGTAGATGGGACCACTTGCATTTCCTAGATCCAAGGTCTACCAGTAACAAATTGAATTGAAATGAGGCATCGATAACATAGAAGTCGGTGAGGATGGTCTTAGGCCCGACCCAAATATGTAGTGAAATAGTCCCTAGACATGTGTGAGTAGTAGAGTCATAACCCCAATAAGAGTAGAGTTCTTAGAAATTAGGTTATCATTAATACCCAATTGTTTGAGAAGGGAATGAGCACATAGGTTGACAATGACCCATTATCAATAAGTACATGTTTGATGCAAGTGGTGCTAATAATGGTAATAATAAGCAAGGGTGCACATGGATTGTTTTTAGCAAAAGGTGATATGTCCTCATGAGTGAATGATATAACATGTGGCATATTTTTGAGAGACTAAATGAGGTGTGTGAAGGCCACTACAAAAGTTATCACTTTCTATATGAATGACACGAAGGGATGCTTCTAATGTTTGATGACAGTTTAGTGCATTACACAATAAGTCATAGAGGGAAATCTTAGCTGGTGTATTTTTAAGTTGTTCAATGATATCATAGCCCTTAGGAGGAGAAGAAGGAGTCGAGGAAGTGATAGGTGGAGGAAGAGAAGTGGGTGGAGCCATAGGAGGATGAGTGTGTGAGTAGTTACTACATTGATGGAAGGATCAACCCTAGGTGTAATAAAGTGAGGAGGATGTTGAGTATGAAACTTGCATGAAATCAACAACAATAGTAACTAACTATACCAGAGACTTTAGTCGGTGTGAAAGAAGGATAAGATGATTGAGTCATGACTTGATAAGGAGAAGACATATTCAAAAGAAAGGGTTTGATCGTTCGGGTTCACCAAAATGATTATGCTAAAATGTAAAATAATAGCCTAATCTAATGCAAGTTTGTAATAAATAAATGAATACTAAATAATACCCAAGCAACTAAGATAAAAATATGAAACCCTAATGTGCAAAGAGGGTTAGAAGAGCCTTAGCTGATTCAAAGAGGTTGTTGGAATGTGTGTCATGAGTGGAGACCGAATTGAACAAGATGGAAGACCATCACACAAAAAGCCTAGAAAAATGTAGATCTGAGTAGATTTGATTGACTTGGGGGGCACTGGAGAGGATAGGGGT
Source organism: Taxus wallichiana var. yunnanensis (assembly GCA_018340775.1). Lineage (NCBI taxonomy): Eukaryota > Viridiplantae > Streptophyta > Pinopsida > Cupressales > Taxaceae > Taxus > Taxus wallichiana. The sequence continues at coordinate 743,055,213 of CM031244.1, read as the reverse complement.
GCCCATGTGGGCACCCTGGTTTGGATTTTGGGTGCCCTAGTCTGTGTAGATGCTCTAGAAAACCTCCTCTGAGGTGTCATAAGAGGTTCACACTTGTTTTCCTTTTTTCACATGTATATGTCATTGAATTCCGTCAAATGTCTTATAAATCTAGAATGAATGAATCACTTTAAAAACCCCAAACAAAACATCAAACCCTAAAAAAATAAAGATGCAAATGAAGGGGTTGACTATCCTCAACTTCAAAAATGATGGACTTATCATTTAGCATTTGCACTACATCTCAGACCCAATGTAGTTCTATTGTGTGTGTGTGTGAAATTGTGCCCTAGGTTTCTCTTGTGCAGTCACACTTTGTGAGTAGTGAGAAAAGTAACTAGATGTAGAATGTAAATAATGTGTGCATGGAAACAATAAACTCCCCTCCTATGAAGTGTGATGTAGATGAACCAACCTTTGTCCCTTGTGATGGAGCTAGATGGATGCAAATGGAGCTATAGATGCCTTTGATGGATGTAACCTTAGGTTTAAGAGTGCAAGAGTGAAAGCAAAGAAAGGTGGCCAAAGACATGGGTTAATTTTACTTTTCTTACTTAGAAATCAAAATAGTAGTATGTGATCAAGACTAGATAATTACCCAAAGTGCATGATTTTTGTCTACATAATCAAGGCCAAAGTGGCCAAAAGTATAAAGTGTGCACAAAGACAAAGGGAAAAGCCCACAAATAATGACATACAAAGTACATGGGTTAAAAATAATAGACAACCATGGTACCTTTATTGTATTGAAACACTTAGTTTGCATGTTAGAAAGAAAAAATGTAGTATGTGATCATTCATAAAATACCCCTCAACATCAAGAATGAACCATAGAATGATAGTGCGTCATCAAGAAATGGGTTGATAAAGCGATAGAAAGATATGATCGGCAAATAGTTGAGCGTAAAGAGTGAGTGATTGTGATGAGGTTCATTTTAGATGGAAACCCTTAGCGAGTTGAGTATGAATCATGGAACTAGAGTGTGTCATCGGGAAATGGGTTGATAGTGAAGGATAGAAAGATATGATTGACAAAGCATAGAGTGTAAAGAGTGAGTGAGTGCGATGAGGTTCATTTTAGATTGAGACCCTCAACATTCACGTATGAACCATGGAACTAGGGTGCATCAAAGGGCAATGAGAGAAGCATGTAGAAGTAGAAGCAAGAAATATGTATCGTGAATGCATTGAGTGTGTAGTGTGGATGATGTGTAATAGGAGCTGCATAGAAAAAGACGTCATGAATGCGCGATGTGTGAATTGTGTAGTGTTTGAGGTTCATCTATGTAGTACTCCCTCACCGAGTAAGTTTGAAACAAAGCACAAGAGTGTGTCATCGGGTAATGACGATACAAATGTATCAAAATGTGCAAGATGTGTGTGAGAGATGGGATCCAAATTATGAAATGAAATCTAGTAAAATGTACGAAATCTAATGATGCTAGAAGGGGGTGAGTATAGTGATGCCCCAAGTGTATGATGATAACAATGATCAAATAACGTTGTCTAAAGATCATCATGGTCATGGTCAAAACCGAATGAAGATGCATCCGAGACTTGGTGGACATCCATGTGGATACCAATGAGTGATATTCGAGGAATAACCGAGGAATGATTCATTGCGAAATAAAAACACGACCCGAAAGGCATGGGGAATGAAATGATGATAGAATTAGAATCTAAAGTGCCTCCAATATAGTCAAGCCAAGATCGACCAAGAGTAAGTGGTGAAATGTGCAGAGTGCATGCAATAAAGACCGATAAATGAAATACTCGGAGGCCATAAACAACGATGTAATGCAAACATATCCATGATATATATGTGGTGAATGTGGTGGAGGTAAGATATCATCAAGTGTAAACCCAATCCGAGTCAATCCATTGGGCATGCAAATAGTGTTAGAGAAAGTGGGATCGAATGGAATGTGTGACCAAAAAGAATTGTTCATGAAAAGAGTGCACGTGAAGAGAGGTGTCGTAGATGTAGGAGAAAATGAAGGTGGTATGACGTTTGATGTATGGACATACCTTTGATAAAGTACCATAGCATTAGTAGAAGGTGGGGAATTCTAAAGCGGATGGAATGTCTAATGCACAAATGGTTTCCTCGAGCGGAGAAAAATTGACCGGATAATCCATGGATTCCAGTCGGGGGTGGATGGATAAGCAACATAATTTGGAACATGCAATGCGGTGGTTGGATCTAAGTTGCAATATTGGATTGGGATATTATCAGCATGAATGGAATATTCAATGCCCTCATGTAAGAATTTGACACAACGATGAATTATAGAAGATACCACTTGCATTTTGTGAAGCCATGGCCTCTTGAGAGTAAGAAATTATATGTGATTGGAAAATCAATGACAAAGAATACTTGTAAGAGTTTTTTTAGCCCAATAGTAATAGGAAAAGCAATAGTGCTAATGCATGGATGCATAATAGAATTATATAACCGAAGAGAGATAGATGTTGGGTTAAGATTAGCTATTGAAAGGCCTAGAGCCTGAATGAATGAGAAAGAACACAGGTTGAGCTTAGATTCATTATCGACTAGAATTTGTTTAAAACCATAGTTTATGATGTATATGTGTATATAAAGAGGAGGATCAGTGTCATAAATGAAAGATCATCACCACTACGGTCGATGGAAAAGCAAGGTGATGAGAAAATGCATCCAAATATGTTTGATAAAGTATGTCCGGATCGAGCAAAGGGGATGCGAGTAGTGGCCAAAAGAGTAATAATTTAAGCATGACAACCAAGATTGGCTAGCAAGTAATCATGAATGGAAATATCCATGATGAAAGCAAATGAAAAATGCAAGTATGAAGACCCAAAGAGTGTTCAAATGAGATGGGTTCACTAAATGATTTAACAAATATTGAAATATAAATAGATGTTAAAATATTAATTATTTAACATCGTAGATATAGACAATTACAATACATATTTGACCTAAGCAAGTAATATAATGCAATTTGAAACCCTAAGTGAAAGAGATAGGGTAAGATACTTAGCTGATTCACAATAAATTTGAAGTTTTGCCAAGTTGTAAGACCTGATGAAACAAGAGGGAAGACTATCAAAACTGAGCACAGAAAATTGTGTGAATGATGGAAATACCGGGACTAGGGCACTTGGACAGGGTCGGGGGTGTCTAGGGTGTTGCGAGACTTCCTTTAAGTGCCGGTGTTGCTCATAATCTCATAAAATGATCTTCGTAGGGTCACAAGTTATTTGCTAATGTTCACCTTTGATCACATGTACTTCACTGGTTGATTATCAAATTCACCGAACGTATAAAGAGAAAGAGCATCCGAAAACCCCAAACACATCAAATCCTAAAAAGAAAAAATATGTAAATGGGGAGTCAAAATAACCCCGATGGTCACTTGACTAAATGAACTTACGATCGGGCGTTGCACTACATTTCCGACTCCATGTAGTTCTACATGTGTGTGTAGAATTGTTCCCTGTGTGGCTCTTGTGTCAGACACACTTGAATAGTGAGTAATAGTTAGATGTAGAAGATGTAAATAGATGTGTGCATGGAAAAATGAACTTCCCCTCCTATGCATGTATGTAGAAATGACAGTCCCTTGTCCCTTGTGTGAAGCTAGATGGATGTTTGAATGCTCTTAGAATGCTCTTGGATGCAACCTTAGGTGATGATAGATAATGTTTAGTGCTTGGTCCTTTATTATGGTCACATAACTTTGTATTTATATGATTCCCTTGTTTGAATTTTGTAATTAACCACTAAAAGGCCGACCCATAAGAAATAAAGATGCCCAACAACTAGAAAGGACCCAAAAGATGTGAGCAATATACAAAGAGGTCGGGGCACCCAGAGGGGATGGGGCGCCTGACGTTGGTGTCTTGGTTGAGCGTTGGTGTCCGACTCGGAAAAAAGCTGCAATATCGAGGGTCGACATGGCGGTAGGGTGTGTAAGACCAAGAAGAAAACCAAAAAGAAAGCAAAGAGGCCAAATACAGTGGTCAATTAGTAATTTTATCACTTAGGAATCATATGAATAGTGGTATGTGATCAAGACCTAGAAATGTACCCAAAGTATGTGATTTAGTGTGTACAATCCCTTCACTACAATACATGCACTATAATGATGCATATTATAATACAATACTTTTTCTTGAAAACTTTTCAACTCTTCTTTATTAATCATCTCGAAAGCTCCAAATTTGTATATTCTTCAAAGCATTCAATATTTGTGGTAGATTTCGAGATGAGACCCGCAATGAGCTATTTATAGGGATTCCTAGAACCCCTTGGCTTACTAGGTAGCATACAACCTGGATTTAATTGTCAACCTTGTAAAACAAGTTCTAGAAGTATCCCATGTGTTCCCCTATGATTTTTTTTTGGCGGTTGATCCTTGATCATGCACAACCCGTATTTTTTTCATATGTCTCTCCTACATAATGCCTTCTTACCCTTCTTTCTCGTAGAGTACTCCTTACAATCTCTTGTATGGTCTTTCATTGGCCTTATTTCTCATAGAGCGTTGTTTCTTTGATAATGTGAGAATTCTCTTTCTTCCTTTTTTGGGTCTACGTCTATCTCCTATGCAACAAGAGAATTTCCTTCCTCTTATGCACATCTAAGTCATTGTTTAGATTGACACATGTCTCACTCACATGGGTATGATACCTAGCTGATTGCATATGTTGATTTTTCTTATACCATTCTTAGGGTCAACGCAATGTTTATGCCATTGTTGTCTGTCATAACCATTATCATTAATCTATTATACATATGCCTTCGTTGTGCGACCGTGGTCTATATTATGATTGGGACTAGGCTCCAATATCTTCGACTTATGTTCACCATTTGATATATCTTGAGGACTAACATCTCACTCGAACACCGATTTTTCCACTCTCGTGTTGTTCTGATACCATTTGATCTATGTCTTAGACAAACATGGGGCAATATAGCTTTGGTGCATGTTTCTAAATGTCATATCTTTAGACACTACGATAATACACTTGGCATATCCTAATGGTACATCTAAAATCTTTCTTTTGAGATATGAGGTTCAAAGATTCACTCCACATATCAAAAGGGGGTATATATCATACATTATATTTCCCATTTACATGCTTCTTTCGAAGACATGTCATACTTATCATACCGAAACCAAATGGGCATCTAACCCAATAGATTCAACATGATTTGATGCACTTACTTGCCATATGGAGTTCTAACTTCATGATTTTCCACCTTGCCTAGTAATTTAGAAGACAAGTATTTTATGTGGACTAACGAACCATTCTTGACATATAGGATATTAACTTCTTTTCCTAGTGACCCATATTATGTTCGAAGTGGAGACTTGTTTCTCAAGGAGATGCAAGGTTCTAACTCTACCCCATCCTTGTATCTCCTTCGGCCGGTATGATAAAACTATGATATCTAGATCAAAGGAGGTATTTTATTTCAATGTATATCCATGCCCAAAATGTATTAATTTTCACTAATGTATGTTTATGCAAAAAAAAAAAAAAAATGTGGTTTTACAAGTTTTAGAACTCATCATATCTAGGGAGAGGGGCCAATAGGTGAACAAGGTCCAATAGTTGATATGACTATTGATCACACAATACCCAATAGTTGTCATAGTACTATGTAGTAGTAATTTATTTTTGACATAATAATTATGTAGAGTAGCCAATCACATCATGACATGTAAGACCTTTCACCCATGTACAAGTACAAAAAAGTCAATGTTCAAGCAATTTCACCTATATTCAAGTATTGGTTTCCACCATGGTTGTAGCATTTTCACATATATTATTTTAAATCAATTCAAAATATGGTTTTCCCTCCAATTGAACATTCCAAACAAAAAATATAAGTTAACACAAATCTAAACTACATATTAGTGAAAAAATCACAATCCCATATCATAAACAATTGATTTTGTAGACCCCTTAACTTAGGGTGTACCACTACTGGCCCCTCTCCCTAATCGTGAGGTAGTTATGTTATTTTGAAGTGCTTGTCATAGGTTAGGCACATAACTCAAAGTGAAGGAAAATGGCATTTACTTAGTATTCATTTATGCTTATTTAGCAAGCAAGCCCTGTAGGCATGTATTTTTAGCATGAGGATAGTAAGTGTCATTGCATAAATAATTAATTGGTTACGAAATGAATATGTTTCCTCACGTCCCAGAGAATTAATGTCACGCAGTTGTATCAAAAAATTTCTCACTGCTATAGATCACTGAGAAACCAAATGAATATGTTTCCTCAACCTTCCACTGTCCTCCGTATATATAGCTCTACACCCAAGTGGGATATGCCTTTCGGTGCATCTACGAATTTGCTTCTACTGCGTTAAAAGCCTCATTCAGATCGTTATCACAACTGGCAAACCAGGTACGAGTTTTGATTTACACACATAAATAAATGACTGTAATACCATGTTTGAGGACGGAGAATTACAATGACTGACAACACACACTTCAATTATAATCATACCATGCCATCCACTGCCCATCTCAATCTTAATCCAAATCTCAACTTCAAAGCATTATGTAGAGAGGGTCGATTGAAGGAGGCGCTACACATTCTGCTTACTACTCAAAACCCCCCTGTAGACTCTCACACGTATCTTCAACTGTTGCACACCTGCATTGCCAACAACGTGCTTTCGCAGGGAAAGCAAATCCATTCTTTCATCACTCACAGGGGATTCACATTCGCTACACGCACTTTTTTCAAAATACTGTTGTCAATATGTATGTCAAGTGCGGTAGTTTGGTTGATGCTCGTAAAGTGTTTGACGAAATGACAGAACGAGACGGCTTCTCATGGAATGTGATCATTGCAGCTTACCGAAAACATGGGTATCCTCACGAGGCATTGACACTGTTTCACCAAATGCAACGAACAGGTGTTCAGTCTGATCAATTCACCTTCTCGAGCGTCCTCCAAGCCTGTGCCAAAATACGAGCTTTGGAGCAGGGTATGGACATCCATCAAAGCATAATTGAAAGTGGATTTTTGTCAGATGTTGTAGTTGCGAGTGCCTTAATAGACATGTATGCAAAATGTGAAAGCATACACAAGGCATGGGAAGTGTTTGACAAAATGCCTCAAAGGAATGTGGTCTCATGGAACGCAATGATTGTAGGATATGTACAAAATGGTGTTCCTGATAAGGCATTGAGGCTTTTCAAAGAAATGCCTCAACGAGATGTGGTCTCATGGAATGCTATAATTGTGTGCTGTGCACAAAATGGTGATCTTAATGAAGCTTTTAAGCTTTTCAAAGAAATGCCTAGACGAGATGAGGTCTCATGGAATTCGATGATTGCAGGATATGCACAAAATGGTTTTCTTGACGACGCTTTAGGAATTTTCAGAGATATGCCTCAAAGAAATGTGGTCTCATGGAATACAATGATTGCTGGATATGCAGATAATGGGTTTGCTGTAAAGGCTTTGGAGACTTTTAAGCAAATGCAATTGGCAGGTGTCCAACCCAACCAGTTCACCTTTGCCAGCATCATTCCAGCCTGTGCCAAAATAAAAGCGTTGGAGCAGGGTATGGACATCTATCAAAGCATAATGGGAAATGGACTTCTTCCAGATGTGGTTGTTGCGAGTGCCCTGATAGACATGTTTGCAAAATGTGGAAGCATGCAGAAGGCAATGGAAGTGTTTGAAAATATGCCACAAAGAAATGTTGTCACATGGAATGCCATAATTGCAGGATATGCACATAACGGGCTTGTTGAAAAGGCCTTGGAGACTTTTAAGGAAATGCACTTGGCAGGTGTCCAACCCGATCAGTTCACCTTTGCCAGCATCCTCCCCGCCTGTGCCATAGTAGGAGCTTTGGAACAGGGTGTGGACATCCATCAGAGCATAATCGAAAATGGATTTTTTTCAGATGTTGTAGTTGCGAGTGCCCTGATAGGCATGTATGCAAAGTGTGGAAGCATGCAGAAGGCACAGGAAGTGTTTGACAATATGCCACAAAGAAATGTAGTCTCATGGAATGCGATGATTACAGGATATGCACATAATGGACTTGTTGAAAGGTCCTTGGAAACTTTTAGGCAGATGCAATTGGCAGGTGTCCAACCTGATCAGTTTTCCTTTGCCAGCATCCTTCCAGCCTGTGCCAATATAGGAGCCTTGCAACAGGGTATGGACATCCATCAAAGCATAATGGAAAACGGATTTATTTCGGATGTTATAGTTGCAAGTGCCCTGATAGACATGTATGCGAAATGTGGAAGCATGCAGAAGGCACAGGGAGTGTTTGACAATATGCCTGAAAGAAATGTGGTCTCGTGGACTGCGATGATCTCAGGATATGCACATAATGGGCTTGCTGAAAAGGCCCTTGAGTCTTTGAAGCAAATGCAATTGGTAGGTGTCCAGCCTGACCAGTTTACCTTTGCCAGCATACTCCCAGCCTGTGCCAAAATAGGGGCCTTGGAACATGGTATGAGCATTCATCAGAACACAATTGAGAGCGGTTTTTTGTCAAATGCTGTAGTTGCAAGTGCCCTGGTAGACATGTATGCAAAATGTGGAAGCATACAGAAGGCACGTCAACTGTTTGAAAGCATTTATCAACCAGACGCAGTCTCATGGAGTGCAATGATTGCAGGATATGCAATGCATGGCTTACACAAGGATGCCCTCAAACTCTTTGAACTAATGAAGCTCTCTGGAACATACCCTGACCATGTTAGTTTTGTCTGTGTTTTATTTGCATGCAGCCATGCGGGTTTAGTGGATGAGGCCTGTAAATACTTCAATGGCATGGGTGATTCGTATTGCATTATTCCTACAATGGATCATTATGTATGCATGGTTGACCTTCTTGGCCGTGCTGGTTATCTTGTGGAAGCTTTAAACTTTATCATCAAAATGCCAATTAAACCTACGGTGGTTGTGTGGATTTGTTTGCTTGGTGCTTGCAGATCACATAAGAACATAGGGCTTGGAGTATATACAGCAACTCTCCTTTTTGAGCTGGACTCTAAAATTGCTGCAACTTATGTTGTTCTGTCAAACATATATGCAGAAGTGGGTAAATGGGGGGATGTTCGAATGGTAAGGAGATTGATGATAGATAGAGGAATTAATAAGATACCTGGATATAGTTCGATTGAAGTGCATAAAATGGTACATGCTTTTTGTGTAGGAGACATACTGCACCCACAAATGCAGGAGATCCATGCAAAGTTGGAGAAACTGTCCTGGGAGATGAAATCGGCAGGGTAGTTTCCAGATTCAGAACATGTATTGAATGATGTGGATGACGTAAAAATTGTTCCTTTTCCACCATAGCAAAAGCTGGCAATTGCATTTTGATTGTTAAACATGTCCCTTGGAACAACTATTAAGGTCATCAAGAACCTTCGAATATGTGTTGACTGCCACATTGCAACCAAGTTTATCTTTGGGATTTATGCAAGAGAAATTGTTGTGAGTGGCGATCCGGTTCCATCATTTCAAGCAAGGAAAATGTTCTTGTGGAGATTATTCGTGATGCTAAGTCAAACAAGCTGTCAACATAGGCTTGCACTATAACAAGTACATAGTGTCAGACTTGCAGTGATAAGGAGGAGTCAAGTTTTATGTTACATTTCTAATAAATGTTGTTTTCAAGTGTTCAGAGATGGAAACCTAAACCATGCTGTGGACTTGTTAGAATCAGATGTATGGTATGTATCACTTTCTATATATACTGATGGGGTATTTGTTCAAGCCCTTATAATACCATGGAGATGCAATGACATTGAACTGTTTATCAAGAAGCCTGTTCATCTCTAGAATGAACAGGTGGAGGAGAAGGTGGAGAACGGGAATAGGAAAGGAGAGTAACACATAAGGAAATGGAAATATACTTGAACGGCAGGGAATGTGAGGGAAGGGTCTAGAATAAATTCTATGATTGGAAACGCGGAGGAAAGCATCTCCTAATAGTTTTTTACCCCAACTTTTTACCATTTATATGGTCCTTCTACGGTGACTAAAGCGAGGCTCGTTTTTAAATTTATTTTCGGGTTCATTTAATTATTTTTTCATCTTTTGTAAAAAATTGAATGCAACTTATCTACTGAATTATATTTGTGATAGCTTGTGATGGAATTCAAACAATGTTTTTTTGGGTAATCTAGAAGGATCGGCGATTATGCAGTGACCTGGAGCTTCAAAGAGCAAAGCTCTAATACAAAGCGAGCACTAATACCCTGTGCAGATTCTTGTGCGGAGATATTAAAAGCTTATATCACTTCTTTCAAATTCTTTATAAAGCCAAGTTGTGTGATATGAGGGGAGTTTCTGGGTTGGGAAGGTGAGATGTGTCAGTCAAGAAGACATGAGAGGTATTTTCTCCTCTTCATATATATATTTTAAAATCTTTTCATCCTGACGATGGATGACGGAGCGTCAACCGTGACGTTGATTCAAAATTTGCGCTAGTTTTATCCAAATTTGCAGTATGTAAAGCTATGGACTGTAAAAACCATGTTTTTATAAAAAAATCTTTGATGTTTTTCTTCTCTATATCAAAAGCCACAAATTGATTATATCACTAACAAGTGTATCTAAAGTTGCAATGGATATGCCGATGGGGACAAATTGCAAACAAGGGAACGTTGGTGAGCAGAGAACAAAGCTGAGCAAACAAAATGAAAAATGTGTGAAACGGGGTGTAATGTAAACACAAGGAAAAAAAGTACATAAGTGAGAAACAATATTGATGTGGAACCTAGTTGTTAGTCTGAATTTGTTTATTTAGTCTCCATTATCTATGTAATTTAAGCTTGTACAATTTTTTAAATTTTTCCCCAATAATAAATATATGCAGGTGTATTCTTGGAAACAAATATACCTTAAAAGGTAGAAAACGTGAACCAAAAGATGTCAATAAATATAATCAAAACTTATATATATATTATTTCTTGAATTACAAACATGAAGAAGACATTACAAACAAAGTCCCTCTATGAACTTGTGCAATTCTTGCTATTCTGTGCTCTCCTGCAATCACACCTATGTTCTTTTTAACATAAAACCCAACTCTTCATTGCAGGCCTCAAGGAAAGCTCTCCTCTCATCTGGTTTTTTCTTTGATTTTTTGGGCCTTTTTGAACTCTTAAGCATCTTGAAAACACTAAGAATCACATAACACATTGTTCTAGTATGTTATCTACTTTCTGCAACCATCGTGGGTGAATCATTCGCCTACTGTGGTAGTTTTGAAAACATGGCAGCAAAAACCACAAAAATGGTTACATAACCATTGGTAGATATAGACTAGTGGTTTCACAATCACTACATGTTGCAATTGGGGGTTTGGTCATCAACCAAGTCAAATTGAACCCTAATTGATGACTAAACCTTATCCACATGATGTTCCTAGATTTTGGATCTTTGTAGATGTTTCTTGGACATGTTTTTAACATCTTTGATAAGCGAAGCAATGTTGGCACCACCAACAAGTTCACAAACTAACACCAACACATGAAATATATTTTTTAGTGATGCAACATTCTTCGTTGACCTCTAATGTTCATGTGTTAGAAAGGGTGTCGAGAGGAATGAGTTCACCAAAATATTATATGGGTAAATAGATTTTCATTAAATTGAGATACAAATACCCAATTACAATCAAATAAGCCATACAACATATGCAAACCATCAATTAGGCTTGATTAATTAAATACCAAATCCAAAATTGGGGCAAATAGATAATGTTTAGGCTCCTCTAATCTTTTGGATTGATCCGGAGACCAAGTGTTTGGATATAAAAATGACAATTTATGCCCAACAATGACACAAATCTGACCCAAAAAAATTGATGACAAAAATCTCCAAGAATGTCTTGTACTTACAATATCCAAAATATTTTTGACATTCCAAAACAATGCCAACAAGTACGGAAATTTAGCCATGACTTTTGCCAAAAGAGGTCACACAAAAAGCCCTAAGAGCATGCCAAAGCTCTAGACAAACCTTAAGGGATTTTGGATGCTCTATAAGTGGTGTTTAAAATAAGGAGAAATCGAAAGAAAGAAAATGATAAAAGAACTCAAGTGTCCCATAGCTCTAGATAGACCTCTCGAGTATCTAAACAATTTAGTTACGGAGCTTAAAATAGGGAAAACCAAAGGGGAGAGAAAATGATAGCTATAGAGAGTTGACATAAATATTGGGGACCATTGAAAGTTAATCAAAATGCACCAATAATATTTAATTTGAACCAATATTTATAAGTACACAAAAAATATTAAATTTATAAAATTAATATTTTTGTGGGGAATTTATTCGTGTGTTTTCATGCCTAATCATTATTTTACACCTTCTAGCCCAATACCTTATAAATTACCTTTCAAATCTCGTATTTGGATATAATCAACAACTCAGCTTTAAGCTTTGCATCCTCCAATCTAATATCTTATAAATCACCTTTGATCCCAATTCTTTCTAATATACACTTAAACCCAATTACAACTCAATCTTAATTTTTCTTGAATAATTTAAGGCGTTTAATGTAAAGGGCCTTTCATAACTAATTTTTCCACTCTAATTAGTTTAGCCATTCAAGTATTCTAGGCATTTGCTAATTTACAATTCCGACAAAGAACACTTAAATTAAAATCCCGACATATATATTATTCCAGAATATCAACTCTAACTTATAAATAATTGATTTTAGGAACCTCAAGAGACCTCATATCGAGACAACATGGTTCAAATCATTAGGCAACATACATTTTCTTGGTTTCAAGATGTTTAATCTTCAATCAAGAGAATTGTTGTTTACTTTCTATTTTTATATTTTTGAAGATGCATTTGACACTCCTTTTATGTACTAGATGCATGTAATATCTTCTACTTTTCCATCGATCATTCTTGGTCTCTAGTAAACATTAATATCTAAGTTAAATTAAGAATATGCTTTCATTAATAATAAGAGTGTTATTCTTAGGCAATGCTTTTAAATTGAAAAAAACATGTTTGAAGTAGTTGTAGTTGATGTATGTGTTAGCCTCCCAATTAAGGACTTATTCATCACTTCAATTGTTGCCTTGTGTGTGTGTGGGGGGTGGGTGTGGGTGTGGGTGTGTGGGAGGGTGCGGGAGGGTGGCGGCAGAGGGCGGGGGACAAACAAGACTTTCCCATTACTTAGATTATTGTTGCAAGCATAAAATACTTGCAATAATAATCAAAGTAATGAGAAAGTTTGATATGCCCCATTATTTTGATTATTATTGCAAACATTTTAATGCTTGCAATAATAATCAAAGTAATGAGAAAGTCTTGTATGCCCCCACATACATAAAAAATAACTTTTATATAGAAGGCAACAATCAAAGTGATGAATAAGTCCTTAATTGGGAGGCTAACACAAACATAAAAATAATATTTATATTGAAAAAATTTCAGCAACAAAAAACAAATTTATTATTCCGGTGTTTATAGCATTTATCTGTGAATGTTTAATTTCTTTGTTCTTTGCATTGATGTTGTGGATTTTGTAATTGATGATGGTGCATAGATGCTTTATATCGTAGATGATTGAGTGAGTTCATATGATTTTATTTGTAATTGTAATGTGATTATCTATTTATAAAGGAGAGATGCTCTTATCGTAGATGATTGAGTGAGCTCATGTTTCTTCGTTCTTTACATTGATGTTGTGGATTTTGTAATTGATGATGGTGCGTATATTCTTTATATCATAGATGATTGAGTGAGCTCATATGATTTTATTCAGTAATTGTAACGTGATTAATTTGTTTCTAAAGGAGATATATGCTCTGTATGGTAGATGATTGAGTGAGCTCAAGTGATTTTATTTGTAATTGTAATGTGATTAATCTATTGATAAAGGATAATGAGTACATGTTGATTGGATGTAGAATATTTGTGTTGAACACTTGTGTTTTCGATTTCATAATTTTTCTACATTTATTATTCCGTGTTTATGTAGCATTGATATGCGATGTGAATGTTTAATTTCTTTGTTCTTTGCATTGATGTTGTGGATTTTGTAATTGATGATGGTGCATAGATGCTTTATATCGTAGATGATTGAGTGAGTTCATATGATTTTATTTGTAATTGTAATGTGATTAATCTATTTATAAAGGAGAGATGCTTTGTATCGTAGATGATTGAGTGAGCTCATGTTTCTTCGTTCTTTACATTGATGTTGTGGATTTTGTAATTGATGATGGTGTGTATAATCTTTATATCATAGATGATTGAGTGAGCTCATATGATTTTATTCGTAATTGTAACGTGATTAATTTGTTTATAAATGAGATATATGCTCTGTATGGTAGATGATTGAGTGAGCTCAAGTGATTTTATTTGTAATTGTAATGTGATAAATCTATTGATAAAGGATAATGAGTACATGTTGATTGGATGTAGAATATTTGTGTTGAACACTTGTGTTTTCGATTTCATAATATTAAAAGCATGCCATATGATGAATCAATTGTCTAATAATTTCTTCATAATTAAGATCATCCTATATGTCTAAGTAGTGTTGATAATTTGTATATACTTCCATGCTAGGTGTATCTAGTGTGTGTTTTGTATATGTTGAATCTTAATAAGATATACTTTGATATAAAGGTATGTCCATACGAGTGACCCCATCGAATA